>JAGDYQ010000015.1:5567172-5587236 GCA_021962125.1 Bulinus truncatus
GTTTGTTCAACTTAAATGGGGTAAGATGTTGTTTTTTTGTGTGGGTAGAGGAAGATCATGGCCCATTAACTTCTCATTGATATGCAAACCATGTTATCACTTCTGGCCCCCCTCTGTGAATCCCTATCCCTCTCCCCTTGTGCCGTTCCTGATGAAATCTGATGTTATCAAGGCTTTGGCCTATTCTGCTTCCTAGAGTCCCCAAATGAAAGACGCGGCTTTGATAAGACCAAAGTGTCCATAGCACACTTTGGACATAAAAACTGGTCAGTAGCATTGGTCAATGACACGAGACAGTGACATTGGTCATCCACACTGAACAGTGACATTGGTCATCCACACTGGACAGTAACATTGGTCAACGACACTGGACAGTAACATTGGTCAACGATACTGGACAGTCACATTGGTCATCCACACTGGACAGTAACATTGGTAATCCACACTGGACAGTAACATTGGTAATCCACACTGGACAGTAACATTGGTCAACGACACTGGACAGTAACATTGGTCAACGATACTGGACAGTAACATTGGTCATCCACACTGGACAGTAACATTGGTCAACGACACTGGACAGTAATACTCGTCAACAACATGACTGACTTGACGGACTGAATTCATTGAACTCATCACAGAGCAAAGCCCCCCCTCCCCCCATTGCATAGGTTTCCGTGGCAGTTGGGTTTTTTTTAAACACAGGGGGTTGGGTTGTTAGCCCTATGTCTAATCCTCCTCTTTACTCTTCCAGGTGACCTGCTTGTGACCTGACAACAATGAAGCTCCATCAACTATAAGGCTTTACAAATTGAAACAATGATGTATATATATATATAACCCTCATACACAAAGAAAAAATAACTTAACAAACATGCAACAATATAAAAATATACTGTCTAAAATAACTTAACAAACATGTAACAATATAAAACTATACTGTCTAAAATAACTTAACAAACATGCAACAATATAAAACTATACTGTCTAAAAATAACTTAACAAACATGTAACAATATAAAACTATACTGTCTAAAATAACTTAACAAACATGCAACAATATAAAACTATACTGTCTAAAAATAACTTAACAAACATGCAACAATATAAAACTATACTGTCTAAAATAACTTAACAAACATGTAACAATATAAAACTATACTGTCTAAAATAACTTAACAAACATGTAACAATATAAAACTATAACGTCTCCTTCAGGTCTTGAGTCCAAATTAGCATTTTACAAAAAAAAGTTCATTTCCATAACAGAATATATAAATATTAAAAAAAAATTTCTCTCCTAACAATGTCCGATTTATCAAAGGCTGCCCATTCCTGAATGACCCAGATCCACCACCGCCTTTCCTCCCAATCAGTGCCAGGAGGAGAAACATGATCTGCTCAGTAGACAGCTTCCTCCTCGTCTGCAGAAAGGAATAAAAATAACAAAATAATAATAACAAGATTCAAACTTCGGTTTACAACGAACAAAGGACATCGAAGCGGCAAACAAACAAAGCAAAAAATAAAATGAAACAAAAAAAAAATTATGGATGGACAGAATAATGCCCCCCCCCTCAATCACCCCCACCCCACTACCAAATAGCCCTCCGCCCGCCCACCCCCCGTTCTGTGTTGCTCACACACATCCGTTCTCAATCCAATCATCCTAATAGAACGCGGATTACTGGTGTATTGACGTGGATGTCAATATGATTGCTCCTTAGCTAACTGGATTCTGTGTCGGGGGGGGGGGGGATCGAGTAGCCATGGATCCATCGTAATTCTCCCCCCCCTCCCACCCCACCCTTATCTGGATGGCCGTTGGCTGTCTGTCTATGCTCCATCTATCTGTCTGCGTGACTTTCTGTCAATTTTTGTCTTTCTGTCCGTATTGTCTTTTCCGCCCGTCTGTCTTAGTTTATATTTGTCTTTGTGTGTTATATTGTCTTGTACGCGTATGCCTCTGCCTATCTGTCTGTCTGCTTGTTTGAGTCTGTCTCTTTGTTTGGTCTGCTTACCAGCTAGTATGTTTGTCTGTCTGAATTTCTGTGTCTCCTTTTTTTACCCTCATTTTTCTGATTATGTTGGTGTTGTTTTATCTGCCAGTCTGTCTTGTATGCCTGCTAGATTGTCTGTCTACTTATTTTTCGTTTGCCACTCAACCTATCATATCTTGTCTATCTGGTTGTCTTATTTTGTATTATATGTAGTTTTAGCTTGTCTAGTCTGTCTACTTGTCTTTTCTTGTATGACTAGCTACTTGTCTTGTCTAGTCTGTCTGTCTGCTTGTCTTGTTTGTTTGTCTGCTTGTCTGTGTGTCTTCTAGTCTTGCATTTCAGTCCTCTTGCATTGTCTGTCTATCTATTTTGTCTTGTCTGTCTGTCTTCTTATCTTGTCTGTCTGTGTGTGCTTGTCTTGTCTGTCTGTCTGCTTTCTTATTTGTCTTTTTAATCTGATTGTCCTGTCTTGTCTGTCCGTCTTCTTGTCTTGCCTGCCACTGTGTATCTATCTGTCCGTTGTGCAAGAACTCACACGCGGTTGTCATACATGCTCGTTTCTGCGCCTGTTCCCAACCTATCCCCTCCCCACACCCCACCCACCCTCTCCCCACAATGTCAACGTGACATGCATCTCAAACTGGAATAAAGACTCCTCTCCCCCCCCCCCCAATCAACATGCAGCTTGAGATCATGCGCACCTCAGTTGAGATTTTGACAGTAAAAATAACTTTCAAATAATTTTCAACTTTTTCCTTATGTCATTTGGCAAGATGCTCCCTTCCGCCCTCCCCTTCCCCCGATCTGACATGGTGCTACATCATAAATCACTTTGTTTTAATTTTTGCATCACAGGTGGAATACCGTCTTCCTTCCCCCCCCCCCCAATCCCCATTCAATACATATTTCCCGATTATATTTTATTTGTAAACCCCCCCTCCTTTCTTTCCCAAATATTACCCCCCCCCTCCCTCCCTCCCTCCCTCCCTCTCTCCCTCCCCGCCGTGAGTTGTCTGGAAAAAAATGGGGGTGTGGGGGTGGTGTCATAATTGAGCTTTTGTCTGGAAGGTAAAGTGTTATTCTACTTGGGGAGGGTGGGGGGGGGACAGGGGGGTCCCCATTATTTTTTGTTCTCTGTGCCCTTCGTTTTGAATGTGAGGGCGGTGAGGGATAGGGGCTTTAAACATAAACTTTCATATAGGTTGGAGGGGGGGTCCTTGGGCAATAGTACATATCCCGTGGGGGAAATGTAATGAGGGTAACCGTTAAAGGGTGTTTTCGTTGAGCTGGATGGGCCCCCCCCCCCGTAGTTTGTCCATCCACAAGAACCGCCCCTGAATATTCATTCATTTGAGCACAAAACATATAAATACGCCCCGCGTGTGAGCAAGCTCTGCATTGTCTGTGTCACGCAGACATCTCAGTACATTGTGTCACACAGACATCTCAGAACATTGTCTGTGTCACACAGACATCTCAGTACATTGTTATTGTGAGATAAGAGATAACCAGAAACACAAATTTACAAAAAAAAAAAAAAACATAACATAATCAGATCAAGCAAAATAAAAGTTCTCTATAACAATACTTCAGTATTCTGTATAATAACAGATTTTTGACTCGACCAATGACTAAAACGAGGAAGACAACCAAGGAGTACTTAAAGAGGTCACCAGTCGCCATTGTGACTGACTTTGTGTGTCTCTTGTATTTTTTTTCCCACACAGGGCGTCGATAAGGAGGTCACCTCACCCAACGTCTATACCCCGTCCCCCTGCCACCCCCTCCCCCAGACCCCACAATTTCGTCGTCCTATGACCCTCCGTGTCTCTGCCCTCTAAGTATCGTCCCCCTCTCCTTCCCAGAACTGACATTTACTCTCTGGCAACGAGAATATTTTCATAAGCCGGAAATGTACGACTCACTCACTCAAGTGCACACCCACACACATAGACAGACAGACAGACAGACAGACAGACAGACACCTCACACTTGCACGTACAGGGGGGGGGGCGGGGGGAGGATGAAAAAGCACGTCTGTCCTTTTCTTTCTTTCTTAGGTCCCATTTTATTTCACGTGCGCCCTTTGTCTGTCTGTCTGTCTGTCCGTCCGTCCGTCAGTTTGTCTGTCTGTCTGTCTGTCTATCCGTCCGTCCGTCCGTCTGTCTGTCTGTCTGTCCATCTGTCCGTCCGTCCGTCTGTTTGTCTGTCTATCTGTCCGTCTGTCCATCTGTCCGTCTTTCTGTCTGTCTGTCTGACTCTTTGTGTCTTCTAGTTACATTCTAGCAGATAGTTAGCGTCTTCTGATAAAACTCATATGTGTCTTTTTGTGTTACCGTCAACAAAGACACATCATATAACAATAGTGTCAACGTTTGTCGTTTGTCTGTCTGCGCTATTGTGACTGTGGCATCCCATTGAATTTTTTTGATTCTGTGTATCTATTTTATTGTGTTTCCATCTCCCCCCTCCCCTCACCCACCCACCCACCACCAAATGTTTGTTTTCAACATATAACCGACGCTCCACTTTCTACGTATGCAAACAGCTTTACTGGGGCCCTCTTCAAGCTTGGGCCCGGGGGACTTTTCGAATTTGAACCCTCCCTCCCCCCACCCTAGGTACGCCTCTGCCCTATCTCTCATTAAGTTTTGTTTCATAAGGTCAAACCTACCCCCCCCCCCCCACCCACCCCATTTGTATTCTTCTAGTTCTCTCCCGTCTTCTCGACAAACGTGTTCATAAAACCAGCTGTTGTTAAAACTTTCCAAGATATGTATCTATTTTCCAATCCAACAAGCTGGCTTCGAGGCTAAACATGTTAAACAACGACAGAATGACGTACATTCAATTCTGAGCCAAGTTCTCTTTTTTTTTTTGTAACTATCTTTTCACAGGTTTCCGGTCAGAACATCACATCCCCTCCCCTCCCTCTCCCTCCGTCATGGCCACAGCAATGCGTGGGGGTGGGGGGGGGGTCGGACTCGAACATATGTAAGGAGTTCCTGCCATTAAAGACCCCCGTGGTTGTCTGTTCCAGAAATATGCTAAAAAGACGACTTAGCAATTGAGGAGTCACACTATTTACTTGGGGAACTTTCTGTCGGGGGGGGGGGGGAAGGAAGGGAGGGAGGGGGCTGGGATAATCTGGTATCAGTTCTCTCTCTCTCTCGCTCCCCCTCCACCACTACCACCGTACTAGCTCACAAAATATTTCATGAAAAAGTTTCTCAGATATTTCAATTTTTGGACACACTTATTACTTACGGTCATTGTCGTTCGCGAAATAGATTTTAAAAATTTGAAAAAAAAAGGGGGCTCGAGGTTGGAGCTGAAAAAAAAAGGGAAAGATTTATGCCCCCTCCCCCTTCCCCACCCACTTCCGACTGTTCCATCCGTTAATGGATCTTTATAAAGAAACAAAAAAAAAATAAAGAAAGGGGGGAGGGGTGAGTTAAAAATGACAAAGTTTGATCTGCTGAATACAGTACTCACTCACGCATCACTCCATTGTGTTTTATTCACCCTTCCCCTCCCACCCCTCCCCTACGCCCTCTCTCAGCCACTATAAAAGAGCCCACACGTCAACGAGACTTGACTCCCTCTCTCTCTCACACACACACACACACACGTTTGAACTAAAGCTGCAACCAATGGACGGGCCAGCGACTGTCTCCATCCTTACCTACCCACCCACACCCCCCCCCCTTTAAGCTACGCCATCTTTTGTTTTGTGGTGAAGGTTTGGGGGTGGGGAGGGGAGGGGTGGGTGGTAAAGATCCAGACAGGGACAACCAGCGGGTCGGACGAGGAAGTTTTTGGCCGAGCTGGCCAATTGACTTATTATTATTTTTTTTGTTTTTGTTTTGTTTTGTCAGTCAGCACCGGGTGTTGGCGATGAAACATCTTCATTGTTAATGTAGACTTCGTGTTGTGTTCCACAGCCGCAACTCACAAACACTCACGCACAGCCATAGAAACTCAAAAAATCTACAGTCGTCTCACGGAATGAATCAACCCGCAACTAACTTTTTTTTATTTTTACAGCGGCCTTGGCATTGATAATTTAAATAATAGTAATAATAATAATAATAATAATAGCATCCATTGAACGGATCAACCCAACAACAACATCCATACAATGGATCAATCCAACAATAACATCCATACAATGGATCAATCCAACAATAATAACAATAATAACATCATAACGATGGATCAATCCAACAATAATAGCATCCATACGATGTATCAATCCAACAATAATAACATCCATACAATGGATCAATCCAACAATAATAATAATAAATCATGGTGAATAACAAGTGGTGTGAATAAAACAATAAAATTATGAATAAAATTAACGGCCGATATGTACTATAATAGACACTGTGCGCATGCGCCACACGATAAATTCAACTTGAAAGAAGCCAAATAAATAAAACAATTAAAAATATATGTAGGCCTAAAATTAATGGGAAAAAAAAGAAACAAAAAAATCAGCAACGTAGAATTTGAAGTTATCTGTAATTATCAACTTTATCTATGAATTAACTATCAATGGCCTACATCAAAATCTTGACTTGTATTTTACAAGTCATATAACATTAAAAGTTTAACTAAATTCGAAATTACAAAGCTCAGCGAATATAGTTTCACAAGTATAACTTTTGTACTGTCGCTTGATGGCTGTAACTCATGTCAATAAACTAAAACTGACAGAGGGCTCGTTTCACGATTCCCACATTACAGTGTTACCCTTTGTTTTATTATTAGGAAAAAGTATAAATGCCCTACGCTTTTACATGACTTTATTGTGTTTGTACTGAATTCACTTTATTGTGTTTGTACTGAATTCACTTTATTGTGTTTGTACTGAATTCACTTTATCATGTTTGTACTGAATTCACTTTATCATGTTTGTACTGAATTCACTTTATTATGTTTATACTGAATTCACTTTATCATGTTTGTACTGAATTCACTTTATTATGTTTGTACTGCTACCACTTTATTATGTTTGTACTGTATTAACTTACAATAAAAGCAGGTATAATTAATCAGGTGCAGGTAAAGTACTAGAGACGCCGTGAGTAAATGGTTCATTAACTACTCAGTGAGGAATACGTGTCCAGCAGAGAAAATGTTTTTTTTTAATATCACTTTTATCTCCCGTCCCACCCCCTTTACCTTTTCCAATTTTTTTTTGTTCATCCTTCCCCTTCCATCATTTCGATTCCCAACCCCCACTCAACACCCTCCGACCTACTACCAGTGATTTACTTATCTTGTTTATGAGTGCTACTGTAGCAGGGGTGCTCCATCTACACCGCTTGTTGTACGAAACCGGCGCGTGATGTCGTCACAGAGCCTAGAGGTTGTAAAAGAGAAAACATATGCCCTACCCGAATAAACTTGTTGTGGCACAGGGGCAACCAACTACAAACTAATTAGTCTTTTTCCCCACTCGCCCCCAACAGCGCCCCCTTCTCCCCCCCCCCCACTTACGGTTCTGGAGAAAGATCCCGGACGAAGAGTTAATACTAAGAGGAATGTCGAGACTCGCTGATGTAAACTGTGAGTGGACTTGTGACCTTGGGGAGAGAAGAGGGGAAAAAAAAGATTTTAGTTAGAGGCTATTTGTGAGACTTTCATTTAGTTAGAGGCTATTTGTGAGACTATCATTTAGTTAGAGGCTATTTGTGAGACTGTCATTTAGTTAGAGGCTATTTGTGAGACTGTCATTTAGTTAGAGGCTTTTAGTGAGACTATCATTTAGTTAGAGGCTATTTGTGAGACTATCATTTAGTGAGATTTTCATTTAGTTAGAGCCTATTTGTGAGACTATCTTAGAAGCTATTTGTGAGACTGTCATTTAGTTAGAGGCTATTTGTGAGACTTTCATTTAGTTAGAGGCTATTTGTGAGACTTTCATTTAGTTAGAGGCTATTTGTGAGACTATCATTTAGTTAGAGGCTATTTGTGAGACTACCATTTTTGTTGTAACTGTTTCTTAATCTGAGACTTCAATGGATGTTTCGCTCAAGTTCCTGTCACGTCTCTTTAAAGTGGGGGGGTTTTAGGGCCCTAGACAGACTTCCAGAGATATTTGGGGGCCCTAGACAGACATCCAGAGATATTTGGGGGCCCTGGACAGACATCCAGAGATATTTGGGGGCCCTGGACAGACTTCCAGAGATATTTGGGGGCCCTAGACAGACATCCAGAGATATTTGGGGGCCCTGGACAGACTTCCAGAGATATTTAAGAGCCCGCTTCAAAACTACCTGCAGTTCATCTTCGACTTTGGCGGATTGAAATCGTAAGTAACCTTAACTGGTTACACAAAGTTGTTTAACTGATTGTTTTAAACAATCTGGTGAGTGTAGGTTGCCACTGACAAAATTATGGTCCATTAGAAACTACTATCGTTAAAGCCCAACGCGTACAGTCCAATCCAGGGCTATCCAGTAAATCCGAACCTTTAATAAAGTACGTCATTTTATGTGAACAATTTCTGATAGCTCGATATTCGGATAGTTCGATATTTTTGTTAATTCCTCAAGCATTCCTATAAATGCGAGTATTTTTTTTTGATAAGGAATTTTAGTAATTAGGAAACAAAGAAACTTTTAATTTCATATACCGTTGGAATCAGCGGCCCCTCTTCCACCGAACTTCCCCCCCCCCCGGGCCTAACCCATCAGAGATCACCCAAAAGACCAGACAAGACATGCTAATCAAGTCACGTGTTAAGGCATCTCACCGGGAACACACAATCTCAGAATCTGATCTCCACTGTATCTGATCTTTCTTGTAACCCACCCCCTCCCACCTCCGCCCCGCCCCTTTACCCACTCTACCATCCCCATTTTTTCCCTCAGATGCCTTCCATGAAAGAGTTTTTGTGAGCTTCGTGTGAGCACATCTCTTTATTATTTGTCACTTGTTTTTTTTTTTAGAGGGCGGGCGCTGGGAGGGGTGGGGAAGAGGGTGGAATGTCAGTCAGGCCCCTAGAATGTTGTTTGTTCCCTTGTTCTACTTTACCCAACCCGCTTGCTCTGGGATGAACGCCGCGGGTTTTAATGTTTGGGGGCCTGGTGCGATGGAGGGATGGGTTGGAAGATGGATGAGCGAGTGGATGATGGGATTAGTACATTTTGAAATGTCAAGGTCATATGCAAATGTCTACAACATCAAAGACATAAAAGCAAAAGTTGAAAACAAAAAATTTTTTTTTTTCATTCTTTTTCTTGTGTTACGATTGAACTTGAATTGGAAAATCGATTATGGACAGAATGTGACAGGATCCAGCAAAAGTCTTCGAAGACCCAAATGTAAATAGAGTGTCCGTATCTGGCTTTCTAATATTATTGGATAGATTAAATGTCAATGTAGATTGAATAGACTTGAAGAGTTGAATAATAGAATACTTTGGAAGGTGATCAGACTTAAATGTAAAACTCTTTAGAATTTTAATTTTCCTAATCAGGTACAAGAGTATTGTTTACAACCATTGCTCCCCCCGTCATAGCAGGGATAATACGATGAACCGGAAGCGAACTTTTTTTTTTAATCGAATCATTGGAAATCAATATATTTTTTTTTTCAACATTGCATACAATTCTTAAGTTGTATTTATCGGAAACCTGAATTCGGAATGTAATGGGAACCTTGAATCTCGAATATAATGGGAACCTGAATCGGGAATATAATAGGAATCTAAATCAGGAATATAATCGGAACCTGAATTGGAAATATAATGGGAACTCGAAATGGAAATATAATGGGAACCTGAATTGGGAATATAATCGGAACCTGATTTGGGAATATAATCGGAACCTGAATTGGGAATATAATCGGAACCTGAAAAGGGAATATAATCGGAACCTAAATTGGGAATATAATCGGAACCTGAATTGGGAATGTAATCGTTTGATATTTTAAACAAAGCCCCATCACAAGTCCCGTTATAAACAAGAATTTGTCATGGGGGACTTAAGTCAAGGTCAGTACAACCTTTGACCCGGCCTTGAGATGCTCTCTGATGTATCCAGACATTCAACGTATGACATCCTCTAAGTCTTCGTAACACTGAATGGAAATTACGGCTTGGCAGATTCACGAACAAAGGCCAAAAACAATTGGTAACACAACAATGTATTGTTGATATTGTTATTGTTTTGTTTTTTTTCAACGTGAAAGCTGTGGGGGAACGTATGACTTGCTTGCCGAGAGGAAGTAAGTTTTAAAGCCTGATGCATGTTTGGTTACAAGGTTCAAATCCCAGCAATGTTGTAAGTAAAAAAAAAAAGTAAAGTTCCCTTGTGGCAGATAAAGTGTAACAATGTATAACCACGGCATATAACGGGGCTTGTGTGTTTAGCCCAGCGCCCAGCCACCTTTACTTCCCCAACTTAAGTCCGGTACCCAGGCCCGTAGCTTGTGGAGGGAGCCAGGGGCCGGGCCCCCCCTGCATTTTGTCTGACCCTCTCTGCTTGTTTGCTCTACTTAGTAAAATTTATTTCCTGCCCCCCCCTGCTATTGCCTGGCCCCTGCTGTAGAATGCCTGGCCCCTGATGTAGAATGCCTGGCCCCTGATGTAGAATTTTCACGCTACGGGGCTGCCGGTACCTATTTAAAGCTGGGTGGACCTGAAGGAGTTGAACCAAATTTCATCGGGACCCGTACAAAGTCCAATGATCGAATTCCGGGACACTCACAGCGACAATCGAACGCTCTACCGTCTACACTCTACACCATTGGGGGACGGATGGTCGTGCGGTAACGCGCTCGACTGTCGACCTGAAGGTACTTGGTTCGATCTCCAGAGAGGAACAAGGAAATTTTTAAGGTCTTGGCTCACGTTCCCGATATATCTACCGTGGTGCCTCCATGGCCATTGCACTATCGGCTATGGTGGCCCAATGATGGGGATGGAAGAAGGGCACCATAAAAACCGTCATATTAGTGGTTTATAGGATCTAAGAGATTTCATCTCATCCATACAGGGACTTCACACACGTTCGCGACCTTCTACACCCGTCCCAGAAATGTTGGGTTCTTCAGTGTCACATGAACTTAATGCAGCCTGGACTAAGTTGGGGGCTCGTGGGAGCGTCATATTCCCCCAATTATTGTGCTGTCCCCAGCAGTGGTGAAGCGCTCAACTAGAAACTAGTGATGGTGTGTCCATGTGTGGATCAACGAATCGAATATATATATTGGATTGCAATTAAGTAACAGTTTGCAAATGATACCAACATTTGTTTATTGCCTGTACATTCATCCAAACTTTAATCTCGTAAACAATACACCCGCCGCCCTGCACACTTTGATATACACAACATACACAACGTGTTAGCGCATTTTCATGTTATGTATCAGTACGTTTGTTAGCTTTCAGTAAATACTTGTAAATTTTGGAAATGTTTATAAATTCAATTGTGTAATGCATATATCTGTAAAAATATTATAAAGACGTTCCTTTATATTTGAAAAAAATATTTCTCTTAAATCTAACTCACAAGTGGTTTGTGGTTACTGAAATAGGACTCATAATTGAAAACATTCGAAATTGTAGTCATTTAATCGTCCGAAAACTCCGTCAATTAAGTTGCATAGCTCTTGATACTTTCAATTAAACCCAGAACACAAGCTTACTATTTCATTTGATGAGTTTCTTAATAAATCTTGGTGAAACTACGTGCTGGCATTTTCACACCAAATGAATGGGTTATTGAACGTACAAGGTGTATATATAATATATAAGCCCCTTCGGAGCCCCGAAGCTTCCGGCCCTCAGAGGTCCTATCGCGAAATGAACTTTTGATGTACACATGGCAGGCCAAGACCTACAAAATGATATATACTTCATGGGTCTAGGACATGTGGTTGCTGAGATATAGGGCGCTCCTGATATTAATATAGCTTATCTAGTAAAAAACGGTACTTTATAAGGCCCCTTTTACGGCCCTGAGAGGTCAGATCGCGAAATGGAAAAAAGTCATTTCTTGGCAGGCCAAGACCTACAAAATGATATATACATCATGGATCTAGGACTTATGCTTGTTGAGATCTAGGGTGATGACAGACAGACAGACAGATAGACAGACAGACAGACAAAATCGGGGACAATAGAGCATTATTTTTTCGAAAATGCTCTAAAACATACACGATATATAAGGCCAAAAATTTAGACGCATATCAAGTTCTTCCGGGTGGAAAGAAGAGTATAGACAAACAAAGAAGTAGGAGACTATCAAGATCAGGTTTCTAAAATAAACTAATGACAATCAGGTGCGGTAAGAAAATCCACGAGCGGATAACTCGACATGACACAGATGTCTGGGAGGGGAAAAAGTGTGAGTATAGATCATAACCGCTCAAACTCACTACACACACACACACACACACCGGGCGTCATATGTCGGAATGACTATGTGTACATTACAACAGAACTCAAGACTTTACTATCCTCCAACTCCCACCATGAACGGCCTGATGGGGTAGAGACAACAATCCGTATCCTTTATGCGTGACATCTGACCTCTAGGCAAACAGGAACTCTTCTGGAATACCTTGATGAATTGTGTTTTATGACTTCGAAATATAGAGCCTCCCTCCCTCCCCCCCTCCTTTCCAATCTTTCTCCTCGGTAAAAATAAGATTGGTGTTTGTTGAACTTAACGGTCCCTCATAATAATAAAATATAATGAAATATCTCATCACCCGAAAAAAGCGTGGTTAACCGGAGTTAAAATTAAAATCCATGTTTCCATGACCCGATTTGAATGTGTTAACATGTTTGGTTACAACATGAGAACTAATGGAATCCTCTGAAATATACAATATCAGTGCTTATGGATCAGGTGCAATATGAGTACCTATGGATCAGGTGCAATATCACTACCTATAAAACAGGTGCATAAGTATGGGTACCTATGGATAATGGATCGTGAAGCAATATGAATAATAATGGCTTCCGAAGGCATAAACACTTTTTCTGGCATTGTGTTTTAAAACAACAACATTGAACACATTAAACTCCAGATTATATCAGTTCGACAAAATGGCCAATGATTATATTTAACTTTCCCTTTTTCTTTCATACACCAGGTAACCAAGATTGTTGAGAGTTCAGCCAATGAAATACTCGCACAGTTTTTAATCATTTAGTGAGCAGGTGAAGTACTTGAGGGGTGAGGACCCCACCTTTCCACCATCTGGGAATATCGCACGATATTCACATGCTAAGTAAACAGTCCACTCTAAAATACGTGAAACTGGTAAGAAGTTGTGCCCCGCTCCCTCCCCTTCCCCCCCCACCCAACCCCTTTTGGAGCGGCGTGTTTATATGTTTGTTTGTTTTGTGTGTTTAAGTGTTATTCACAACTACCAACCCATCCAATTTATCCGTTTATTTATTTAGCTGTGCTCGCTGTTTTCCCCACGTCGGTTTGTGTTATATATATATATATATATATATATATATATATATATATATATATATATATATTATTATTATTATTAAATTGCATATCTCCCTTCTGTCCTCACTCTGTCTCTCTCTCTCCTCCCTGTTCTCTCTGTATCTCTTTGTCCTTTGAGTGTCTTTGTATATATATATATATTATATATATATATATATATATATATATATATATATATACATATATATATCTTTCTCTCTCTGTCCTCTTTGTAATCTCTCTCTCTCTCTCTCTCTCTCTCACACACACACACACTCTCTCTCTTTATTCTGTTTCATTGGACCCCTTTCTAACTCCTTCTGGGTTTGCTTTTAATTAATTAATTTATTCATCCTTAATACTTCCATACTTGTTCTACCCTCCTCCCTCACCCCTCACAGCATAGTCTTTGATTAACCCTCTATTGTCTAGTCCAACAAATTTTATTTTTGGCCAAACAGAAAAAAAACAAAAAGAAACTCTAAGTTCTCTCTCTCTCTCTCTCTCTCTCTACTCACGTAAAACGCGCGCACACATTCAGATTTTCGCTCACTGACGTAAAAACCGCACACCATTTTTGGTCGGAATGTCAGAAAATTTCTGGTGTAACGCGTCATTTTTTTTTTTTTTAATTCTTTGTTTCTTATTTCTTTCCCTAAACCATTTTTTCTCTCTCTCTCTCTCTCTCTCTTTTGGGGAAATTCCCCATGTCTAAAAATACCGAGCATGGTAGGTGGGGGGGTGGGAAGTGGATTTTAGAGACAAAGGGAAGCTAAAGACAAACGTTTTCCATAACCCCAGTGGCGTTGACAGATTATATATATATATATATATATATATATATATATATATATATATATATATATATATATGGCCTATATATATAGGCCTGGAAAATTCATCAGTCTAACTCTACTGCTGTCATGTCAAACTCGACAAAATATATCAGAAAGGTAATAAATTAGTAATAAATAAATTAAAAGTAAATATTAAACAAATAACCATTGTCATCTTTAAATGCTCTCCACTGGTGGATGATGGGTCGGGGGGCAAAGTAAAGTCCCTTAAGCCCCTAAGGGGCCCATTTGAGCAGATGAAGTGGTAGAATTCATCCCTTTCAGTGAAGTCAGGTGACCCATTTAAAGCTGTGTGGACGGGGACTTTCACCAGGACCTAGAAAAAGTCCCAAGGTTTTCATTGAGATTCGAACCCGGGGCCCTCAGGTCGACAGTCAAGCGCTCTACACCATTCAACCCAATTGTCCCTAGGGGGTGGGAGAGGGGGCAAAGTATTATTTGGGATAACAGCCACTGAATTAAAAACAACAAACGTATACTTTTTGTGATGGACAATGGCTTAATACCTGCGATTTTAGGAGTTGGCCAGTACTGAAGCATCCTACTGCAAACCACTCCAACTTTTCTGGGATTTGAACAAGCGATCTTCGTTTACAGAGGAGGGAGCAGTCTTCGCGAAGTCAATACGTAGCCTACGGGGAGGGGCGTTTCATAGAGCGGACTACTTGCGCCCAAAGGCTGAAACTGCAGGCTGCCCATGGACGCCTGAGGAAGACATTGGGCCGAGACTTCAATTGCCCATGGACACATCAAAGAAGGCATTGGGAGTGTAAGAGATAAACCGCTGTTTCAAGCTAACAATTTGCCGTCCGCTCTCCCTCCTCTCTCTCACCACCACTGAGTTGACCCTTGATAAACAAAATTCACGTTACGTAGTTTTTTTTTGTGACAGGGGAGGGAGGGAGGAGAACGCCAGGTCACCCAAATTTATGATCCAGATGAGTTCAACGCCAGACTAATTTTTGAACCCCCACCCCTTTTCCCTTTTCTTTTACACCCAAAGTGGTTAATTAATTAATTAATTTGAGACACGACAACAGATGCAGTTTAATAAAAAAGGGTGGGAGTAAGGGGCCTGAATTACCTTCCCTTGTCAATGTGCATTACCTCCTTTAGTTCAAACTGTATCCACCCCCTCCCCCCCCCCCGAACTATACAAATAAAAATTAAAAAAAAAAAGGAAGATCCTAAAAGGGGTCGTTGAACTATGATGATTTTCTCAGACACACTGGAAACAGACAGACAGACATACAGACACACACGTGACACACGTGTACACGCGTGAACACAGACATGTATTTGCTACACATACACAATGGTGAATAAATATACCAGGTCATTGTTAAAATGAAAACGACCTGGCATGCATGCATGGACGGGAGAGGAGGGCACTGGGGTTGTGGGGGAGATGTTGTTGACGGGACGGGAAGGGTAGAGGGGGGAGGACGAAGACTCAATGGTGTGCGTCAAAGGTGCGTGCCAGAATACCACAAGACAGCTAAGAAGAACAAAATATATTTAAAAAAAAACAACTCTCACTAGATGCAGGCATTCCACACAACAGAGCGCTCATGAACTCAGCAGCTTGGCCCAGCCCAACAATGATTTTGGGTGGGGAGGTGGGAGGGTGTGGGGGGAGAGTCGGAAAGTTTATTTGTACTGTTGTTGAAAGAGGTGAGAGACACACACAAAAAGAAGGTGTGCGCGGGTTTTGGATATTCCCTCAAAAGTCTATTTATAACTTTTGGAGGCACTGCAAAAAAAGCAGAGTTGGATAAAGGAGCAATGGGATAAATGGGGGGGGGGGGTCCTGGCGGGGAGGGGGAGGGGTATGGATTTATGAGTTGATATCGAACGAATCGGGAAAATGTCTGCAAAAGGATTAAAAAAGAAACAAGTTAATTGGAATATTAATTAGTTTTGGCTGCTTTATAAAAAAAATCCATGACTGTGTCATGGGAAATAAACTAATAAAGTACGGGAGCTTTTCATTAGCCAAGAATATATTACAAACAAAACCATTCACAACTCGGAAAAAAAACTTAACATATAACACATCATTTTAAATAAAACAGCATTGAATGACATAAATTCGATCAAATCACTTACCAAGTAAACATTTGTTGAATCATAAACAATCTGAAGACAACGAAAAAAATAAATAAAAAAAAAATTATTGAATAAACAACGAAGAATTAACTATGTATTAAAGCAAAGGGTGGGCCAAATCTCTTCTACGGAGGGCCACATTGAAAGCTTTTTATTCTCGGGCCGCATATATATTATGCTACTTTAATTACAATTTACAACGTATGAAAATATGAATTATAAATAAATATGAATTAAAGATAATAAACCTTGTATTTGTCACTTTATTTTCATTCACGCCTTATAACGCATGCACATTACATTTTAAAATACGAAAATATATTGATATGGGCCGCACAATATTCTCGATGGGCCACATGCGGCCCACGCGCCGTAGTTTGCCCACCTATGTATTTAAGTAAACAAACACCTAGGAATATTACCGAAAATAATAATTTTGTGTGCAATAGCTAATAATTACAGATAAAATATTACCTTAGTTTTTTATGTATTATTATTATCAATTAATATAATAAAAATAAACTATTTCAGAGCCAAGTTCTACTAACAGAAATTCACTGATGAAGATTAAAAAAATTACTAATGATGCAATACAATGTAGCATTGTGACTTGACCTAATTCCTTATAGACTCCTTGCGGAGCAGAGGGCCTCTACATCACTCTCCAGCGCAGTCTCTCTGCAGCTTTTTCATCTCCTGCTCGTAAGACCTTCTTCTCAGAGTGATCTTGGGCGGCAATGACCTCTGGCCTGGAGGGGGGTTCCTTTGCAGAGTTATTCCTCGTTATGTCTTCTGGAGGCTTGCTGAGTGAGTGGCCTATCCATAATTTCATCTCGATTTCTACTTTGGACACTTGTACGAATTTATTTCGTAAGTAAAGGATGCATTATTAGGTACAGATCCCCATCTTGAGGGGGAGTTCTCTCTCTCTCTCTCACTATCTCTCTCTCTATCTCTCTCTCTCTCTCTCTCTGAAATATAAAGCTCACATCAGGGCACTCTTTAGGTCAGTGCAATGGATACAGTGGCAGGGGGCTAATGGAACAGTAAGCCATCTTGCTTGCAAGTATTAATTTATTATTAAATCTAATTCTAAGAGAGCCCCCAAACATTTCAGGCAGTCTAGACTGCTTTAGGGGCTCCAAAAAGCAACTCTCTGGCAGTCTCTCTACTTTCGTAAGTATTATAAACGTCTCTGCCTAGGGCCAGTAAATATCAAACAACGGTTCTATCAATGGTTTTTTTTCAATTCTATACTCCCACTAGATATCACCCTCCTCCTCTCCTACTATGTTTCTCCTCCCTCTCTCTCCTCTCTCCTCCCTCTCTCCTCACTCCTCCCTTCTCTCCCTCCCTCTCTCTCCTCCTTCTCTCTCCCCCCTTCTCCTCTCCTCTCCCTCTCTCATATTCACTCCCTCCTCTCCTCCCTCTCTACTCCACTGTCTGCTCTTGCCTCATACACCTGGATAGGTCAATAAGTAACACCAGTCACAATATCAGCTTCTTTGTGTTATTGTTTCATCACGACGTCAGTGATAACGATTGAAATGATTACCTCATGTGTGTGTGTGTGTAGGTCAGGCTGACAGACAAGACGGCATGTGTAAATGTTTTTGAAAGGTGAGCAGGTGCAGAATTCAATTATCATTTTTTTTTCCACTTTCAAATCTGGCTGACTCAGGAGATGGAAAGAAAAAATATGTTAGCCGGAGGTCGGTAAGAAAAAATACACTGACAATAGACGAATAGGGCGACTTGTGGGCATGTTGACTTGTTGACATGTTGACTTGTGGACATGTTGACTTGTGGGCATGTTGACTTGTTGACTTGTGTGGCATGTTGAAAAAATAAAAACATAACAAATGGAAATAAAATACAGGGATTCCTTCTTCTTCTTTGCTCTCGATACATGATTATGGAGGATTTCCAGCGACCAGGCTATAATTATGGTGAACTACATTGGTGGCATCCAGGTCGTCTCTCACCTCCAAGTTTTTGATTAGAAGGGAGGTGTATCTGTGGCCAGGAACCCTGTTGCGAACTGTAGTCATGTAAAGGGCATTTTTGGAGAACATGTACTGCATTCTCTCTTGAGACCTCCCACTACAGGCCAGTCCCTCACTGTTTTTCAGTGCCTAGCCTTCGAGCATGTGTGTTGTCTTGGTCTATTTGTGCTTGGTTCAGAGATGTGAATGTAATATTTTTGAACTTGTCTGGGAAGATTATAATAGGGGTCGTTTTTGTCCAGTGATCTGTGTGATTCCTCATCCATTCTCTGCTGGATCCGTTCACCTATACAGCCCTTCATTTCTTCCACATCCAGAGGGACATCCACTTGTCTTTCTTTGCTGCCAGATTTAAATATAGGGCGAGAAACAGAAATACAAATTTGACGATTCGAGATAATAATGAGAGTTGGGTGCTATACAGGGCCACGGACTATTTCTAGGTCCTTAGAGGCCAATGGCATTCTTTGAAAAAATCGGGAGCTCACTTCTCTCAATGCCAAAAGGCCATTTTAAAGCAGATTGTTGTGAAAGCAACAGCGCCCCACAAGTACAGAGTTCAGACAGCTCAGTCAGCCTTCAATGAACCATTTATGCACAGAGGATTTAAATGAATGTGTTGAAACACAAGCGAAGCCATGACCAGAAAAAACTAGGGACATTGAAATTCTTGAACGTCACCCACAATTGATCATTCCCCACGAAAAGGCCAATCGTAAGTTGCAGGAAAAAATAATTAAATAGTATTAAAGCGTGGGCTAATGCATGGGGCCCGAAAAGTGTTCGGTTTTGCCGAAAGCTCAATGCGGCAGTGACCCTGCACATAGACAGGAAAAAAGAAAACCCCCACCTTATTCGTTCAGAGAGGTTAAATAAAAATGGAACTTAACCTATTTTTTCAAAAAAAAGTAATAACAAACGTATTTGTGGATTTAGTTATTTTGGGTCTCGTCTTCCGATCTCATACTGTGGCTGTTGCTTGCTGTTTTTTTATTTACTGGTTAAGATTTTATACTAAGTAAATAAAGACATGGAGTATCCCATGGATAAAAAAAAGTAAGTTTTACTTAACAAATGGGCCATCCGGGAGCAGACAAATTGTAGAATTCTAAATCTGTTGCTGTAACCTCAACATATGAAGGGGATTGTGTGTGGTTGCCTAGCGTCCAGCCATACTCACTTCCCAACTTAAAGTCGAATATCTATTTAAAAACTGGGTTTCGGACTTTCAGGACAAAACACTTCAAACAAATTTCATCAGGAAAAAATATATGGGGTCTACAAAGATCCAACTCACAAGGACTCTCCGGATTAGACCATTGAGAACATCATCACTCAGACATCCTTTCCCCATCATGTGTACCCGGGGTAAATAGTTTTAATGACCAAGAGAGAGAAAGATTGAGGGATTTTTGTGATCAACATTATAAATAAAGAAGAGATCTGAAAGTTATTACATGATGACAAGGTTTGGTAAGTGTAGATTACTATCTTGAACACGACTATGTTGTTACATTATCAGGGGCAGATATTAAGGAGCTCCCCAAACCTGTTTATTCTTTCTTTTTGCACCGGGGAGCTCGGTTGTCGTAGTTTCTCCCAGGGAGGCCCCAGAATTCCT
>JAGDYQ010000015.1:5587736-5618833 GCA_021962125.1 Bulinus truncatus
GTCTGCCTATCTGTCTGTCTGTCTATCTATTCATCCACCTGTCGGGCCGCAGCCAGGAATTCTCAGCCTCCCTGACAAACTACGACAACTTGAGGCCCCCAGGCCAGCAACAAAATAAATAAATAGGTTTGGGGGGGGGGGTTCCTTAATATTTGTTCCTGATAATGGACACATAGTCCAACTACATAGTGACCTACATTTACTAAACTTGTCATGTGAACACCTTCAGTCTTTCTTTATTTATAATGTTGATAATATAAACTCTCTCTCTCTCTCTCTCTCTCTCCCCCCCCCCACTCTCGCTCTCTCCTCTAGTCGTTTCCTCTATTTACCCCTCAGATAAGTATATGATGTGGGACGGATGGCCGAGTGATGTAGATACTCTACTGTCGACCTGAGAGTCCTGAGTTCGATCCTTGGTGAGACCCATGGGAATTTTTCCAGGTGAAATTTGTTTCAAAGTCGTCCCGCAAGTCTAACCCATCTTTAAATGGGTTACCTGACTTTAAGTTGGGTAAGTAAAGGCGGCTGGGCGTTGTGCTAACCCCACAAAACCCCTTTCATACGCCGAGGTTATAGAAACAGATGAATTCTACACTTCATCTGCCCCGATGGCCCATTTGGGCTAAGGAAACTTTACTTTTTTTTTTAAGTATATGATACTTAGGCTTTTAACTATGTGATATACACATGGTCTTTATCTACTATATAAAACTAATAGCCACAGTATGAGATCGGAAGACGAGACATAAAATAACTAAATTCACAATGATACGTTTTATTATTACTTTTTTAAAAAATAGGTTATTAAGTTCCATTTATTAACCTCTCTATCTATTAGCTTGCATGTTTTCTTTTTTTTTTCTGTCTATGTGCAGGGCTGCCGCATTGAGCTTTCGGGCAAACCGAACACTTTTAAGGGGCCCCCGCGACATGAAGGGGCCCAGTCGCTTTGGACATTATTTATTTAATTATTTTTTTTCTGCAACTACGATTGGCCTTTTTCGTGGGGAATGATCACCGGAGGGGGGGCCCACTTGTCAGAATTTCTCAAGGGCCCTAGTTTTTCTGGCTGCGGCTTAGCTGTGTTTCTGACAGTATTTATTTTTTAACTTGTGTATAAATAAGCTCACAGAAGGGTTGATTGAGTTGTCTGAACTCTCGTATTTTATGGCGCTGTTGCTTTCAACAATCTGCTTTAAAATGGCCTGACATTTGAGAGAAGGGCTCCCAATTTTTCATAGAATGCCATTGGCCCTCTAAGGACCGAAAATAGTCCGTGGCCCTGCAGAGCACTCAACTCTCATTATTATCTCGAAACGTCAAATTTGTATTTCTGTTTCTCGCCCTGTATTTTATTTCCATTTGTTATGTTTTTATTTTTCAACATGCCCACAAGTCAACAAGTCAACATGCCCACAAGTCAACATGCCCACAAGTCAACATGCCCACAAGTCAACATGCCCACAAGTCAACATGCCCACAAGTCATCATGCCCACAAGTCAACATGCCCACAAGTCATTATGCCCACAAGTCAACATGTCTACAAGTCAACATGCCCACAAGTCAACATGCCCACAAGTCAACATGCCCACAAGTCAACATGTCCACAAGTCAACATGCCCACAAGTCAACATGCCCACAAGTCAACATGCCCACAAGTCAACATGTCTACAAGTCAACATGCCCACAAGTCAACATGCCCACAAGTCAACATGTCCACAAGTCAACATGCCCACAAGTCAACATGCCCACAAGTCAACATGCCCACAAGTCAACATGCCCACAAGTCAACATGCCCACAAGTCGACATGCCCACAAGTCAACATGCCCACAAGTCTATTTGTCTATTGTGTGGGTATTTTTCTCTCTGACCGGCCGGCTAAACATATTTTTTTTTCTTTCCACCTCCTGAGTCAGCCAGACTTTGAAAGTCTAAAAAGAAAATAATTGAATTCTGCACCTGCTCACCTTTCAAAAACATTTACCTGGCCGTCTGTCTGTCAGCCTGACCTACACACACACACACACACATACACATGAGGTAATCATTTTAATCGTTATCACTGACGTCGTGATGAAACAATAACACAATGGCTGATATTGTGACTGGTGTTTATTTATTGACACTATCCAGGTGCATGAAAAAAGAGGCAGGCAGAGAGTGGAGTAGAGAGGGATGAGAGAGGGAGGAGATATGAGAGAGGGAGGAGAGAGGAGAGAGGGAGGAGTGAGGAGAGAGGGAGGAGAGAGGGAAGAGAGAGGGAGGAGAGAGGGGGAGAGAGGAGAGAGGGAGGAGAGAAGGAAGGAGAGAGGGAGGCGAGAAGGAAGGAGAGAGGGAGGAGATATGAGAGAGGGAGGAGAGAGGATAGAGGAGAGAGGGAGGAGAGAGGAGAGAGGGAGGAGAGAGGAGAGAGGGAGGAGAGAGGGAGGAGAGAGGGAGGAGAGAGGGAGGAGAGAGGGAGGAGAGAGGGGGGAGAGAGGAGAGAGGGAGGAGAGAAGGAAGGAGAGAGGAGAGAGGGAGGAGAGAAGGAAGGAGAGAGGTAGGAGAGATGAGAGAGGGAGGAGAAACATAGTAGGAGAGGAGGAGAGTATCTAGTGGGAGTATATAATTGAAAAAAATAAACATTGATAGAACCGTTCTTTGATATTTACTGGCCCTAGGCAGAGACGTTTATAATACTTATGGGCCATAGGCAGAGAGTTGCTTTGGGGCCCTAGCAATAGACTGCCTGAAATGTTTTGGGGGGGGGGGATGCTCTTAGAATTAGATTTAATAATAAATTAATACTTGCAAGCAAGCAAGTATTAACTTCCCATTGGCCCACACTGCCACCGTATCCATTGCACTGACCTAAAGCGTGCCCTGATGTTGTTTACGGTTATATCTCAGAGAGAGAGAGAGAGAGAGAGAGAGAGAGAGAGAGAGAAAGAGAGAGAGAGAAAGAGAGAGAGAGAACTCCCCTCAAGATGGGGGACTGTACCTAACAATGCATCCTTTACTTTTTATTTTTATTGCGTTTTACGAAATAAATTCGTACAAGTGTCCAGTAGAAATCGGAGATGGATAGGCCACTCACTAAGGAAGCCTCCAAAAGACATCACGAGAATGGCTATGTAGCGGAACCCCCCCCCCCCGCCCCCCCAGGCCAGAGGTCGGCCGCCCAAAGATCACTCGGAGAAGAAGGTCTTACGAGCAGGAGACGAAAACCTGCAGAGAGACTGCGCTGGAGAATGGATGCAGAGACCTTTAGCTCCGCAAGGAGTTCAAGGAATTAGGTCAAGTCACATTGCATTGTATTGCATCATTAGTTATTTTTTTTTA
Source organism: Bulinus truncatus (assembly GCA_021962125.1). Taxonomy (NCBI): domain Eukaryota; kingdom Metazoa; phylum Mollusca; class Gastropoda; family Planorbidae; genus Bulinus; species Bulinus truncatus. Next base: position 5,591,063 of record JAGDYQ010000015.1, read on the forward strand.
ATCTTCATCAGTGAATTTCTATTAATAGAACTTGGCTCTGAAATAGTTTATTTTTATTATATTAATGATAATAATGATACGTAAAAAAACTAAGGTAATATTTTATCTGTAATTATTAGTTATTTACATGTTCCATTAATTTGGGTAATATTCTTAGGTGTTTGTTTACTTGAATACATAGGTGGGCAAACTACGGCCCGTGGGCCGCATGTGGCCCATCAGAGTATATTGTGTGGCCCGTATGCATACATATTTTCGTATTTTAAAATGTAATGTGCATGCGTTATAAGGCGTGAACGTGAAATAAAGTGACAAATACAAGGTTATTATCTTTAATTCATATTTATTTATAATTCATATTTTCATACGTTGTAAATTGTAATTGAAGTAGCATATATATAAATAATAAAAAATCAAGTTTTCAATGTGGCCCTTCGTAGAAAAGGTTGGCCCACCCCTACTTTAATACATAGTTAAATTCTTCGTTGTTTATTCAATAATTTTCTTTTTTTTTATTTATTTATTTTCTTCGTTGTTTTCCAGATTGTTTACGATTCGAAAAAATGTTTACTCGGCAATTGATTTGATCGAACTTATGTCATTCAATGCTGTTTATTTAAAATGATGTGTTACATGTTCAGCTGTTTTTTTTCCCCGAGTTGTAAATGGTTTTGTTTGTAATATATTCTTGGCTAACGAAAGCCCCGTACTTTATTAGTTTCATTTCCCCATGACACATTCATGAATTTTTTTTTTTAAAGCAGCCAAAACTAATTAATATTCCAATTAACTTGTTGTTTTTTTTTTAATCATCTTGCAGACATTTTTCCCAATTCGTTCGATATCAACTCATCAACCCCTCCCCTCCCCCGCCAGGAGATCTTCCCCCCCCCCCTATATCCCATTGCTCCTTTTATCCAACTCTGCTTTTTTGCATGCCTCCAAAGTTATAAATAGATCTTTGGGGGAATATCCGAAACCCGCGCACACCTTTTTTTTGTGTGTGTCTCTCACCTCTTTCAACAACAGTACAAATAAACTTTCCGACTCCCTCCCCCCACCCAAAATCATTGTTGGGCTGGGCTTGCCGAGTTCATGAGCGCTGGTTGTTTGGAATGCCTGCATCTAGTGAGAGTTTTTTTTTTTTTTTATATTTTGTTCTTCTTAGCTGTCTTGTGTTATTCTGGCACGCACCTTTGACGCACACCCTTGAGTCTTCGTCCTCTCCCCCCCCCTCTCTACCCTTCCCGTCCCGTCAACAACATCTCCCTCCCTCCACCCCCACCCCCACCCCCCCACACACACATCCCCAGTGCCTCCCCTCTCCCGTCCATGCATGCCACGTCGTTTTCGTTTTAACAATGACCTGGTATATTTATTCACCATTGTGTATGTGTAGCAAATACATGTCTGTGTTCACGTGTGTGTGTGTGTGTGTGCACGTGTGTGTGTATGTCTGTCTGTCTGTTTCAGTGTGTGTGTCTGTCTGTTTCAGTGTGTGTGTGTGTGTGTGCACGTGTGTGTCTGCCTGTCTGTCTGTTTCAGTGTGTGTGTGTGTGTGTGCACGTGTGTGTGTGTGCACGTGTGTGTATGTCTGTCTGTCTGTTTCAGTGTGTGTGTGTGCACGTGTGTGTGTGTGTGCACGTGTGTGTGTGTGTGTATGTCTGTCTGTCTGTTTCAGTGTGTGTGTGTGTGCACGTGTGTGTGTGCATGTGTGTGTGTATGTCTGTCTGTCTGTTTCAGTGTGTGTGTGTGCACGTGTGTGTGTGCACGTGTGTGTGTATGTATGTCTGTCTGTTTCAGTGTGTGTGTCTGCACGTGTGTGTGTGTGCACGTGTGTGTATGTCTGTCTGTTTCAGTGTGTGTGTGTGTGTGTGCACGTGTGTGTGTGTGCACGTGTGTGTGTGTATGTCTGTCTGTCTGTCTGTTTCAGTGTGTGTGTGTCTGTCTGTTTCAGTGTGTGTGTATGTCTGTCTGTCTGTTTCAGTGTGTGTGTATGTCTGTCTGTCTGTTTCAGTGTGTGTATGTCTGTCTGTTTCAGTGTGTGTGTATGTCTGTCTGTTTCAGTATGTGTGTATGTCTGTCTGTCTGTTTCAGTGTGTGTGTATGTCTGTCTGTCTGTTTCAGTGTGTGTGTGTATGTCTGTCTGTCTGTCTGTCTGTTTCAGTGTGTGTGTGTATGTATGTCTGTCTGTCTGTTTCAGTGTGTGTGTATGTCTGTCTGTCTGTTTCAGTGTGTGTGTATGTCTGTCTGTCTGTTTCAGTGTGTGTGTATGTCTGTCTGTCTGTTTCAGTGTGTGTGTATGTCTGCCTGTCTGTCTGTTTCAGTGTGTGTATGTATGTCTGTCTGTCTGTCTGTTTCAGTGTGTGTGTGTCTGTCTGTTTCAGTGTGTGTGTGTCTGTCTGTCTGTCTGTTTCAGTGTGTGTGTATGTCTGTCTGTCTGTTTCAGTGTGTGTATGTCTGTCTGTCTGTCTGTTTCAGTGTGTGTGTGTATGTCAATCTGTCTGTTTCAGTGTGTGTATGTCTGTCTGTCTGTCTGTTTCAGTGTGTGTATGTCTGTCTGTCTGTCTGTTTCAGTGTGTGTATGTCTGTCTGTTTCAGTGTGTATGTCTGTCTGTCTGTTTCAGTGTGTGTATGTCTGTCTGTTTCAGTGTGTGTATGTCTGTCTGTCTGTTTCAGTGTCTGTCTGTCTGTCTGTTTCAGTGTGTATGTCTGTTTCAGTGTGTGTATGTCTGTCTGTTTCAGTGTGTGTATGTCTGTCTGTCTGTCTGTTTCAGTGTCTGTCTGTCTGTCTGTCTGTTTCAGTGTGTCTGAGAAATCATCATAGTTCAGCGACCCCTTTTAGGATCTTTCGTTTTTTTTTATTTTTATTCGTATAGTTCGGGGGGGGGGGAGGGTGGATGCAGTTTGAACTAAGGGAGGTAATGCACATTGACAAGGGAAGGTAATTCAGACCCCCCCCTTCCCACTTTTTATTAACTGCATCTGTTGTCGTGTCTCAAATTAATTAATTAATGAACCACTTTGGGTGAAAAAGAAAAGGGAAAAGGAGGCGGAGGGGGTGTTCAAAAAATTAGTCTGGCGATGAACTCATCTGGATCATAAATTTAGGTGGCCTGGCGTTCCCCCCCCCCACCCCCTTCCCCTGTCTACAAAAAAAACTGCGTAACGTGAATTTTAGTGTTTATCAAGGGTCAACTCAGTGGTGGTGGAGAGAGAGGGGGGCGGACGGGTAAATTTGTTAGCTCGAAACAGCGGTTATCTCTTACACTCCCCAATGTCTTCCTTGGTGTGTCCACGGGCAATTGCAGTCTCGGCCCCAATGTCTTCCTCGGGGCGTCCATGGGGTACTGCAGTCTCAGCAAGAAGAGTCCGCACTACGAAACGGCCCCTCCCCCCCGTAGGCTACGGTATTGACTCCGCGAAGACTGCCCCCCCCCCCCCACCTCCGTAAACGAAGATCACTTGTTCGAATCCCAGAAAAGTTGTGTGGTTTGCAGTTGGATGCTTCAGTACTTGGACCAACTCCTAAAATGGAAAAAAGTGTAGAGCCATTGTCTTTCACGCGTATACGTTTGTTTGAATTAAGTAATTGTCTAAAATATTACTTTGCGCTCCCCCCCCTCATCCAGGAGTACGGGTGGCTGAGTGGTTCGAATGTCAATGAAAACCTTAGGACTTTGTCAGGTCCTGGTGAAAGTCTCGAAGTCCATCCAGCTTTAAATGGGTCACCTGACTTTACTGAAACGGATGAATTCTACACTTCATCTGCCCCAAATGGGCTCTTTGGAGCTTAAGGGACTTTACTTTACCCCCCCTCCCCACCACCACCAGCAGTGGAGAGCATTTAAGATGACAATGGTTATTTGTTTAATATTTACTTTTTTTATTTATTTATTAATAATTTATTACCTTTCTGATATATTTTGTCGAAGTTTGACATGACAGCATTACAGTTAGACTGATGAATTTTTCCAGGCATATATATATATATATATATATATATATATATATATATATATATATATATATATATATCTGTCAGCGCCACTGGGGTTTGGAAAAATTTTGTCTTTAGCACCCTTTGTCTCTCAAAATCCACTTTTTCCCCCCTTCCTGCTATGCTCGGTATTTTTAGACATGGGGAATTTCCCCAAAGAGAGAAAAAAAATGGTTTAGGGAAAGAAATAAGAAACAAAGAAGTAAAAAAAAAATGACGCGTTACACCAGAAAATTTCCCTGACATTCCAACCAAGAAATGGTGTGCGGTTTTTACGTCGTGAGCGAAAATCTAAATGTGTGCGCGAGTTTTGTACGTGAGTAGAGAGAGAGAGAGAGAGAGAGAGAGAGAGAGAGAGAGAGAGAGGGAGCTTAGAGTTGTTTTATTATTTTTTATTTCTGTTTGGCCAAGAATAAACTGTTTTCTGACAAGACAATAGAGTTGATCAAAGACTATGCTGTGAGGGGGGAGGGAGGGTGGGTGGAACAAGTATGGAAGTAATGGGATGAATAAATGATAAAAAAAGCAAACCCAGAAGGAGTTTAAAAAGGGGTCCAATGAAACAAAATAAAAGAGAGAGAGAGAGAGAGAGAGAGAGTTACAAAGAGGACAGAGAGAGAAAGATTATATAAATATATATATATACATATATACAAAGACACTCAGAGGACAAAGAGATACAGAGAGAAAGAGGGAGAGAGAGAGAGACAGTGAGAGGACAGAAGGGAGATATGCAATTTAATAATAATAAATAATAAAAACACAAACCGACGTGGGGAAAACAGCGGGCACAGCTAAATAAATAAACGGATAAATTGGGTGGGTGGTAGGTGTGAATAACATTAAACACACAAACAAACAAACTTATAAACACACCGCCCGGGGGGAGGGAGGGAGCGGGGCACAACCGCCACCAGTTTCACATGTTACTGAGTTGACTGTTTACTTAGCATGTGAATATCGTGCGATATTCCCAGATGGTGGAAGGTGGGGTCCTCACCCCTCCAAGCACTTCACCTGCTCACTAAATGATTAAAACTGTGGGAGTATTTCATTGGCTGAACTCTCAACAATCTCGGTTACCTGGTGTAAGAAAAAAAAAAAAGTAAAGTTAAATATGGCCATTGGCCATTTTGTGGAACTGATATAATCTGAAGTTTAATGTGTTTAATGTTGTTGTTTTTAAACACAACGCCAGAAAAAGTGTTTAATCCTTCGGAAGGCTATATTATTCATATTACACCCGATCCATTATCCACAGTTTTGGGTGATGAGATATTTCGTTATATTTTATTATTATGAGGACGTTAAGTTCAACAAACACCAATCTTATTGTTTACACCGAGGAAAAAGTGGAATGGAAGGGGGGGGGGAGGCTCTATATTTCGAAGTCGTAAAACACAATTCATTAAGGTATTCCAGAAGAGTTCCTGTTTGCCTAGAGGTCAGATGTCACGCTTAAAGGATACGTATTTTTGTATTGTTATATATTTATATATATAGTCTCTACCCATCAGGCCGTTCATGGTGTGAGTTGTAGGATAGTAAAGTCTTGAGTTCTGCTGTAATGTACACATAAGTCATTCCGACATATGACGCGGTGTGTGTGTGTGTGTGTGTGTGTAGAGAGTTTGAGTGGTTATGATCTATACTCACACTTTCCCCTCCCAGACGTCTGTGTCATGCCGAGTTATCCGCTCGTGGATTTTCTTACCCCACCTGACTGTCATTAGTTTATTTTTAGAAACCTGATCTTGATAGTCTCCTACTTCTTAGTTTGTCTATACTCTTCTTTCCACCCGGAAGAACTTGATACACCGTGTATATCTTGTATGTTCTTATATATCGTATATGTTTTTTTTGTGTGTGTATGTTCTGTATATTTTTTATGCTGTGATTATTGTGTTGTTGTGTATTAATGTGTATGCTGTGATTGTTGTGTATGCTGTGCTTGTTGTTGTGTTGTTGTGTATGCTGTGTATATCAAAGTGTGCAGGGCGGCGGGTGTATTGTTTACGAGATTAAAGTTTGGATGAATGTACAAGGCAATAAACAAATGTTGGCATCATTTGCAAACTGTTACTTAATTGCAATCCAATATATATATATATATATATATATATATATATATATATATATATATATATATATATATATATATTCGATTCGTTGATCCACACATGGACACACCATCAATAGTTTCTATCTGAGCGCTTCACCACTGCTGGGGACAGCACAATAATTGGGGGGAATATGACGCCCCCACGCGCCCCCAACTTAGTCCAGGCTGCAGTAAGATCATGTGACACTGAAGAACCCATTTCTGGGACGGGTGTAGACGGTGTGTGTGAAGTCCCTGTAAGGATGAGATGAAATCTCTTAAATCCTATAAACCACTAATGGGACGGTTTTTATGGTGCCCTTCTTTCACCCCCACCATAGCCGATAGTGCAATGGCCATGGAGGCACCACGGGAGATATATCGGGAACTTGAGCCAAGACCTTCTAAAATTTCGAACCAGGTACCTTCAGGTCGACAGCCGAGCGCGTTACCGCACGACCATCCGTCCCCCAATGGTGTAGAGTGTAGACGACAGAGCGTTCGATTGTCGCTGTGAGTGTCCCGGAATTCGATCATTGGTGGGAACTAGGGGTCCTGATGAAATTTGGTTCAACTCCCTCAGGTCCACAAGGCTTTAAACGGGTACCGTCAGCCCCGTAGCGTGAAAATTCCACATCAGGGGCCAGGCATTCTACAGCAGGGGCCAGGCAATAGCGGGGGGGGGGCAGGAAATAAATTTTACTAAGTAGAGCAAACAAGCAGAGAGGGTCAGACAAAACGCAGGGGGACCCGGCCCCCTGGCTCCCTCCACAAGCTACGGGCCTGGGTACCGGACTTAAGTCGGGGAAGTAAAAGGCGGCTGGGCGCTGGGCTAAACACACAAGCCCCGTTATATGCCGTGGTTATACATTGTTACACTTTATCTGCCACAAGGGAACTTTACTTTTTTTTTTACTTACAACATTGCTGGGATTTGAACCTCGTAACCAAACATGCATCAGGCTTTAAAAACTTACTTCCTCTTGGCAACCAAGTCATACACCCCCCCCCCCCCAGCTTTCATGTTGGAAAAAAAAAAACAATAACAATATCAACAATACATTGTTGTGTTCCCAAATGTTTTTGGTCTTTGTTCGTGAATCTGCCAAGCCGTAAATTCCATTCAGTGTTACGAGGACTTAGATGATGTCATACGTTGAATGTCTGGATACATCAGAGAGCATCTCAAGGCCGGGTCAAAGGTTGTACATGTACTGACCTTGACTTATGTCCCCCCAGGACAATTTCTTGTTTTTTAACGGGACGTTGTTTAAAATATCAAATGATTATATTCCCAATTCAATTTCCGATTGTATTCCCAATTCAGGTTCCAATTACATTCCAAAGTCAGGTTCCGATTATATTTCCAATTCAGGTTCCTATTATATTTCCAACTCGGGTTCCCATTATATTTCCAATTCATGTTGCGATTATATTCCTGATTGATGTTCCCATTATATTCCAGATTCAGGTTCCGATAAATACAACTTAAGAATTTTATGTAATGTTAAAAAAAATACATTGATTTCCAATAATTCGATTAAAAAAAAGTTTCCTTCCGGTCCATCGTGATATCACTGTAATGGTTGTAAACAATATTCTTTGACCTGATTAGGAAAAATTAAAATTCTAAAGAATTAAGTATTCACCTTTAAGTATTCTATTCAACTCTTCAAGTCTATTCAATCTACACACATTTGATCTATCCAATAATGTTAGAAAGCCAGATGGACATCGATTTATTTGGGTCTTCGAACTTTGAATCTGTCACATTCTGTCACATTCTGTCCATAATCGATTTAATTCAAGTTCAATCGTAACAAAAAAAAAAGATGAGAAAAAAAAATGATTTTTTTTTTGCTTTATTTTGTGTCTTTGATTTTGTAGACATTTGCATGTGACCTTGACATTTCCAAAATGTACTAATCCCATCATCCACTCGCTCATCCATCTCCCAACCCATCCCCCCATCGCACCAGGCCCCCAAACATTAAACCCGCGGGGTTCATCCCAGAAGCAAACGGGTTAGGTAAAGTAGAACAAGGAACAAACAACATTCTAGGGGCCTGACTGACATTCCACCCTCTTCCCCCACCCCTCCTAAGCGCCCGCCCTCTAAAAAAAAACACAAGTGACAAATAATAAGAAATGTGCTCACACGAAGCTCACAAAAAAACTCGCGCATGGAAGGCATCTGAGGGAAAAAATGGGGGATGGTAGAGTGGGGAAAGGGGCGGGGCGGGGGTGTGAGGGGGGCGTGGGTTACAAATAAGATCAGATACAGTGGAGATCAGATTCTGAGATTGTGTGTTCCCGGTGAGATGCCTTAACACGTGACTTGATTAGCATGTCTTGTCTGGTCTTTTGGGTGATCTCTGATGGGTTAGGCCCGGGGGGGAAGGGAGGGAAGTTCGGTGGAAGAGGGGCGCTGATTCCAACGGTATATGAAATTAAAAGTTTCTTAGTTTCCCTAATTGCTAATAGGAAAGCTTGAGAATTAACAAAAATATCGAACTATCCGAATATCGAGCTATCCGAAATTGTTCACATAAAAATGACGTACTTTATTAAAAGTTCGGATTTACTGGATAGCCCTGGATTGGACTGTACGCGTTGGGCTTTAACGATAGTAGTTTCTAATGGACCATAATTTTGTCAGTGGCAACTTTCACTCACCAGATTGTTTAAAACAATCAGCTAAACTCACCAGATTGTTTAAAACAATCAGCTAAACTCACCAGATTGTTTAAAACAATCACCTAAACTCACCAGATTGTTTAAAACAATCAGTCAAACAATTTTGTGTAACCAGTTAAGGTTACTTACGATTTCAATCCGCCAAAGTCGAAGATGGACTGCAGGTAGTTTTGAAGCGGGCTCTCAAATATCTCTGGAAGTCTGTCCAGGGCCCCCAAATATCTCTTGAAGTCTGTCCAGGGCCCCCAAATATCTCTGAAAGTCTGTCTAGGGCCTCCAAATATCTCTGGACGTCTGTCCAGGACCCCCAAATATCTCTGAAAGTCTGTTCTGGGCCCCCAAATATCTCTGGATGTCTGTCTAGGGCCCCGAAATATCTCTGGAAGTCTGTCTAGGGCCCCCAAATATCTCTGGAAGTCTGTCCAGGACCCCCAAATATCTCTGAAAGTCTGTTCTGGGCCCCCAAATATCTCTGGATGTCTGTCTAGGGCCCCGAAATATCTCTGGAAGTCTGTCTAGGGCCCCCAAATATCTCTGGAAGTCTGTCTAGGGCCCTAAAAACCGCCCCACTTTAAAGAAACGTGACAGGAACTTGAGCGAAACATCCATTGAAGTCTCAGATTAAGAAACAGTTACAACAAAAAAGATAGTCTCACAAATAGCCTCTAACTAAATGATAGTCTCACAAATAGCCTCTAACTAAATGAAAATCTCACAAATAGCCTCTGAGTCTAACTAAATGACAGTCTCACAAATAGCCTCTAACTAAATGAAAGTCTCACAAATAGCCTCTAACTAAATGATAGTCTCACTAATAGCCTCTAACTAAATGATAGTCTCACAAATAGCCTCTAACTAAAATCTTTTTTCCCCCTCTTCTCTCCCCAAGGTCACAAGTTCACTCACAGTTTACATCAGCGAGTCTCGACATTCCTCTTAGTATTAACTCCTCGTCCGGGATCTTTCTCCAGAACCGTAAGTGGGGGGGGGGAGAGAGAAGGGGGGCGCTGTTGGGGGCGAGTGGGGAAAAAGACTAATTAGTTTGTAGTTGGTTGCCCCTGTGCCACAACAAGTTAATTCGGGTAGGGCATATGTTTTCTCTTCTCCTTTACAACCTCTAGGCTCTGTGACGACATCACGCGCCGGTTTCGTACAACAAGCGGGGTATATGGAGCACCCCTGCTACAGTAGCACTCATAAACAAGATAAGTAAATCACTGGTAGTAGGTCGGAGGGTGTTGAGTGGGGGTTGGGAATCGAAATGATGGAAGGGGAAGGATGAACAAAAAAAAAATTGGAAAAGGGAGGGGGTGGCGATAAAATCCATTAAGTGGGTGTGGGAGGTAAAGGGGGTGGGACGGGAGATAAAAGTGATTTTCAAAAAAAAAACCTTTTCTCTGCTGGACACGTATTCCTCACTGAGTAGTTAATGAACCATTTACTCACGGCGGCGTCTCTAGTAACACCTGTACATCATTAATTATACCTGCTTTTATTGTACGTTAATACAGTACAAACATAATAAAGTGATGGCAGTACAAACATAATAAAGTGGTGGCAGTACAAACATAATAAAGTGGTGGCAGTACAAACATAATAAAGTGATGGCAGTACAAACATAATAAAGTGATGTCAGTACAAACATAATAAAGTGGTGGCAGTACAAACATAATAAAGTGATGGCAGTACAAAAACAATAAAGTGAATTCAGTACAAACATAATAAAGTGATGGCAGTACAAACATAATAAAGTGAATTCAGTACAAACACAATAAAGTGAATTCAGTACAAACATAATAAAGTAATGTAAAAGCGTAAGACATTTATACTTTTTCCTAATAATAAAACAAAGGGTAACACTGTAATGTGGGAATCGTGAAACGAGCCTTCTGTCAGTTTTAGTTTATTGACATGAGTTACAGCCATCAAGCGACAGTACACAAGTTATACTTGTGAAACTATATTCGTTGAGATTTGGAATTTCGAATTTAGTTAAACTTTTAATGTTATATGACTTGTTTAATATAAGTCAAGATTTTGATGTAGGCCATTGAAAGGAAATTCATAGATAAAGTAGATAATTACAGATAACTTCTAATTCTACGTTGCTGATTTTTTTGTTTCTTTTTTTTCCCCATTAATTTTAGGCCTACATATATTTTTGTTTTATTTATTTGGCTTCTTTCAATTTGAATTTGTCGTATGGCGCATGCGCACAGCGTTTATTATGGTACATATCGGCCGTTAATTTTATTCACACCACTTGTTACTCATCATGATTTATTATTATCATTGTTGGATTGATCCATTGTATGGATGCTATTATTGTTGGATTGATCCATCGTATAGATGTTATTATTGTTGGATTGATCCGTTGTATAGATGTTATTATTGTTGGATTGATCCGTTGTATAGATGCTATTATTGTTGGATTGATCCATTGTATGGATGTTATTGTTGGAGTGATCGAGCGAATGGATGTTGTTGTTGGATTGATCCATTGTATGGATGTTATTGTTGGAGTGATCGAGCGAATGGATGTTGTTGTTGGATTGATCCATTGTATGGATGTTATTGTTGGAGTGATCGAGCGAATGGATGTTGTTGTTGGATTGATCCATTATATGGATGTTATTGTTGGAGTGATCGAGCGAATGGATGTTGTTGTTGGGTTGATTCGTTCAATGGATGCTATTATTATTTTTTTTTTAAATTATCAATGCCAAGACCGCTAATAAAAAAGTTAGTTGCGGGTTGATTCATTCCGTGAGACGACTGGAGATTTATGAGTTTCTATCGTTGTGTGTGTGTGTGTGTTTGTGAGTTGCGGCTGTGGAACACAACATGAAGTCTACCTTAACAATGAAGATGTTTCATCGCCAACACCCGGTGCTGACTGACAAAACAAAACAAAACACACAATAAATAAGTCAATTGGCCAGCTCGGCCAAAAACTTCCTCGTCCGACCCGCTGGTTGTCTCTGTCTGGATCTTTACCACCATCACCTCCCCTCCCCACCCCACCCCCAAACCGTCACCACAAAACAAAAGATGGCGTAGCTTAAAGGGGGGTGGTGGGTGGGTGTGGGTAGGTAAGGATGGAGACAGTCGCTGGCCCGTCCATTGGTTGCAGCTTTAGTTCAAACGTGTGTGTGTGCGTGTGTGTGTGTGTGTGTGAGTGAGTGAGTCAAGTCACGCTGACGTGTGGGCTCTTTTATAGTGGCGGAGAGAGAGGGCGTGGGGGAGGGGTGGGAGGGGAAGGGTGAATAAAACACAATGGAGCGATGCGTGAGTGAGTACTGTATTGAGCAGATCAAACTTTGTCATTTTTAACTCACCCCCCATCTTTATTTTCTTTTTTTGTTTCTTTATAAAAATCCATTAACGGATGGAACAGTCGGAGGGGGGAAGGAGGGGGTGGTGAAAGGGGAAGGGGGGTCATAAATCTTTCCCTTTTTTTTTTTAGGTCCAACCTCGAGCCCCTTTTATTTCAAATTTTTAAAATCTATTTCGCGAACGACAATGACCGTAAGTAATAAGCGTGTCCTAAAAATTGAAATATCTGAGAAACTTTTTCATGAAATATTTTGTGAGCTAGTACGGTGGTAGTGGTGGAGGGGGAGCGAGAAACTGATACCAGATTACCCCAGCCCCATTCCTCCCCCCCCCCCAGCCCCCGACAGAAGGTCCCCCAAGTAAATAGTGTGCCTCTGATCACACCCACTCCTCAGTTGCTAAGTCGTCTTTTTAGCCTACTTCTGTACCAGACAACCACGGGGTCTTTAATGGCAGGAACTCCTTACATATGTTCGAGTCCGACCCCCCCCCCACCCATTGCGGTGGCCATGACGGAGGGAGAGGGAGGGGAGGGGATGTGATGTTGTGACCGGGAGCCTGTGAAAAGACAGTTATAAAAAAAAAAGAACTTGGCTCAGAATTGAATGTACGTCATTCTCTCGTTGTTTTACATGTTTAGCCTCGAAGCCAGCTTGTTGGATTGGAAAATAGATACATATCTTAGAAAGTTTTAACAACAGCTGGTTTTATGAACACGTTTGTCGAGAAGACGGGAGAGAACTAGAAGAATACAAATGGGGTGTGTGTGTGGGGAGGGGGGTAGGTTTGACCTTATGAAACAAAACTTAATGAGAGATAGGGCAGAGGCGTACCTAGGGTGGGGGGAGGGAGGGTTCAAATTCGAAAGTCCCCCCCGGGCCCAAGCTTGAAGAGGGCCCCCCCAAATTTTTTTTTTACATTAAATATTAAGTACATTAGCTCATGGCATGGTGTCAAATGTCAAAATGCAGGGGCCCCCAAGAGGCCAAGCCCCCAGGGCCCCCACATCACTATGTTCGGCACTGAGATAGGGTGGGAATTAATGAATACGATGTAGGTATATATATATATATATATATATGCTGGCTACAGTAAAGCTGTTTGCATATGTAGAAAGTGGAGCGTCGGTTATATGTCGAAAACAAACATTTGGTGGTGGGTGGGTGGGTGAGGGGGGAAGGGGGGAAATGGAAACACAACAAAAGAGATACACAGAATCAAAAAAATTCAATGGGATGCCACAGTCACAATAGCACAGACAGACAAACGACAAACGTTGACACTATTGTTATACGATGTGTCTTTGTTGACGCGCTTGTTCAGGTAACACAAAAGACACATAAGAGTTTTATCAGAAGACGCGAACTTATCTGCTAGAATGTAACTAGAAGACACAAAGAGAGACAGACAGAAAGACGAACAGACAGACAGACAGACAGACTGACAGACTGACAGATGGACAGACGGACAGATAGACAGACAAACAGACGGACGGACGGACAGATGGACTGACAGACGGACAGACAGACAGACAAACGGACGTACGGAGAGAGAGACAGACAGACAGACAGACAAACTGACGGACGGGACGGACAGACAGACAGACAGACGGAGGGCGCACGTGAAATAAAATGGGACCTAAAAAAAAGAAAGAAAGAAATAGCCAGACGTGCTTTTTCGTCTCCCCCCCCCCGGTACGTGCAAGTGTGAGGTGTCTGTCTGTCTGTCTGTGTGTGTGGGTGTGCACTTGAGTGAGTGAGTCGTACATTTCCGGCTTATGAAAATATTCTCGTTGCCAGACAGTAAATGTCAGTTCTGGGAAGGGGGGGACGATACTTCGAGGGCAGGGACACGGAGGGTCATAGGACGACGAAATTGTAGGGTCTGGGGGAGGGGAGGTGGCAGGGGGACGGGGTATAGACGTTGGGTGAGGTGACCTCCTTATTGACGCCCTGTGTGGGAAAAAAAAATACAAGAGACACACAAAGTCAGTAACAATGGCGACTGGTGACCTCTTTATGTACTCCTTGGTTCTCTTCCTCGTTTCAGTCATTGGTCGAGTCAAAAATCTGTTATTATACAGAATACTGAAGTATTATTGTAGAGAAATTTTATTTTGATTGATCTGATTATGTTATGTTTTTTTTTTTTGTAAATTTATGTTTGCTGGTGGTAATCTCTTATCTCAGAATAACAATGTATTGAGATGTCTGTGTGACACAGACAATGTACTGAGATGTCTGTGTGACACACACAATGTACTGAGATGTCTGTGTGACACACACAATGTACTGAGATGTCTGTGTGACACACACAATGTACTGAGATGTCTGTGTGACACAGACAATGTACTGAGATGTCTGTGTGACACAGACAATGCACTGAGATGTCTGTGTGACACAGACAATGTACTGAGATGTCTGTGTGACACAGACAATGCAGAGCTTGCTCACACGCGGGGCGTATTTATATGTTTTGTGCTCAAATAAATGAATATTCAGGGGCGGTTCTTGTGGATGGACGAACTACGGGGGGGCCCATCCAGCTCAACGAAAACACCCTTTAAGGGTTACCCTCATTAAATCAGATGTATAAGCCCCCACCCCCTACCCTTACCCCCCCTCCTCCCCCAGGGATATGTACTATTGCCCATAGACCCACCAACCTATATGAAAGTTTATGTTTAAAGCCCCTATTAAAGCCCCTATTAAAGCCCCTATTAAAGCCCATTTTAAAGCCCCTATTAAAGCCCCTATTAAAGCCCCTATTAAAGCCCTTACATTCAAAACGAAAGTTGTTTTTACTTTAAGCTGTCAAAAACTCAACTGAGGCGCGCATGATCTCAAGCTGCATATTAATTGGGGGGGGGGAGGGGTCGTCTTTATTCCAGTGGCTACAGGGGACACGTTTGAGATGCATGCCACGGTGACATTGTGGGGAGAGATGGGTGGGGTGTGGGGGTGGGGAGGGGATAGGTTGGGAACAGGCGCAGAAACGAGCATGTATGAACCTCGTGTGAGTTCTTGCACAACAGACAGATAGATACACAGTGGCAGACAGGACAAGAAGACGGACAGACAAGACAGGACAATCAGATAAAAAGACAAATAAGAAAGCAGTCAGACAGACAAGACAAGCACGCACAGACAGACAAGATAAGAAGACAGACAGACAAGACAAAATAGATAGACAGACAATACATGAGGACAGAAATACAAGACTAGAAAACTGTGTGGATCCAGACAAGCAGAAAAACAAACAAGACAAGCAGACACACAGACTATACAAGACAAGTAGATAGTCATACAAGACAAGCAAACAGACAGACTAGACAAGCTAAAACTACATATAATAGAAAATAAGACAACCAGATAGACAAGATATGATAGATGGAGTGGCAAACGAAAAATAAATAGACAGACAATCTAGCAGGCATACAAGACAGACTGGCAGATAAACCAACACCAACATAATCAGAAAAATGGGGGGAAAAAAAGGAGACACAGAAAGTCAGTCAGACAAACATACTAGCTGGTAAGCAGACCAAACAAAGAGACAGACTCAAACAAGCAGACAGACAGACAGGCAGGCGCGTACGCGTACAAGACAATAAAAAAAAAGATAGACAGACAAGATAACACACAAAGACAAATATAAAATAAGATAGACGGGCGGAAAAGACAATACGGACAGAAAGACAAAAATTGACAGAAAGTCACGCAGACAGATAGATGGAGCATAGACAGACAGCCAACGGCCATCCAGATAAGGTGGGGGGAGGGGGGGGAAGAATTACGATGGATCCATGGCTACTCGATTTCCCCCCCCCCCCCCGACACAAAATCCAGTTAGCTAAGGAGCAATCATATTGACATCCACGTCAATACACCAGTAATCCACGTTCTATTAGGATGATTGGATTGAGAACGGATGTGTGTGAGCAACACAGAACGGGGGGTGGGGGGGTTGGGAGGAGGGCTATTCGGGAGTGGGGTGATTGATTGAGGGGGGGGGGGCGGGACATTATTCTGTCCATCCATATTTTTTTTTTGTTCGTTGTAAACCGAAGTTTGAATCTTGTTATTATTATTTTGTTATTTTTATTCCTTTCTGCAGACAGGAGGAAGCTGTCTATTGAGCAGATCATGTTTCTCCTCCTGGCACTGATTGGGAGGAAAGGCGGTGGTGGATCTGGGTCATTCAGGAATGGGCAACCTTTGATAAATCGGACATTGTTAGGAGAGAATTTTTTTTTTTTAATATTTATATATTCTGTTATGGAAATGAACTTCTTTTGTAAAATGCTAATTTGGATTCAAGACTTGAAGGAGACGTTATAGTTTTATATTGTTACATGTTTGTTAGGTTATTTTAGACAGTATAGTTTTATATTGTTACATGTTTGTTAAGTTATTTTAGACAGTATAGTTTTATATTGTTGCATGTTTGTTAAGTTATTTTAGACAGTATAGTTTTATATTGTTACATGTTTGTTAAGTTATTTTTTCTTTGTGTATGAGGATTATATAAATATACATATACATTATTGTTTCAATTTGTAAAGCCTTATAGTTGATGGAACTTCATCATGTGTCAGGTCACAAGCCCTGGAAAAGTAAGGAGGAGGATTAGACATAGGGCTAACAACCCAACCCCCTGTATTAAAAAAAAACCCAACTGCCACGGAAACCTATGCAATTGGGGGGGAGGGGGAGGGAGGGGCTTTGCTCTGTAAGGAGTTCAATGAATTCAGTCCGTCAAGTCAGTCGTTGTTGACGAGTATTACTGACCAGTGTTGTGGACCAATGTTACTAGCCTGTGTGGATGACCAATGTTACTGTCCAGTGTCGTTGACCAATGTTAATGTCCAGTGTGGATGACCAATGTTACTGTCCAGTGTCGTTGACCAATGTTACTGTCCAGTGTGGATCACTAATGTTACTGTCCAGTGTGGATGGCCAATGTTACTGTCCAGTGTGGTTGACCAATGTTACTGTCCAGTGTGGATGACCAATGTCACTGTCCAGTGTGGATGACCAATTTCACTGTCCAGTGTGGATCACCAATGCTACTGTCTAGTGTCATTGACCAATGCTACTGACCAGTTTGGATGTCCAAAGTCTGCTATGGACACATATGGTCTAAACAAAGCCGCGTCTTTCATAGATATTTGGGGAGTCTAGGCAGCACAGAATAGGCCAATGCCTTGATAACATCAGATTTCATCAGTAACGGTACAAGGGGAGGGGGATAGGGATTCACAGAGGAGGGCCAGAAGTGATGACTTAGTTTGCATATCAATAAGAAGTTAATGGGCCATGATCTTCCTCTACCCACACACAAAAAAAACCCATCTTACCACATTTAAGTTGAACAAACAAACTAACAAACAAACAGGGTACAGGGTACTTAACACCTACATTAAAATAAATGCCCCCCCCCCCCGGGCGGCAGATGGGCTTAGTGCGGCTTTCCCTTCATACAGACATACATACATACATACATACATACATACATACATACATATATACATACATACATACATACATACATACTCACACACACATACATTCAAACATACCAACATACATACATACAAACATACATACATACATTTACAACAGTTCTACAGGAACTGTAGACAATTAAGAGATGCTGGTGTGCTGTGTGTGTGTGTGTGTGTGTGTGTGTTTGTAGTTTTATTACTTCCTCATAACATCTGAAACACACAAAAAAGTTTTTTTTCAAAAAAAAAAAAAAACAAAAAAAAACATAAATAGTCTTTACAAAAAAGACAAAACTGTCACACGGCATGATCAAAGCCAATCATCCATGTGTAACGTGTAAAATGGCACACGACATTTGCCCTAGTTTCGACTGTACATTACGGCTCACACTGGCATGTATCCTTAATTTACTGTCATTGCACACACACACACACACACACATACATAAACACACACACACACGCACATATTTAAGCACACATTTGATCTATTCATAAAAAAAGTTTTTAAAAAAAAAAAAAAAAAATTATTCAGTGAAATTACGCCACAAAACCCAAAAAGCAAAGTAGCCAGCAATACTTTTTTTTGTTAATAGTCTTATGTTTGATATGATGTGTTCATTTAGTACACATCTGACCTACATTCGTATTTATATGTACGTATCTATATATATATATATATATATATATATAACATAGTAATGAATGAAGTTAAGTGGTACAACTGGCGCACGAATCTTAATGAACTCGATAATCCTGCAAAAAAATATTATTACCATTAGTTGTTGGGGGCGTAGGGGGAAATGGCGGCGGGGGAGGGTGGGGGGAGGAGGAGGAGGGGGGAGAGCGAAACTTCATGCATCGCCCACTGCAAGTCTACATAGCATGTTGTTCATGTGCTAATATTTAAATGTTTGCGTGTTGGTTGTTGGTGTTGATAATGAAAGTAAAAAAAAAATGAAAACACACTAAAATGATCTTTGCTGTCGTATTATTTAAATCAATATCAGCTGTTGTTGTTTCATAATCAACTTTCGAAATGTGGAAGTAAGGACAAACTGTGGTTAGGGAGAAGTTTGAAGACAGTGTGTCAGTCTGTGTGCGTGTGTGTGTGTGAGAGAAAGACAGACACACACACACGTACAGTCACACACACAGACGCTGTGACAGAAGTGCATGCCGAATTACGTCACAGACCGCGTTCTCGTGACCTGACCTACTGACACACTGAAGCAGACGAGAGGAGGTGCAGCGCGGCCTTACTCCGAGTTCAAGAACCTTTTTTTTAGTTTGTGTGTGTGTGTGTGTGTGTGTGTGTGTGTGCGCGCGCTATGTGTGTGCGTGCGCGTGAAGACAAGGGGAGATGACTAGACTTGTGCAAGCAAAAGTAAGGGGAGATAACTGTAGTGGCAAGGCAATCCTGACGGTCGGCCGCGAACCGGTGCTAGGTATGTGTGTGTGTCTGTGTGTGTGTGTGTGTGTGTGTGTGTATTCTCTCCTCTTCCACTCCCCCCCCCTCGCCCCTCTTTCCCTTCTTCTGCCGTTGTCCCATGGAACTATAGATAGGTTGTAACCGGGTTTTCCCCCGGTTTTACTTCTCATCCCCCTCCTCCCCTCCCCTCTTCCCACATTTCCCCCACAACTTAACTTTCCATCGTCTTTGGATGGATAATCTTCTTCACTCGATAACCCAGATTAAGGATTGCGACGTGCATTTACGTTCGTGTTGCGACGACTGGTGTTACACACTCGTGTGTGACGTACGCTCACAGACTCACACGACGGTGAGCACGTCGTAACTGGATGGGTGTGGGTGTGTGTGTGTGTGTGTCCCGGGGAGGGGGGGAGGCTTGCTAATAGGCTAAAAAAAAACACTAAAATTTCAACTCAGCATCTTTGATGACGGGGCATTTAGAAGAGTGTTAGTCACCAAAATGACTCGCACTAATTTGTAAATTTTGAATCACAGTGGTTTTCCCTTTAGGCATTAGGGGCGCAGATCAACTCTCTCTCTCTCTCCCTCTCTCTCTCCCTCCCTCCCTCCCTCTCTCCCTCCCTCTCTCTCCCTCTCTCTCTATCCCTCTCTCTCTATCTATCTCCCTCTCTCTCTCCCTCTCTCTCTCCCTCTCTCTCTCCCTCCCTCTCTCTCTATCCCTCTCTCTCTATCTCTCTCTCTCCCTCTCCCTCCCTCCCTCTCTCTCCCTCTCTCTCTATCCCCCTCTCTCTATCTATCTATCTATCTATCTCTCTCTCTCTATCCCCCTCTCTCTCTATCTCTCTCTCTCTCTCTCTCCCTCTCTCTCTCTCTCGGCAATATAAATGTTGTGCACATTTTAATGTCCAGGATTATTTTTGCCCATACCGACACCAATGTGAAGTTGTACTCTGTGGGCTCACCACACACCCCCTCCCTCCTCCCAAACACCATCTAGGAACGCCAATGTTGTTCCGTGTATGTACAGTAATCATAATGTACACTCATTCAGAAATGTTATGTTATAGTTAGGATCTAATGTTTTTTTTTATTGTAGTCTTTTTTTTTATAACATTCAGTGTCTATCTATCTATCTATCCATTCACCCATCCATCTCACCTTCTCTCAATCTGTCTGTCACCTTCTCTCTCTCTCTCTCTGTCTCTCACCTTCTCTCAATCTGTCTGTCACCTTCTCTCTCTCTCTGTCTCTCACCTTCTCTCAATCTGTCTGTCACCTTCTCTCTCTCTCTGTCTCTCACTTTCTATCTGTCTCTCACCTTCTCTCAATCTGTCTGTCACCTTCTCTCTCTCTCTGTCTCTCACCTTCTCTCAATCTGTCTGTCACCTTCTCTCTCTCTGTCTCTCACCTTCTCTCAATCTGTCTGTCACCTTCTCTCTCTCTCTCTGTCTCTCACCTTCTCTCAATCTGTCTGTCACCTTCTTTCTCTCTCTCTCTCTCTCTGTCTCTCACCTTCTCTCAATCTGTCTGTCACCTTCTCTCTCTCTCTCTGTCTCTCACCTTCTCTCAATCTGTCTGTCACCTTCTCTCTCTCTCTGTCTCTCACCTTCTCTCAATCTGTCTGTCACCTTCTCTCTCTCTCTGTCTCTCACTTTCTCTCAATCTGTCTCTCACCTATCACCATCACACTTTCTCCCTTCACACACCCCGTCTCTCTCTCTCTCTCTCTCTCTCTCTCTCTCTCTCTCTCTGTATCACACAATATTACACCCGCTTTTTCTCTAGTCATAACAAACACGTCAAGCTGCCGTAGATTCGACGCAGATTTTATCAACATCGTGGAATATTAACAACTCCGTTCATATCAACAATGTATACACACACACACACAATAAACAAGTCACACGATATCGCACGGGAAATGTAGTTACTCAGTAATGTTATAATCTGTTGGTCTACTAATTCTGCTTGCCATAATGACGATTTTTAATATGTATATTAAAAAAGGTCATTATTTTTTACATTACTTGTGATATGTGACCTCACTAGTGTAATTATTCCGAAACAACAACAACATGTGCCATGAGTGTAAATATAACACACTGTCAGAACGTGTTACGTCAGAGCTATAAACATAAGACTTTGTACGTTTATTGGCGTAATAATGTTACAAGCGCAATTACATACACACATATAAATTAAGTAAGACATGTGACATTCATTGTCTCACAATACACAACAGTATATATATGACGTACTGCACATTTTATGAATTTCTTTCAGCTGTGTGATTGTGTGTATGAATGTGTGTAAGTGTGGGTGTGTGTCCACAGGTCTGTATGTCGTTAAATGTCATGGGTTATTAAGATGTCGGCAGCTGTCATCAATTGGCTGTGGAGGGGGGATGGGGGGTTGGAATGGGGAAGTGGCGGAGGGGGTGGGGCGGGGCGGTCCTCTTTCATCTACTTAATTGCTCCAAAACGATTTAGATGAAAGTAGAATGTAACAATGTTTCAAGCAGACTTGTCAAATACATTGGTCATTAAGACACCGTTAACCTTCTTCAGTTTTTAACGACATGAGGGTGGGAGGGGGGGTCATATATAAAGCCCGGGGTAGGGTCGAGTATCGGGTGATTAGGAGGAGAGTGGAGAAATAGGGATTTATATATATATATATATTGGTAGTCCATTGGTAGACCTTCAGATGTGACAGGTAAAAGAAAGAGAATTGATTGATTGATCGGTTGATCAAATCATCAGTCTGACTGATACAACACATACCCATTGACAGATTTTTTTTTGTTACAAATAGAGATTAGCGGATTAAGAGGTTAATCCTGCTAATTAAATCCGCATTTCGGTAGCTAGCTACAGTGACACACTACCATATATATATATATATATATATATATATATATATATATATACAGTCGATTCCGCTTAATTGGGACACATCGTGACCGAGGCTTTTTGTCCCAATTAAGCGGCTGTCCCAATTAAACATTCAAATTTACTATTGGCTTCTTGGTTTGGTTTCTTTGAGATTTGTCCCAAATAAGCGGCTGTCCCAATTAAGCGGTGTCCCAATTAAGCGGAATCCACTATATATAGAGAGAACATCGCCAGGGTTGTTATTATTTTGATGGATGATGGCGGCGGATGGAATGGGTTAGCTTCAGAGGAGTTCCTAGATCTTTTTGTGTGTGTATGTAAGGGGGGGCGGGGGAGGGACGGGACAAAATTACATCTCGGGGCCCCTATTTCTGAGAAATACATTATAATTAATGTATGAGATGGTAAATTGTTATCGTGTGTACCCCCAAAATGAAACGTCTTAGTGTTTAGTGTAGTTGTGATGGATGACTCTGTGTCTAATTTTGATTGAAAAAGTTCTATAATTTGATAGGGGGGGGGATATGTACTATCGGTGGGCGGGGCGGGGTGCGGGGGTGGGACTTCGTCTTTAATCATTGTCTGATCTCTCTCTCTCTTTTTTATTTTATTATTGTAATCAGTTTATTAATACGTGTATGGGTATGATCTCATGTGACCTTCTTAGTGACGTTTTTTTTGCATCTACCTTAAGAAGGGAGACATGGACTGGGGAAAAAAATTCCCAGGATTTAAAAAAAGTAATTCATTTAATATGCAAACTAGTGCCCGCGGGCCAGAATCGAGCCAACCAGACTGTTTAATCCGAGCCGCCAACTTTTTTTTTACATAATGTTGCGTGTGTGTGTGTGTGTTTGTGTGTGTGTATGTGGTCCGTCTGTCAAACTCACGAACCCAATGTGGCTCGCGACTTCAAAAAAATTGCATGCCTTCAGTTGTTATTTTATTTGTGTGTGTGTGTGTGTGTAAATGTAACAAGACGGATTCACTGAAATACATAGATAACAATGTTGGGGGGGGGGGGGGGGGGGGCGAATACGCCATGTTGTGTGCTCCTAGACTTTTAGACACCGTAACGTGGCCAATAATTATCTTCCATCACCCCATCCTCCTCCTCCTCCCCCCCCCCCCACCATCTAGTTATCCAAGGACAACTCCCCGAGTGTCCGAGATCAAGGCCAGAATGGGGGGGGGAGCATCTTTTATCAACACGCCCTCCCCTCACACTAGTGTTGTTTTAGTCCCAGGTCATATTTTAGTTTCAGTTTTTATTTCGTTTTTTCTGTAATAATTTTAGTTTTCGTTTAGTTTTAGTCTTGCTTCTAATTTTAGTTTTAGTTTTAGTTCTCGTTGACGAAAAGTCAACATTTTCGTTAACGAAGGTTTTAGTTTTCGTGAACGAAAGCAACACTATATTTTAGTTTCAGCTTTTATTTTGTTTTTTCTGTAATAATTTCAGTTTTCGTCTAGTTTTAGTCTTGCTGCTAATTTTAGTTTTAGTTTTAGTTCTCGTTGACGAAAAGTCAACATTTTCGTCAACGAAGGTTTTAGTTTTAGTTTTCGTCAACGAAAACAACACTACCTTACACCCCCTTCTCTAATGACGTCACATAAGGCGTGTGGTTGGGTGGTATAGCGCTCGACTGTCGGACTGAGGGTTCGGGTTCGATCTCAAGAGACAACCAAAGGAATTGTTTTTTTTTTGAGTCTTGTCTCCCGTGGTGCCTCCATTGTCATTGTCGGTTATGTTGAGGTTGAACTTTTAAAAACAGCCTCCACCCCCCCCCCAACCCCTTTTCAGGAACTTCACAGATCACCACATACACAACATATGGGTGAGAGTATGTATGTGTGTGTGTGTGTGTGTGAATACACACACTTACCACATCATCTTTTGCGTACCACGTGACCTGTCACCCCCCACTCCTCCATATTAATGTGGCCTTCACGCGCTGCACTGTTCATAACTGACCGACTTTCTTTACACACGCACCAGCACCACATATCAAGAAGGAAATCTTATTCACTGTACCAGCCGAATGACTAACGAATAATGTCAGTTATTTGGCACTGACTGACATACAGTATGTGTAACACTATCGGTTACAGTTTCACACCAGTTGTGGTGGTCTGTATACCAGACACTAGGTCAGTCTATCTACGACAATGGTTGAGATTTTATATCTATCTATCTATCTATCTATCTATCTATCTATCTATCTATCTATCTATCTATCTATCTATCTATCTATCTATCTATCTATCTATCTATCTATCTATCTATCTATCTATCTATCTATCTATCTATCTATCTATCTGTCTGTCTGTCTGTCTGTCTGTCTATATATCTATCTGTCTATCTACCTATCTATCTGTCTGTCTATATATCTATCTATCTGTCTGTCTATCTATCTATCTATCTATATGTATATATATATATATATGTCTGTCTATGTATCTATTTGTTTGTCTGACTACCGTAAATTGATAAATTATATAAATACTATTATACATTTCTCTATTCTCCTATATTTTTGATTTCTCTTCTCGAAAAAAAGACAAACTTTTGAAAGTTATTTCATATAATTAACTCAGGTGGGACGAGGTGTGAATGAATTATTTTAGAACAAAACAAAAAATATAATAACCCAAGGGCCGCTACCCACACACACACATACATTTTATTTTCCCGCGAAAAAACTGCATCCCCGCTGTGCTGTACTACTTAACAGTTCACGGAACACACACACACACTAACGGGAACAGAAGGACGAATGAGGGAAGGGAAGGAGGTGGGGAGAAGGGCGGTTGGGGGGGGGGGGGTAATGTGCTAATCCAAGGCAAGAGAGTGGTGAATGAACTGGC
The DNA here is from genome assembly GCA_021962125.1 of Bulinus truncatus. Lineage (NCBI taxonomy): Eukaryota > Metazoa > Mollusca > Gastropoda > Planorbidae > Bulinus > Bulinus truncatus. The sequence continues at coordinate 5,615,897 of JAGDYQ010000015.1, forward strand.
CAAAAACTAGGTAACTAGGGGAGAGAAACTCGTATGACTTGATAGGAAAGAATTGTCGGTCCTTGACGTTCCGCGGATCGTCCCACTGCGTCACAGGTTCTCAATCATTGTCAACCTCTGGGCTGGGGGGGGGGCCCTTTGAACAATACTTTCCCTAGACTTACAATTATTCTTAAGTGTTTACATTTTATGAATGGCTAAGAGTTATCTTTTGCTTTTAATTGTTACGCCACTGTCGCAGTTCCCCAAGACTATATATAACGGAAACAGAAGTTGTCTCTTAACAGCGTAATTCTGGAATCCCCTTTTTTTATATGGTTTGCCGTTTCTCTTAAGTGTAACTTTACATTGATATCTTTATGTGATATATAAGAAAGAATTGGACTTTTTGTGAATGTTCAGCACTTAGTGAAATCTTCACTACCTCCCCCCAGTCAAACTTTTTCGGTTTCTCTCCAAGAATAACCTGATGTGTGTGTGTGTGTGTGTGTGTGTGTTTCTGGCAAGTGCATGCATTTTTTTGTTGTTGTTGTTATCAGCTATTTAACTAAATGTTGTAGCTTTAATTAAATTATGATGTCACGTGATGGGAAGTGTAATGATGTCATAGATTGACATGGTTGGCTCCAAGGAACAATTTAGGACTGCGTGTGTGTCTCCTAGTTGGCACCCTGACTGTGTTCAAGCAGAGCTTTCTTTTTTCTTCCCTTCGTTTAGTTCATATGCCGGACATCGTATCCGGACACCCCCCCCAGCGGACAAATCCCCCACAGACACACCCCCCCCCAAATACCGGCCGAACCCCCCCCCCCCCGTGGACAAAAATCTAATATAACATATAATATACAATATTAATCGTAATGTATATAATACCTGGATGCAAAAAAATATTTAAAAAAAACGAAGTGGCTACGGTTACAGCCAAGCGCAGCGCTCTAGCGCTCTAGACGGACTATTTTTTTTTTAGGGCTAGGAATAGGATTAGGGTTAGGGATAGGGTTAGGGATAGGAACAATATCTATAGGTGGACCCCGAAAAAAAAATAGTCCGTTCAGAGCGCTAGAGCGCATGCGCGTTGGCTGTAACCGTAGCCAATGCGTTTTAAAAATATTTAAATTTCAAGAGGATTTTTTTTTTCAAAGTACCCCTTTAAAAAGCGGCATTAGCCATTCAAGCCACAGTGGCCAAAAAGTCAATGATTGGTTAGCCTTTACATCAGCAGGAAGTTTATCTTACCAGGTAAAATAAAAAACAAAATAAAACTTTTAAGCCCAAGGTCAAGAGTAATCGAATCTTTATTCTTCTACCTTTAAATACTCGCGCCAGACACACATTTTATAGTAGAAGTTAAAACAAACAGCACAAGAACCACAGTGGTCGTTAGCCAATCCGTTATTTCAGAAAAATCAAATAACATGCAAACATCCCAACTTCATTGTTGACAGACATGATCTCTCAAATACATAGACATTTCCTTTAGCTCAATGTCAAGATAATCGTAAATATAGTAGTATCGATAATATCAGTCTAAATTCGATATTAATATTCTTCCAAAAGTATTTTGGCGGTTTTGTCCTCTGTGGGTTTTGTTCGCTGGGGGGAGGGGGTTTGTCCGATGGGTGTCTTGTCCGTGTAGGTTTTGTTTGCTGGGGGCTTTGTCCTACACTCGACGGACATACAACCCGGCTGTCTGTTTCTTCGTATGTATGTTTGTGCATTCGTTTGAATGACAGTTGGTCAGAGGCGTACCTGGGGAGGGGGATGGGGAGAAGGGGTGCACATTCGAAAGTCCCCCCGGGCCCCAGCTTGAGGAGGCCCCCACATTTTTTGTACATTAAATATTAAGTACATTATCTTATTTCATGGTGTCGAATGTCAACATGCAGGGTCCCCCCATAGAGGCCAAGCCCCCGGGCCACCAAGCCCTAGGTTCGGCACTGCTGTTGGTAATTCTGTCTGAACGTCTCGCATGTTTAACTGTCTGTCTGTCTGTCCGGTATAAATAGCTGTCCATCTGTGATACAACTACACTTTTAATGTCTGCGTAAATCAGTCTGTCCGTTCGTCTGTCTCTGACCTTCAGGCTCTCTGTTCATCTGTCTTTATGTCAATTCCCCTTTTTATCTTTCCTCTAATGGGGAATATCTGTCTCTGTCTGTCACTCTGTCTGCAACAATGTATGTGTTCATGTATATCAGTGTAATTCAGTCCCTACCAGTCTGTCTGTCGTCATGTCATATGTCTACAGAGTTACAAATCTACTCCCTGTACATCCAAAGATCCAACAACCACGCGACCAGCCTCCGTGTGCCATCAAAAACGAATCAAACTCCCCTCCCCCCCGGGGCCCACGGGGCTTTACGCCTCGTTTAGCACGAATGACGTCAATCTACGTCACAAAGTAAGCTAATCCATCTAAATCTCTAATGGCTCTCATCTGAGGCGGATCTGGTTCAGTAGTTTTAGTGGCGATGGTGGGTGTGAGGGGAGGGGCTCTACTCCCCCACAGGACACTCCCCCTCCCGCCTACCTCTTCCATTTAATGTTTTCTCCTCCACCCCCCCCCATCTAATGTTTAGTATCCATCAAATGGGCCCGGGTGACTGTCCTGCACGGACCAAGACCAGGAGGAACATTACCACCCTGACCCCCCCCAGGTCTTTTAAATATTGCTTACGACCCGGGATGGGGATGTAACAGGTGATGTTCATTATAAATGATTTCCCGCTACCCCAGCCCGACCCTTGACACCAGTGATAGTCCCCCCCCCCCCCATGTGGTTTATTTCAAACGGCCAATACAACCCACACACAGAAGCAAGTATGCAAATTGTTTTCCGTTTATCTCAAACCCCCCGTCCGCCCCCCAACCCCCATCCCCTCCCCCACACCTGTTACGCCTCATCGACTTTCTATGTGTTGTTGTTGTTGTATGTTA
>JAGDYQ010000015.1:5619333-5640972 GCA_021962125.1 Bulinus truncatus
ACTGGTTACCTACATACTGATTACCTACATATTGATTACCTACATATTAATTACCTACATACTGATTACCTACAAACTGATTACCTACATACTGATTACCTACATACTGATTACCTACATATTAAGGAAACTCTCGGCCGCCACTGGATAAGACTATGAATTCTCACCTCCCCCTCTCCCCACAGGAATCTCCTATGCCCGAGGGACATGGGGGGACACTTTAGGGAAAATCCATCGCAACTCCTTGGTAAGTCCTTAATAAAAAAAATACAACTTTGACAGAACAACAAAAATCAAAATATCAAAGTCGAAAGTTTACTATTATTTGTCTCGTCAAATTTATTTTATTACTTTAATTGATTTTTAATTGTTGTCCTCGTGTTGTCCTTAAGGGTTGTCCTCGTGTTGTCCTTAAAGGTTGTCCTCGTGTTGTCCTTAAGGGTTGTCCCCTTGTTGTCCTCTTGTTTCATTTTTCTAACTTCCTGTCTTGCGCTGTGAAAAGACAAGAAATATTTCATATTTTTTAAACAGTGAAATGTTTTAATAATTTTTAGCTTTTCAATTTTGTTGACAACTTATATATTTAGAATCAGTATAGTTGTTAACTTTGCTTTATTTATTTTTTCAGTTTCTACAGGAAAATATTCATTTGACTTGTCCTTAACCTGGCCAATTAGCATATTCCAGTTCGTATCAGTCAACATAAAAATTTGACATTTAAGTACTCCTCAATCATAAAAAAAGAGTTTTTTAAAAGAGTAAGTGAAATTTGAACTTTGGTCGTAAAATGACTCGATTGACCAAACTACCGTGACCAGTGCAAGGATCAGATTTGGGTCAAAAGTGGGAAAAAAAACTACCTTTTGATGGATGGCTGAAATGAATACCTGGACCGTTGTGTACTCGTCTAATTATAGAATGTTTTAAATTATGGAACATTATGGGGGGGGGGGAGCAGGAAGGAATAAAACGAAATGATAGATGGATGAAGTGGGTACTTAAACCAAAGATTGTTTACAAAATGAATATGGAGAGTTTATGAAGTCTAGACTGGTCACATATGCAGGTATATTTACTCTCAACATACGCACAGGCACACGTATATTTAGGCCAACATATTATGAGGGTGGTAAATGGGGGGGGGCGGGGGTGAAACATCACATCTATGAGGTTAGGACAGTTGTGTCTGCAGATAATTGTTTTACCTCTAATAATAATATTAATAATAATAATAATGCTGTAAAATACAGTAGTTCCTTGGTTAACGTTAGTTTGGGTTAACAACGTACTTTGTTAACTAGGATTTTCTTTAAAAAAATGTAAAGTAGCAAGTTTAGGATCTTAAATAGTTCAAGGAATTAAATCTTTGATTGTCATATACTTGTGTGGAAATCACGCCTTGCATTGCAATGGTGTAACTCAGTGGTCGGCAAACTTATCAGCCAAAGAGCCAAATAGAACATTACAACAATTAAAAATAAAAATAATGGGATCCAAATCTGCTTGTTTAGTAAACTTTTATTACACTAAATTTTATTACAATAAATAAATAGTATACTAAATAAAACTAAATGCCAGAGCCGCACTTAAGGAGCCAAAGAGCCACATGCGGCTCCGGAGCCGCACTTTGCCGACCACTGGTGTAACTTAACAGCGAAAATCTTGCATCTGGATGCAGTCTTGAACAAAGTTACAGCTGTGTATATGAAATGAATGAAATAACTTTCTTTCAAGCTGAGAGGATTCCATCTCGACATTTTTTTTAAAATTATATCTTCAGTTACCCCGCCCTCCTCACTTTGATCACGTGTTTTATTAGATTTATGAGTCCATTTAAAGAGTCCAGCCCGTGTCTTTGATGAGACAGAGTTCAATGCCCAAGTAACCAATTTTGTCCCCACCGCGTATCTACTAGTAAATGGGACATCTTCAAAGAGATAGCAACATCAGAGCTGAAGGGAATCAATATTTCTGTCTCATTGATCAGTTTTATTGATTTCACCAGATTGAAGTGTGAGAATGTGACGACTGATGGGCAAAAGGGTGATCAAACCGATAACTGATACAGAGTTCAATAACAGAATTGGTTTCTTTCTTCTTGTATTTTATTTCTTTGTCCCTCACTGGCCTATATTTGAGCCAATTTTTGTTGTTGTTGCTGTTGTTTTGTTTTGAATGGTTGTTTTCGTTTATTACCAACTTGAAAATGTGCTTTAAGAGATTTTAGTTTTTCTCTTCTAAGAATAAGCAGAAAATATACACAGGTGGCAACATACATAATGTAATAAACTGTCATGGAAATGACCTGCTTCATGTGTGACTTTTCGAAACATGAGTAACTGAGGCGTGAAATAGTTTCATTGTAGAAAATTACTGACACAAGATATTTATATATTTTTTTTTTATTTTTTAACACAAAAAAAGCTGTATAGGTTCAATTATTTACTTTTGTTGTAATAGCAAAACTCAGAAAGTAGTATAAAAGTAAAAATATCCAGTGCCGCCGAGAGGGAAGGGGCAGGGTGGGGCAAATGCCCAGGGGCCCGAAATTTCTGTCGGTGGTCCTGCAAATATCTAACGCTTCGCGCGCACTATTACAGAGCCACCGCTAGTGGGATGCAACCAGAACACCTGTCAGGGCCCCTACCACTAAAAAAAGACCCCCGTAAAATGACTTAGGAACTGGTGGGTGTAATGAGAGGGGGGGCCCCAAATGGTGCAAATTTGTAGGGGCCCAGGATTAGCTTGCAGCTGCTCTGCTAAATCCGCATATTTTATAATGTTGCTTACGCGCGATGAAAGAACACCTTAATGCTGTGTTTATCCCACATCCCATTTAATGCGTACGAATTCCACCAGTATCATCCACACCCACATCGTAACTTATCCGTGACTTCAAACGGTTTTATGGGGAAAAAAAAAGGGGGGGGCCACAAGGCGTGCAGGCACCGCAACGGATCATTTTTTTTTTGTATTAAATCCAACAACCTATATCATTGTGGTGTAAGCCCCACTTCCTAGTACCAATGTACTGCTGCAAGACCTGCAAGATCTGCATAAGCCCCACTTCCTAGTACCAATGCACTGCTGCAAGACCTGCATATACTTTATTGCTCACCTACAACTGCAATTACTTATTGCCTTCTGCTTCATACTATGCACCTCTCCCCCCCCCCTCTCTCTCTCTCTATCTCAGTTACACTCACACCTACACACACGCGCGCACACCTCTCATGCCACCACCACACTCGCACCTCCCTACCCCTCCTCAACTCACCTACTTCCACAATCTTAGCCCTGCCCCCCCTCCCCACCCCAACCAAACCTCGTAAAGAAAAAAATAATAAGGTAGGTGTGGCAAAGGTCATGTCTCCCCCCCCCCCTTCTTCGTTACAGGAAGTCTTCATCTACGTTTATGTTGGGGTCTCTACGGAAGAGGAAGTTGGAAACACCAGATTATGTCTCCTGTCTGGTGGTCGAGAGGGATGGGAAGATGTGGGAAAAGGAGGGGGGGAGGGGAGGGGTCGACTGGGGAGCTTAATTAGGGAAATGGGTTTAATTCATTCTAGAGAAATAAAAACATTTTACTCGTGCATCGAAGAAAATCTATCTCTCTCTTTCTCTCTCTCTCTCCTTCCATCCCCCTCCCTCCCTCTCTCTCTTTCTTTCTTTCCCTCCCTCCCTCCCCCTCCCTCCCTCTCTCTCTTTCTTTCTTTCTCTCCCTCCCTCCCCCTCCCTCCCTCCCCCTCCCTCCCTCTCTCTTTCTCTCTCCCTCTCCCTCCCTCCCTCCCCTCTCTCTCTTTTTCTCTCTTTCTCTCTCTCCCTCTCCCTCCCCTCTCTCTCTTGCTCTCTCTCTCTCTCTCTCTCTCGCTCTCTCTCTCTCTCTAAGTGACTAATATTAATTAGTAAATAAAAGTTGACCGAGTTAAGAAAAAACAACGACTGTTGTTGTTATTGAATGCATGATCACTTTCATATTTCATTTATGAAAACATTTATCCGTCCTTAATGGATGCATTTATTTCTGTTTTAATGGAGTGCATTATACCTTTTTATAATGTTTCTATAATTACGTAGTTAATGTTTTGATTATCTCTTTATGTTCTCTCTCCCTCTCTCTCTCTCTCTCTCCCTCTCTCCCTCCCTCTCTCTCTCTCTCTCTCTCTCTCTCACTCTCTTCACACTCACATGTTAGATGCGTAAAGAAAATGAGCGGTGCTATGATAAGATGCAGTGCTAGACACACACACACACACACACACACACAGAAATGTGAGTAAAGTTGGGGGTCGCACAATGACGCAGAACTATGTGCCAACATAATGAGTACACTGAATGTTCTATGGTACAAAGTACATTACACTAGGACTGCATCACAACGATTTTTTCTTCTCTTTTTCTACTTCCTTGTATCTATCATTCGTTGAAAGTTTTAATGTGAAACTCAACAAGTCAAATTTTTTTTTTTATAGCCAGCGGAGAAGTTCTCAAGATCATCGCCGATGTACCCAGCAGTGGCCGTAAAAACATGAAGTGCAGTTATCTCACAGTATCCCGGTGTTTTGGAAAGTGTTATGTCTAAGTTGAGTTGTTTTTTTTTTTTTGCTGATGGGTTTTTTTTCCAGTGGTCATAAAAATTTCTTGGATCAGACCCCCACTCCGTAACTCCGGATAAGGCAGACCCCACCCAGTGACTCCGGATAAGGTAGACCCCCACCTAGTGACTCCGGATAAGGTAGACCTCACCCGGTCACTCCGGATAAGGTAGACCCCCACCTGGTGACTCCAGATAAGGTAGACCCCACCCAGTGACTCCAGATAAGGTAGACCCCACCCAGTGACTCCGGATAAGGTAGGCCCCACCCAGTGACTCCGGTTAAGGCATCCCCCACTTCGTGACTCCGGATAAGGCATGTTTAAACATATAAATATTGATGCTGATGATTTGACGTGCTGTTGTTGGGGGTATATATTGATGTCGTTATTTATTATTGTTAGTGTTAATTTTAATGACGTCATTGATATTTGCGATTCTTTATTGTTGATGTTAATGGGTATTATTGATGCTAATGGTGTGTCACCGATGATCATGTGATTCCCCATTGCTGTTATTAATTTATTCTACTGTTGTTTCCCCAAGTCCAACTGTTTGAGGCCAAGCCAGTGCTAAACAATAATGTATTTGTAAACAATATCAAAATAAAAATAAATTCTTAATTAGCTTGAAACAAAACTTTCAATTAAAATATGTGTCTCTTTTCATGTGACTACAATTAAACTAGTTGTAAGGGGGGGGGGAGGGGGTTAGGGCCTAGGAGGTGCGTCTAAATGGGTTTCTTGAGATACAGCCTCGGTTCAAGTTTTCCCTTCCGCCTGTCCTTCCCCCCCCCCGACCCCCCCCCCCCCCCCACACACACACAGAATAGAACGTGTGGACAAACAGATCATCAGGTCGCATTAATTTCTCAGCGCTAACCTTTGAACCCTTACTCGCGCGCGACTTGCACATAATAAGTATTTATTGATACTTTGTGACATTTCCCCCTCCCCCCCCCTACACCTCTCTCCATCCCATCTGTATGTGACACATTCCTGGCTGTGTGACATGCTCCTGACTATGTGACATGTATTCTCATGCATGACTTCTAGATCCCTTGCAGATGACAGCATTGAGCCCTGATACAGTTCTCCGCGTGTCACCAATCTCCCTCCCCTCCCCCCCCCCCCAAACACACGTCTTTGCGATATGACGTACATGTGACATGAATGCATTCGTCTCGCGTAATATGTTACGTCACACAGGTACCTCATGTGATGGATGGTAGGGCTATCCAGGTGATGCAATACATGACCTTTATTACATCAGATGGTCGTAGCTCGTAGTCTTACCCGATACGCACCCTATTCGTCTTAACAGAAGATAATAATAATTCTACATTGTGTTTGCGATACTTAAGCCCTGCGTCATAAATGAGAACGTGATACATTTCCGCGCGGTATATGCAAATTAGGGGGGGGGGCGGATGGCCAAGTGGTGTAGGGCGTTCCTGGACAGAGCCGTAGCTAGAACTTGTGGCTGCCCTGTGCGAGTAACAGCTGGCTGTCGGTCCTCCTGACCATTTCGGCGCCATTTGCTTTGCTACTTGTCCAGGGTTCGATCCTTGGTGAGAACCAACGAGGAATTTTAGTCCACGTCCTGGCGAATGTTGGTTCAGAAGTCTATCAAGTCCCCCCCCCTCAGGTTTAATTGGGTCACCTGACTTTAGTTTGGGTGAGGAGGAGTGTGGGGGTTTAAAGGCGGCTGGGCGTTGTGTTGTGCAAACCACACAATCACTTTATATGACGTTGTTACACGTTGTTATTGGTAATGATGGTGGGGGCCATATTGTTTTTATGCTTGTACTCACAAATACACACACACACACACACGCGCGCGCGCGAGCACACACACACACACACTTTGGCTCCCTTTCGGAATGACAAGATCATAAACATTCTCTGCTCGGAACTGAAGAAACGGACAGAAAAGATGGTAAAATGATGGGGTAATGATGGGAAGTGATGGTGGTATGATAGAATAGGGTTGATATGTTGGGGGGGGGGGAGATGTAAGAGGGTACAAGGTTATTGTTTTATTTTTTTACGCTCGGCCGACATTTCGCTCACACTGGGGCTCACAGCTGATGCATTCCTCTCTTTCTGCGAGTCTCATTTTTTTTCTTCTCTCTGCTCGTCCACACTCTCACAGATATACTGACAACTCACACCATAAAACTTTGTCATGGTGTGTGTGTGTGTGTGGGTGGGGTAATGGAGTAGTCTCTGTGTGTGTGTGTGTGTGTGTGTGTGTGAAGTTTGTAGGAGTGTCGGCACCCACAGTGGACTCTGCCACTCGCCCCAATCCACCTCCTCCTCCCCTTTCCCCTCGCCTTTTACCCTGACGCCAAGTCCTTCCCCCCTCCCCACACAACCATAACCCCCACCCACCCATCCACCCACCCCCCCAACTGCTCGCAATAACCGAAGATGTTCACCCATGAGTAGACAGTTGCTCCACACACACACACACACACACCTCATACGTAGATTAAAAATTATGTGTCTAATACATTATGAAGGTTAATTTACTTAATGACAAAGACACATTCACAATCACAGTTGGTTTGATAGGTAGGAGACTCATAGTAGAAGGGATGTGATATTGGGTCAAGATTTTTTTTTTTAATGTTCAAATGGGTGTGGTGCAGTGGACCTCGGATCTTTTCTACAGGATGAGACGGGCCTGGCAGCAGGGACTGCACATGAGGAGAGTACCACCACGGAGGTTGTACGTGTTTGGAGGGTGGGGAGAGTCGACAGGGTTCGAACCAATGAAATGACCGGACGATGAGAGTATCCGGACAAAACCACCAGTGGGAATAAAACAAACATAGAACAGACACCCCCCCCCTTTCCCCCTCAATGCTTTAAAAAAAATGTTGGATAGTGGATGACTTGGATGTTGGATGACTTAGATGGTGTATGACTTGGATAGTTGATGAATTGGTTAGTGGATGACTTGGATGTTGGATGACTTGGATGTTGGATGACTTAGATGGTGTATGACTTGGATAGTTGATGAATTGGTTAGTGGATGACTTGGTTAGTGGATGACTTGGATGTTGGATGACTTAGATGGTGTATGACTTGGATAGTTGATGAATTGGTTAGTGGATGACTTGGATGTTGGATGACTTAGATGGTGTATGACTTGGATAGTTGATGAATTGGTTAGTGGATGACTTGGATGTTGGATGACTTAGATGGTGTATGACTTGGATAGTTGATGAATTGGTTAGTGGATGACTTGGATGTTGGGTGACTTAGATGACTTGGATGTTGGATGGCTTAGATGGTGTATGACTTGGATAGTTGATGAATTGGTTAGTGGATGACTTGGATGTTAGATGACTTGGATGTTGGATGACTTAGATGGTGTATGACTTAGATAGTTGATGAATTGGTTAGTGGATGACTTGGATGTTGGGTGACTTAGATGACTTGGATGTTGGATGGCTTAGATGGTGTATGACTTGGATAGTTGATGAATTGGTTAGTGGATGACTTGGATGTTAGATGACTTGGATGTTGGATGACTTAGATGGTGTATGACTTGGATAGTTGATGAATTGGTTAGTGGATGACTTGGATGTTGGGTGACTTAGATGACTTGGATGTTGGATGGCTTAGATGGTGTATGACTTGGATAGTTGATGAATTGGTTAGTGGATGACTTGGATGTTAGATGACTTGGATGTTGGATGACTTAGATGTTGGATGACTTAGATGCTGTATGCATTGGATAGTGGATGACTTGGATGTTGCATGACTTGGATGTTGGATGACTTATATGCTGTATGACTCAGATGCTGTATGACTTGGATAGTGGATGACTTGGATGTTGCATGACTTGGATGTTGGATGACTTAGATGTTGGATGACTTAGATGCTGTATGACTTAGATGCTGTATGACTTGGATAGTGGATGACTTAGATGGTGTATAACTTGGATAATAGATGACTTGGATGTTGCATGACTTGGATGCTGGATGACTTAGATGTTGGATGACTTAGATGTTGGATGACTTAGATGCTGTATGACTTGGATAGTGGATGACTTGGATGTTGCATGACTTGGATGTTGGATGACTTGGATGTTGGATGACTTACATGTTGGATGACTTAGATGCTGTATGACTTGGATAGTGGATGACTTGACAGGGAACACACGACAACTTCGAATATTTAATAAAGTGCATGCCAGCTCTGGTTTTTTTTTTTTTGTATTTTGTTGTGTGCATGTGTGTCAGTTGGGGGCGGAGCAGGGACACACACACACACACACACACACAGCATGACGCACCTCTCACGTTCAAGGTCACACGGCTGTACTCATGAATGAATGAAAAACAAAATAACCCTCTCTCAGGAAGTTTAAAAAAATAAAAACGAATCTAAACTTTACCCCCCCTCCACTCTCTCCCATCCTTTCCCCTCGCCGCCCCACTTACTTACATTTGCCCCATACCTCACCCTGCACCCCCAGGTTTGAACTTGCACAAACACCACCACCACCACCACACTGGACTCTGGTTACGACAGCGCTCTCCGGGAATACATGACATTCAGATGGTTGGTACGACCACCACCACCATTACCACCACCCTACACCACACATCCGTTCATTCATCCCCCCTCCACCCCCCCACCCCCACCCTCCGCCATCCATTCCTCACACAAGTTCGCTCCACATCTACTCTCTCTCTCTCTCTCTCTCTCTCTCACACACACACACACACACACACAGAGAGACAGACAGACTTTACAAATTTCGCTCCCACGCCTAAGAACTGTGCGACTTATCATTTATGGAATGTCAGCCGGTTTATTGTTTTTTATTTTTTTTTTTGTGTAAACCGATAAAATTTCGCAACAGGTTTTTTTTTTCTTTTCTTTTATGTACGGTATAATTTGAGAACCGCTCTATGCCCATCACCCTCACACCCCCCCCCCCTTCCCCATCCCACCCACACCCTAGCGCAATGTGCGTCATTTAAAACACATTTTATGTTGACTGCAATATCCAGACATTTTTTTAAAAACTGTGTCGTCGTTGATGAGGTTGTTGCTGTTGTGTGTGTGTGTGTTGTTGTGTGTGTGTGTGTGTTTAAGAATCAATCTGGTTTACAGCTACTCACTTTACGTGCGAAATCTAATACCAGTTCGTTTTGTACTAACCCTATTCAGAGCCACCCCCCCCCCCCAATCACTGATTTAAAAAAAAATGTTTAAAAAGTACAGACTCATTATTAACACACTGCTGTGTGTAACTTTTTGGTTCATTTATTACCAACTACCGAGGACTACTACATTGATACACATCATCGAGAAAATTGTGAACAAGAAATTATGGGATAGTCAAGTTGAGTTTATTCTAAATAGAAAATACGAAGTGTGGAAGCATTTTTGGTATTTATGTGCTCCTCGGGTTATGGGGAAGGGGGTGTTTTTATGTTGCTTTATAAGGCCTATCACAGAAATGAGCCTTGTAAACGGCCCTGAAATAAGATCAGTCTAAGAAAAATAAGCCCTTTGCCTTTTTTTCCCCCCACAGCAGCTTTTGGGATCAACTAATTTTTTTTTTTTTGCCGGCCATGGGCCCCCCCTACCTCCCCCCCCCCCACCCCTCACGTTAATGGTAGACTCCCCCACCCGCAGCTGTTCTTGTGGATGGGAAAATTAGACAGCCACATGGGGCCAAAACTTTCAATGAGCCCCCCCCCCCACCCCTTTTAGAACCATTTTCCTTTAAATCTGTTGCTAAGGGCGCTGACAGGTACATTTTTACTGAAAGTCTCTGCCCAGGCTCCCCCCCCCCAATGACGTGACCTGGCTTAGGAAGATGTGGTGCCCCCCCCCTCCCTTCCCTACCTCCTCCCAAGAGGCACCTTGCCACCAGCTTGGAGGAGCAAGTGTATTACATTATTTTTTAGTAACTTCTTGCACTGAGGCTGCATTTTCATAGTAGTGGAAGGTTCCGCGCGAAAGGGTTTCGTGTTGGTGGATCCAGAACTTAAAGCAGTGTTTTAATACGCGCATGGTTTTTATCCGTGACCACAGAGAGGGACCGGGGGTGACTTGTGTCTGACATCAGAACCAGATGTTTTCTATAAGTACTCACACTCTGGTTTTGGTTATTTAGTTGAACAAACAAAGTGTGGGAGTGGTGGCCTCGGGGGGGGGGGGTTAAGGAGTAGAACAGGAGAGTGGTACTAACGTTTTGTTGTGTATACACTAGACCAGCGGATCTCATAATGTGGGTCGCGACCTATTGGTGGGTCGCGGGGCGAATTTCACGTGGGTCGCTGCAATAATTTGAATTTATGATTAAAGTATCGAGAATCAAACTGTGCACAATTACATTTGCAGATCTCAGTATGTTACAAACTATATGTTTGTAGATCTCAGTATGTTACAAACTATATGTTTGTAGATCTCAATATGTTCCAAACTATATGTTTGTATATCTCAATATGTTACAAAACAATAAGTTTTTTATGTCTCAGTTTGTTACAAAACAATAAGTGTGTATATCTCAGTTTGTTACAAAACTATAAGTTTGTATATCTCAGTTTGTTACAAAACTATATGTTTGTATATCTCAGTATGTTACAAAACAATACGTTTGTATGTCTCAGTTTGTTACACAACTATATGTTTGTATATCTCAGTTTGTTACAAAACTATAAGTTTTTATATCTTAGTTTGTTACAAAACTATAAGTTTGTAGAGCTGCAAAGTAAAAAGAGGAAATCTCTCAATACAATTAACGAAGGCTTTTTTTTTTTTATTTTTTCTCTCCAATAGTAGTTTTTTTAAATTTTACTTGTGTACCACGAAAATAAAAATTTGGGAGCCACTGCACTAGACAGTTCGAGTGAGACTGCGTGGCCTGTCTTCATTGGCCTGTCTTCATTGGCCTGTCTTCATTGGCCTGTCTTCATTGACCTGTCTTCATTGGCCTGTCTTCATTGACCTGTCTTCATTGGCCTGTCTTCATTGGCCTGTCTGAATTAGAGTGTCCCCCTCGTTTTTTTTGTGAAACTGTGTTTAGTTGAGTTGTTATTTTTTTAATGTTTGTTCTGTGTGCTTGTCTCTATTGCTGTAAGAACAGCGGCGGGTTTTTTGTCGGGGTGCGAATCGGGGCTTTTGGATGCATTTGCCTCGTGACCCCTGACCTGGTTGTGTATGTGTACGGGCCGATGTCTGTGAATGTATTTAATATAAGTCGGTCTATTATTTTTTTTTTAGTTGTGTCTATCAGTGTCTTGGTTTATTGAGAATGTTTCTTCAATGTGCACCAGACCATCAAGGTTTTTTTTTACATTACATCATTCAAGCCAAGATCTGGTTGTTGTGTGTGCATGTGGATATGCATGATTTTTCTAAGTGTATAGTTTATGTGTGTGTGTGTGTATGAGTGAGGATGGAGGGAGAGGGGAGAGAGAGAGGGATTGGAGGCAGGCCCGTAGCCAGAGGGGGGCTAGGGGGGGCTGAGCCCCCCGTGAATGACCTGAGCCCCCCTGTGCATGATTTGAGCTTTTTGACCAAATGTTAATAATAACGGCTATAAAAGATCAATCATTTTGTTCAATAAATCAATAATAATAAAAACTTAAAAGTTTATATTTTGTCAACCATTCAGGCTATTTTATTTACATATATAAATTATCTAATTTTTGGGCATAAAAGATTGTATCTTATTGAAGTTCACTTCTGGGTATTTTGGGCAGCATTGGCATTTGGGGCTTCAATAGCCGTGTTTGAGAACAGTTTCTCAACCATCACACAAATGCTCACCCCATATCGCAGATCAATGTTACAAAAGCGTCTAAGCAATCTTTTCCTGCTTGCATTTGAAAAAGATTTAACAGACAATCTGAATGCTGAAGCATTTTTAGGTAAATTCAGTGCTAAACCACGACGTTTGCAAATTTGAAACGTATTATAATATAAGTTCGCAACCAGTGCCGACGAGTGGGGGGGGAGCAATGCCCAGGGGCCTGGCGAGTTTTAGGGACCCGGACTGAGCTGGCCAATCAACTTTTTAAAATATTAATATCAGCACGGGGGCCCGTGTCACCCCTGCCCAGGGGCCTCGAAATTTATGTTGATGGGCCTGTTCGCAACCTTATAATAGTTTTATATATTGATGTCTTCTGAGGACAACTAGCAACTTAAATAGGTTAATAAAATAACATTGACTTCATTTTTATACATATGTATAATAAAATAATAAAGTACAAACTCCGTGATTTCTGAGTGATGTTATTTAATTTGCAAATTTACTTTTTAGCAGAATTAATTTTATTTTAAATTGAATAATTGCGCCTGTTGTTGTTGATAGATCTGTTCTTTATTTTCAGTATTTTATAAGAAATACCACACAAATAGCTAAGCTATATTCGTGCATCTTTGTCATTCTTCCCGGGTTGTACGTTAAACAAACAGTATAATAATATAAATCAGGTATCTATTATGTAACAATTGTGTAGCAGAACAAATGGTCAATATATTTTTAAGAGGAATCAGAAATTGCTCAGCCTCAATAAATTTTTATCACTAAAACTCTTTACTATTTAAATTATTTTTAACAAAACTGCAACATGCCATGCATTATTGAAACGTAGTTAAAATTATATATTTCTAATTAATAGCTAAACAATCGGTACTAAAATCCACCATTCCAGATATGGAACTGCAAAAAATTTCTTGGGGAGGGGACTCAGTGAGATCCCCTCCCCAAACCCCTCCTCTCCGTTCGCAAGCTTTCGGCGCTTCGCGCCTCCATTTTCGCCCCCCCCCCGAACATTTCTTCTACCCCACCAGGGGCGGATTTAGAGGGAGTTTAAGTAATACATCATTAAATTCTCGAAATATTTTTTGTTCTAAGACCAATTTTTAACAATGAAAACAGTTTTGCCCCCCCCCCGTCAAAGTTGTCTAGATCCGCCCCTGTGCCCCAGGATCATTTCTTCGGCACCCCCCCCCCCCGAAAAAAATTCTTCGCCCCCCGAAAATGTCTTCGGCCCCCCCCCAATCCAATATTCCTGGCTACGGGCCTGATTGGAGGGGTGAAGGAGGGGAAAGGGAGAGGGGAGAGCGAGTGAGGAAGAGAGAGAGGCAGGGAGGAGAGGGAGTAGGAGAAAGGTGGGGAGGGGAGAGAGAGTGGGGGAAGGGGTCAGGAGGGAGGGAGTGTGATAGATATGGAGGGGGAAAGAAGAAGAGGGGGTCGAGAGGGAGGGGGAGAGATATAGGGAGGGGGAGAGAGGGAGAGAAAGCGACTGAGAGGGAGGGGAGGGAGGAAGAGTGAGTTGGAGATAGGGAGAGAGAGAGAGACTTGAGAGAGAGAGAGAGAAACTTGCGTGTTTCAAGGATAATGGCTCAGCTCCCGGAGATTAACATTATCCCCGTCCCACCCACCCCCCCTTTCAAAATATTTCCTTTGACCGCACACAGTCATCTCCCAAAGTATTTTATCAGAAGGCGTCAGTAAACTGTTACACTGACTGGACCTTTTGGTCACTGTGGACACACATGAACACAGTCACCATTAGCCAGACACTGTGATAAAACCGATGGGAGGGTGGAGGGGGGAAAATATCTGAGGAACGGTCAAGACGTCCTAGAGCGACAAACATAATGACGTCACACAGAGATAATTTTTTTCATTTTACAACCAACGGACATCGTACGGTTTGTAGCGTTTGGTCAGTCGAGAAGATATGGACAGAGTGTATCACTCTTTCAGAATTATCTCCTAGTTATACGATATCCTTTGACGGACTCTTCAAATGACACCATATTAAGCATTTCAAGAGCTATATCCCATTTATCTTTTGTCAGTCTCCGCCTCTCCGGTACTTAATAAGTTAACGGTCAGTGTGTGATGCTGTCCGTGGGCCACGCGTGAAAGAATAAATTTTGTTTTAAAAAATCAAAGAAGAACTGGAACAAAAAAATATATTTATAAACAAAAGAAACGATAAAGTAAGATTTTGAGAAAATAAAACTATAGTCCCTCCCTCCAAAGTGAGCTAAATCATTTCAGCTAAGCGAGCTAAATCATCCAGCTAAGTGTTACCAGCTTCATTTTGACTGAATGTACTGACTATACGACTGAGATGTACTGACTATATGACTGAAATGTACTGACTATATGACTGAAATGTACTGACTATATGACTGAAATGTACTGACTATATGACTGAAATGTACTGACTATACGACTGAAATGTACTGACTATATGACTGAAATGTACTGACTTTATGACTGAAATGTACTGAGTACTGACTATATGACTGATGCGCAAAACAGAGACCGTCAATACGAATACGTAAACTAGGAGGCTGCCAAAGAGCCCCCAACTCTCCAAACTGGGATCCTCTATCGCAATGGTTATCAACCCCCGGGCTGCGGACCGGTACCGGTCTCAACAGTTGAGGGATTAGAAGCACCCAGTATTGCTTTATATTGTAGAGGGTTGCAAGCTGGCCCAAGAGCTGCAAGCTGGCCCAAGAGTTGCAAGCTGGCCCAAGAGATGCAAGCTGGCCCAAGAGATGCAAGCTGGCCCAAGGGATAGAGATGCAAGCTGGCCCAAGAGATGCAAACTGGCCCAAGAGTTGCAAGCTGGCCCAAGAGATGCAAGCTGGCCCAAGAGTTACAAGCTGGCCCAAGAGTTGCAAGCTGGCCCAAGAGTTACAAGCTGGCCCAAGAGATGCAAGCTGGCCCAAGAGTTGCAAGCTGGCCCAAGAGTTGCAAGCTGGCCCAAGAGTTGCAAGCGGTTGCCTTATCAATGTGTTTACCTCCGTACCACAACTATGCATTTCTATAGCCCCCTTTCCATCCTTCATTAGCCCGACGCCCCGTAGAATGTGAAAATGGCCCTGGTCTGTAACTGCCATTATAGGCAGCCTGCACACCAAATGTTTTTTTTTTTTTAAATCAGATTTATTATTGTGAAATCAATTCATTTGAAAACTTCCTTATACCTCTGTCTCATTTTTCTCTCTATATATTTATATAACATGTTCCTTACGAAATCAATTTGATTGATTAAATATGTCAAGCCACAATTAATATAAATGATAACCCCCCAACCCAAACAACCCCACCCCACAAACACTCATTTTCCACCCTGGATGATTATAAGCGGGAGGGAATGGGGGGGGGGGAATAAAAACGGTAATTCTATTTTTAAGTTCATTTGAACTCGTTAAGTCATCCTGGCGAGACTTGGCCGAGAGATGTGAATGGAATTTTTTTTAATTTTTTTACATAGGCAAAAAGAAAGGGAAAAAAAACCGGTGTCCGACCGTCCTTGAACTTACTACCGCTATAAAAATAGACCATGAAAAAAAAATCTACGTTCTTATTTATACTGGGGGGGGGGGGAGGGGGTTAGTGTATTGCTGGATAGACTCGGTGGCTCAAGTTTTCAAAAGTTGTTATCGGATTGTCCAGACTCGGACCTTTAAAGTTGGCGGGAAATAAAAATAAAAAGAGAGAGAGAGAGAAGTACGCTACGACCTTGACCCGAGACGAAAGGCCGCGCTTCACGCACAATGACTGCGTCACGAAGTGGGAAGTAAGAGATAGAGGGGGAGGGGAGTGGAGTGGGGAAGGAGATGCGTAACCATCAGCTGATCGTCCGCCGCCGAATTTTTTTTTGTCTAATTTTAATCATTATCAGCTAACATAAATATTTGTTGTGGGGGGGGGGAAGAGGGGGGTAGAGAGAGAGAGAGAGAGAGAGAGATTTGACAGAAAAATAAGGGAGGGAGGGGGGAAAGGAGGGTTTTTAAAAAAAAACAACAGGTTTCTGGGGGGAAAGGGAGGTGGAGGAGGGTTTACTACAGCTGGGAACTCTTGAGAGCGGGGCTATAAATAGGTCATGATGTAACAGGTTGAGCCGGTGGCAGAACAAGGAGGAGGGAATCATCCGAGCTTGAAACTCGACACCGTGTAGATAACTCTGTACAAACAATCTGAAGGAAGCCGGGAGATGTGTGAGAGGAGGGGGGGGGGAGCGGTGCTGGCGGCGATTAAAGGGGGGCGAGTTGTTCATCACTTCACCTTTTAACCAGATGACCGGTGGTCTTTCTTCTCACTGGACTCCTCCCCCTTTTTTTTATCTTTTTTTTTTTATAATTATTATTTTAAAACTATCCGTGCGCTGCTTGGTCCACTTGTATAATGATTTGAAAAACAGGATGGGGTGGGGGGGAGGAGGTTGAAACTAACAGCTGACCAGTGAAACGATGTTTCTCAAGCTACCGACCAAGTGAACTACTTAGAAAAAATTTTGTATGATTCTTAAGAAAACAAAATATAAAGTATTTCACTGGAACCCATCGTAAAACCAGTTGTAAGAAGAATATGACGTGTGTGTGTGTGTGTGTGGTCACCATGGCAACAAGCGTTATATGTTCACTTCCGTCTACTTCCATGTTTTATGGCGGGGAAAAAAATATATGTCTAAATCGCCATTTCACAAAGGTTTCTCTGAACATGCACAATTCCTGTTAATCGATTTCTTTACATTCATAAAGTGTGCATCACAAATCAAAAACACGTTTTATTTTACTTTTTTATTATACATGTACACACATTTATGAGCAATCTTATGCAGAGACTTCAAAGATATTTTAGGGTCTATTGTATAGACTTTCAAAGATATTTGGGGTCTAATGTAGAGACTTTCAAAGAGATTTGGGGTCTTTTTCTTCTTCCTTTGGCTCTACAGCCCATTTGGGGCCCTGGCCTGCCATACTACTCTTCTCCACTTTTCCCGATCCATGGTCTTCTTTCTCCACTCTCTCACTTCTATGGCTTAAAGGTCTTTCTCCACTTCCTCTAACCATCTGCTTCTTGGTCTGCTGTTGAGGATCCCGGAGCGAGACCCCAGATGTTGAAGATCCCGAGAAGGGTCCCCAGATGTTGAGGTCCCCTTTGAGGGTATCCCTGGCTTGTTGCTAGTGGTATGAGGGCTGACCCAAAGGTTGACTCGTATTTGTATTTTTCGTTTCCGCCACACACACAGTCTCACCAACAATTAGACGTAAAACCAGTCACGATGATCAATCCAACAAGTGTCGTGTGACAACAATCAAATATTTATTTACAGAGAGGCACCAGTCCGTAACAGGGCTCTGGTGGCCTTTCAAATAAAGCAAAGGTAATCCAAAAAGATACAGCAAAAGAGGTAATCCAATATAAAATCATGAATAAATTGAAGGACGTGTTCACTCTAGATCTCTCTCTCTCAATTTTTCTCTCTCTCTCTCAATTTTTCTCTCTCTCTCTCTATGTCTCTCTTTCTCTCACTCAGAGACTATTCACCAATCGACTCTCTCCGACTCGGCTCACCGGTCGAATGTCTTGAATCTATCTTTCATTCCCCCCACATCGCTTTTCACACGTGACCCTTAGCCAATCAAATATAATATCTGCTTCATTCAAACTTTCAAATTAGGGGGTGGAGCCTAGATGGGGGGGTGGAGAGAAGTACGCCATGCAGACAAAGACAATAGTAACTGGACCTCCATCCCTTTGTCGGCAATTGACCGGGGCCGAGTGACCAGGGAAACTTCCCCGCGTGGAAAGTAACGTGTTTCTGTTAACCGCTACTGGGGTTCGTCGGCGGAGGTTCCGCTGAACACCTGGTCTATGACGCAACTACGGGGGGGGGGGTGAAACGGGTGGGGAACTTGAGAGTGGGAACGTTATATTATTCTACATGGTTTAATATACATCTTAACGTTAGTAATACTACTACGTTAAGGGTTGGAGTAAGGGGATGGTTTCGACAGATTAGTCACAACCTGTGACATCTGCCCTTAGGTCTTTTCTCATTGGGTGTTGCCTTATATATTGCCTTTGGACCTGTGTTTGTTTTCCATTCTAATCTGAGATACTCATAGATATTTGATGGGGGAGGGGCTAAGGTAGAGACTTTCATGCATATTGGGGGGGGGGGGGTTGCGCTCGGAAAAATAACCGTTTGGAGTCCTGGCAGCATCAAATTATATAGACATTTTTATTGGAAAGGGCCCTTTTAAACATTGGAGGACCTGGGGGGGGCTTAGGTTTGTCTATACATTAAAACGGCCCTGTTGATATAAGTATAACGATTATCACACAGACCTGTTGATATAAGTATAACGATTATCACACAGACCTGTTGATATAAGTATGACGATTATCACACAGACCTGTTGATATAAGTATAACGATTATCACACAGACCTGTTGATATAAGTATAACGATTATCACACAGACCTGTTGATATAAGTATAACGATTATCACACAAAGACACAAGGGGTCCAGATGAGTAATTTCACTCGAGGCATCCAAAGACTTATGAATGGTTCTGCAAATACAAACCTAATTCCAAATGCCCAATCATTCCACATATCCGCAGTTCTAATTGACATACATATTGTCGTATTCATTGGCTGACAATGTCTGAAGTTGTCACTCTTCTTGTAATGTTTAAATATTCTGATTCAAAATTCAATATTCTGAAGAAGTTTTTGTGAAGAATACAACAAGAAAAAGAAAAGAGACCTCATTCAATCAAATTCCATATTCCATATATTTCATACGTAAAAATCTCCCGACAATATTTTGATATTTATCGTAATGTTTTATCGCACGTGTTTGTTGATTCTCCTGGATTTACATTTATAGTACACTAGCTGTACCCTTCAAAAACCTTTGCATAGAGTTATATCCCCTTAGGCTTGATCGGTAGGCGAGGTTATTTTTTGGTTTCGGGCAGATCCGATTTTTTTCATGGTTGTATTTTAAACTGGAATACTGTTGTATTAATTCTTTACTTTCGATTTAACGCACACTGGAAATGAGTATTATTATATATGATGATGATTCATAATGGAGGTTTGTTAGCTCACTGGTGTTGTCTGTGGGTGACTGCCTGTCTATCGGTGTCTGTCTGAGTGTGTGTGTGTTTCTGAGTGTATCTGTCTGTCACTGTCTGAGTATGTCTGTCTGTGTTTGTGTGTCTGTCTGTTTGTGTGGGTCTGTCTCTGTGTGTGTGTGTGTGTCTGAGTGTATCTGTCTGTCTCTGTGCATGTCTGTCTGTGTTTGTGTGTCCGTATGTTTATGTGGGTCTGTGTGTGTGTGTGTGTGCGTCTGTCTGTGTTTATCTCTGTGTGTAAGTGTATCTGGGCTGCCTATGTCTGTACGACCACCGAGTAAATTAGACTCCTGTTGAATATATAAATGTATATTAGAAATAATTATCCATCAAATAAACTAGAAAAGTGAGACACGGGGGAGAAACTAAGTTATGGCAGAGAGAGGTGGTCTGCCCTGGGGGGGGACATATTTTGCAACCAGCCAGGGGCAGATTGGCCTCGTTTCTTTAATACTATATGGCGGTCTCTACATGAGACAGTATCTATCTATCTATCTATCTATCTATCTATCTATCTATCTATCTATCTATCTATCTATCTATCTATCTATCTATCTATCTATCTATCTATCTATCTATCTATCTATCTATCTATCTATCTATCTATCTATCTATCTATCTATCTATCTATCTATCTATCTATCTATCTATCTATCTATCTATCTATCTATCTATCTATCTAGCTATCTATCTATCTGTCTGTCTGTCTGTCTGTCTGTCTGTCTGTCTGTCTGTTTGTTTGTCTGTCTGTCTGTTTGTCTGTCTATCTGTCTGTCTATCTATCTATATACATCTATCTATTATCTATCTATCCATCTATACATCCATCCATCTATCTATATATCTCTCTATCCAAATATATATCTATCTATCTAGCGAAAAGTCTGTCTTACGATAGAATGTGAGACAAAAAACCTCAAAATATTAAGATCGAATATAAAAGTAAAAGTAAAGATCCCTTAAGCCCCAAAGGGCTCATCGGGACAGATGAAGTGTAGAATTCATCTGTTTCTATAACCTCGGCATATGAAGGGGTTGTTGTGTGGTTAGCACAACAACGCCCAGCCGCCTTCACTCCTCCCAACTTTAAGTCAGGTACCCATTTAAAGCTGGGTGGACTTGTGGGACTTACACCAAGACCTAAAAATAATCCCAAGGTTCTCACTGAAGTTCGAACCCAGGACTTAAAGTTGATATTAATGAAGTTGACCACTGGCTAAGGGAAATGCTCCTTTGCTATTTGACCTAAATAAAGGATTGGCTTTCAAACCACTGCGGTTAGTATGCTGTTTGTTTTACCTTCTGTGTGTCTGGCGCGAGAATTAAAAGCTAGAAGAAAGATACGGTCAGTCTTGACCTTGGGCTAAAGCCATTACTTTTGTTAGTTTTACCCGGAAAGATAAGCTTCCTGTTGATGTTAAGCTAAACTAATTATTGACTTTTGACCACTGTGGCTCGAAGGGGCTGATGCAGCTTATCGGGGTACTTTGATAAAAAAAATTCACTTAAAAAAGGTATTATTACTTTTCATGATAAAAATGGATCCAAATAATATATTAAATAATATAATTGGGGTTAGGTCGATTGGGGAGTTTTGTCCACTGGGGGTTTTGTCCAGATACCGTTTTATCCGGAAGTCCTTTGGTTATTTATGTATTTAGTGCAATGTCTCACGGGTATAGAATGGGTGAGGATTGGGGTAAGGTGGGGGAAAATGGGGGGGGGGGAGTTGCCCCCTCTACACGACAGCTGTATACTTTCAACATTAAACGTATCATTCATTATGGTCAGGGGGCCGTAGAATGTCCTTGATCCTCGCTGCATCCAGTCGCTGTACTGCATCAACTGTAACATTTCCCGGTGCCGTGACTGAACTCACTCGACGTGAATACAAGATGGAACTCCCTGATAAACTGGACAAGAATGTAAGTTATTGAGAGAGGGGAAGACTTCCACATAGCTGGCGGATTGTTCTGGGCCGTATTTCACAGCGGTTAGTATCAGTGACCATCGTCCAACCCTAACTGACCACGAAACGATTTTGTTTTTTCTTTCAATTCTTTTCTTTCAACTTATCAGACCGAATATCTTCCACC
>JAGDYQ010000015.1:5641472-5646472 GCA_021962125.1 Bulinus truncatus
TTTGGTCACAAGCAATATCTAGTGACCAATATTCGATTTAAAATACACGGTCGTTGAATAAACTGTCACTATGATGTGCAGAACGAGGCCAGATTTGGTAAACAGGAAGTGACATACTGGAAGATGACAGAATAGTTACTCGGGAGGAGATGGAGATGGTATAGTTAAAGCAAGAACAGACAGCCTAATATAAACCTATTAATATACTCAACTTGCTTGGCCACTAACACGGATGAAATAGACTAGCCTATGACTTATTTAAATAATTGATTTAAATCTTCGATCATTTTTCAAGAGGATAAACTGATTGAATTTGCCTGATTGTGAATCGATGAAAACTATATGTATAATTGTGGAACGATGAGGATCGTCATTTATTGTGTTTTAGTTCCAATTCTAACGAGACTAGCCCGGTGCTATTTTAAGAATATAGGTCAAATGACGTACATGGTACACAGTTATATATTAAGTTCTTTTTTTTTTAATTTCATGGAAAATTTCTGAAACCTTTATTGCGAATTTTTTTTTCCGTTTTCTTTGTGCAATTCGGGGCAGGTCAGGATAAAAGTTCACATGTCTATCTGGCAAAAGAAGCGCACGCAGACAAGCACATGCAGATCAAGGTCTGGTTGTTTACAGAATCAGGCTCGACATTTAGTACCACAACCCTGCCCTCCATCTTCCCCACACACACACACAACACCACAACCACACAGCAACTCACTGCCTGGTTAGTTGGTTTAATCCCGCGGTGTACATCTTTAGATTATCTACAATATAAATCAAGCGCAGATTAACTCCACCCCTCCCCCTCTTGCCCATAACAAAACTTACAGCCACCCACCCACCCACACACACACACACAAAATCAATATAAGATAACGACCAAGATAGTTTGAAGGTCATGTTGACCCAAATTTACATAAATGTTTTATAAAAAAAATAACCGTCTTATAGCTCTAAAGTAAATCAACCAATAAAAACAGGGTTACATATTTGTAGCGTGCATTTTGACAAGAAAATGCTTTTTTATTACCAAAATAACATTTCTCTTCATTGGGCTATTTGATTTGTCTGCATAAATATGTTCGAAGACCCTTGAATTTGACAATAAAAGAAGTAAACCCGTAGGTCGGTGACGCAAGACACTAAAATAAATTTTTTTGTAAGGTCGATGGGATTACGTGAAACATTTAATTTGTGATTTATAGCGACGCTGCTTTATATTATTTATATCTTGGTATGCTGACTATATTATTATATTTTATGAAAAAGTCATAAAGCTAACAAACATAAATTCATCGCGTTTGTGCTATTTTTTTTTTTTTGCAAATCCCTGTAAGGATGTGATGTTTATCTCTTATATCCTTTAAACCCCCAATGGCCAAAGAGGCACTACGGGGGATATATGTAGTTGACTGGGACTCGCCAGGGAGTCGAACCCGTGACCCTCATCATTCAGGTCGTGATACAGCATGAAGATCTGGTTTGCCACCAAATAGCCATCCAGCTTAAACGTCTCTCTTATTCAGGGATGTGTTGTCGAGCGTTTGCATTTTATCCTATGGTCAAGCGCACAATGGTCAGGAGCCCACGGGGCGCATGTCTTTCTATATGGGTCTCATCCATTGCCGTTTGCCTCCTCGTCCAGTACGGGAGACATGGCTTCTCAATGTGGAGCCATCGTTGTCAAAATAACGTCGGCAACCAACTGGATATAAGACAAAAAAATGGTTTAACCACAACAAACACATCCTTGGGTGGCTATTTCTGTGGTTTGATACAAACATACAAACAAACAAACAAACAAACAAACAAGCAAACAAGCTAATCCTATCGGGCTCACCACGTGAACATTACCGTGAATTCATGACGCAATCCACTATGTCCCATCACCGGACACACTCAGACACTGGTTAAAACAATGGCACGTGACTTTGTCATATCATTTCTTAACATAAGAGAGGGTCATCATAATCAGGTCATTTAGTCTCACATAATCAGGTCATTTAGTCTCACATAATCAGGTCATTTGGTCTCACATAATCAGGTCATTTGGTCTCACATAATCAGGTCATTTGGTCTCACACAATCAGGTCATTTGGTCTCACATAATCAGGTCATTTGGTCTCACATAATTAGGTCATTTCTCCTCCCCCCACCGCGGGTGCCCCGTCATGGCACGTGATTTGAATCACAAACATTACGCGTGTCATGGTGACCGTTAGATTTGAAAGGGATTCCAGCGGCACAATAAAATGGCAGATGGGCATTTAGGCATCAGTGTCACTGCCTACACCGGGCATCTCTTAAGTACTAAGGGCCCAAGGCAGACTTCCTCTGATGTGAGTGGGGGGCGCTCTAGGTAAAAGTACCTGTCGCTGCTCTCATTGAATTAGAATTCATGATAAGAATGAATTCTTAAGGGGCCCCTTCGCGGTGGGGGCCCATGTTTCCCTAACCATAAGAAAGGGTATGCCTGTCCACGGTACCTGCATATTGATTACCTACATATTAATTACCTGCATATTGATTACCTACATATTGATTACCTACATATTGATTACTTACATATTGATTACATGCATATTGATTACATACATATTGATTGCCTACATATTGATTACATACATATTGATTACATACATATTGATTACCTACATGTTGATTACATACATATAGATTACTTTCATATTGATTGCCTACATATTGATTACTTACATATTGATTACCTTCATGTTGATTACGTACATATTGATTACATACATATTGATTACCTACATATTAAGGAAACTCTTGGTCGCCACTAGATGAGACTATGAATTCTCACCTCCCCCTCTCCCTTTGCCCGAGGGACATGGGGGGGGGGGGGTGACACTATAGGGAAAATCCATGCAACTGCATGGTAAGTCCTTAATTTAAAAAAATACAATTTTGACAGAACAACCAAAATGAAAATATCAAAGTAGAAAGTTTACTTTTATTTGTCTCGTCAAATTTATTTTATAACTTTAATTGATGTTTTAATTGTTGTCCTCGTGTTGTCTTTAAGGGTTGTCCTCGTGTTGTCTTTAAGGGTTGTCCCCTTGTTGTCCTCTTGTTTCATTTTTTCTAACTTCCTGTCTTGCGCTGTGAAAAGACAAGAACTATTTCCTATTTTTTAAACAGTGAAATGTTTTAATAATTTTTAGCTTTCAATTTTGTTGACAACTGATATCTTTAGAATCAGTGTAGTTATTAACTTGGCTTTATTTATTTTTTCAGTTTCTACAGAAAAATATTTATTTAACCTGTCCTTAACCTGGCCAATTAGCATATTCCAGTTCGTTTCAGTCAACATACAAATTTGACATTTAAGTACTCCTCAATTATAAAAAAAAAATTTTTTTAAAGAAATTGGAGCTTTGGTCGTAAGATGACTCGATTGACCAAACTACCGTGACCAGTGCAAGGATCAGATTTGGTTCAAAAGGAAAAAAAAAACAACAACCTTTTGATGGATGGCTGAAATGAATACCTGGACCGTTGTGTACTCGTCTAATTATAGAATGTTTTAAATTATGGAACATTAGGGGGGGGGGGGGAATAAAACGAAATGATAGATGGATGAAGTGGGTACTTAAACTAAAGGTTGTTTACAAAATGAATATGGAGAGTTTATGAAGTCTAGACTGGTCATATATGCAGGTATATTTACTCTCAACATACACATAGCCACACGTATATTTAGGCCAACATATTATGAGGGTGGTAAATGGGGGGGGGTGAAACATCACATCTATGAGGTTAGGACAGTTGTGTCTACAGACAATTGTTTTGCCTCTAATAATAATAATAATAATACTGTAAAATACAGTAGTTCCTTTGGTTAACGTTAGTTTGGGTTAACAACGTACTTTGTTAACTAGGATTTCCCTAAAAAAAAGTGTAAAGTAGCAAGTTATGGTTTAGGATCTTAAATAGTTCAAGGAATTAAATCTTTGACTGTAATATACTTGAGGGAAATCACGCCGTGCATTGCGATGGTGTAACTAAACAGCGAAAATCTTGTATCTGGATGCAGTCTTGAACAAAGTTACAGCTGTGTATATGAAATGAATGAAATAACTATCTTTCAAGCTGAGAGGATTTCATCTCGACATTTTTTTTATCATTATATCTTCAGTTACCCCGCCCTCCTCACTTTAATCACGTGTTTTATTAGATTTATGAGTCCAATTAAAGAGTCCAGCCCGTGTCTTTGATGGGACAGAGTTCAATGCCCACGTAACCAATTTTGTCCCCACCGCGTATCTACTAGTAAATGGGACATCTTCAAAGAGATAGCAACATCAGAGCTGAAGGGAATCAATATTTCTGTCTCATTGATCAATTTTATTGATTTCACCAGATTGAAGCGTGAGAATGTGACGACTGATGGGCAAAAGGGTGATCAAACCGATAACTGATACATAATTGGCTTCTTTCTTCTAGTATTTTATTTCTTTGTCCCTCACTGACCTATATTTTACCCAATTTTTGTTGTTGTTGCTGTTGTTTTGTTTTGAATGGTTGTTTTCGTTTATTACCAACTTGAAAATGTGCATTAAGAGATTTTTTTTCTCTCTTCTAAGAACAAGCAGAAAATATACACAGGTGGCAACATACATAATGTGATAAACTGTCATGTGTGACTTTTCGAAACATGAGTAACTGAGGCGTGAAATAGTTTCATTGTAGAAAATTACTGACACACGATATTTATAAATTTTTTATTTTAATTTTTTAACACAAAAAAAGCTGTATAGGTTCAATTATTTACTTTTGTTGTAATAGCAAACTCAGAAAGTAGTATAAAAGTACCAATAATCCAGTGCCGCCGAGAGGGGGAGCGGGCAGGGTGGGGCAAATGCCCAGGGGTCCGAAATTTCTGTCGGTGAGCCTGCAAATATCTTATGCTTCGCCACCGCTAGTGGGATGCAACCAGAACACCTGTCAGGGCCCCTACCACTAAAAAGACC
>JAGDYQ010000015.1:5651472-5771923 GCA_021962125.1 Bulinus truncatus
GGTTTTAAAGGCGGCTGGGCGTTGTGCAAACCACACAATCACTTTATATGACGTTGTTACAGAAAAAGATTTATTCTGCATATCGTCTGCCCCGATGGCCCTTTTTTTTTTTTACTATTTAGATGCCCACGTGATATATAATCACGTGATCCGATGCTTCCTTATCCCGGCTTGGGGTGGGGGTGAGGTGGAGGCTGTATGTGGGGCTATGAAAGAAGAGCTTAATTTGTTTTTTAGAGCTTATTGACAGTTGAAATCTCCTCCGCAGGGCTCTGCCCCCCCCCTCAGCCTGTGACATCAAACAGATAAAGTGATATATCTTCTATATGTGATATGTCACCACGTGCCTCTGTGAATTAATTTTGTTTTCTACGCGTCTGAATTATTTACCAAGGATGTCGCGTGACATTATAATAATAAAACATTCATATTATTCTAGCTCATCGTGAACGAAAAAGCGGGTCCGTCGCCCTTTATTGGTAATGATGGTGGGGGCCATATTGCTTTTATGCTTGTACTCACACACACACTCACACACACACATACATGCGCGCGCGCGCGAGCACACACATACACACACACTTTGGCTCGCTTTCGGAATGACAAGATCATAAACATTCTCTGCTCGGGACTGAAGAAACGGACAGAAAAGATGGTAAATGATGGGGGGGGGGGTTGATGGGAAGTGATGGTGGTATGATAGAATAGGGTTGCTATGTTGGGGGAGGGGGGGAGATGTGAGAGGGTACAAGGTTATTGTTTTATTTTTTTACGCTCGGCCGACATTTTGCCCACACTGGGGTTCACAGCTGATGCATTCCTCTCTTTCTGCGAGTCTCATTTTTTTTTCCTCTCTGCTCGTCCACACTCTCACAGATATACTGACAACTCACACCATAAAACTTTGTCATGGTGTGTGTGTGTGTGTGGGGGGGTAATGGAGTAGTCTGTGTGTGTGTGTGTGTGTGAAGTTTGTAGGAGTGTCGGCACCCACCGTGGACTCTGCCCCTCGCCCCCATTCCACCACCTCCTCCTCCCCTTTCCCCTCGCCTTTTACCCTGACGCCAACTCCTTCCCCCATCCCCACACAACCATAAACCCCCACCCACCCATCCACCCCCCCCCCCACTGCTCGTAATAACCTAAGATGTTCACCCAAGAGTAGACAGTTGCTCCACACACACACACACCCCTCATACGTAGATTAAAAATTATGTGTCTAATACATTATGAAGGTTAATTAACTTAAATGACAAAGACACATTCACAATCACAGTTGGTTTGATAGGTAGGAGACTCATAGTAGAAGGGATGTGATATTGGGTCAAGATTTATTTTTTGTTTAAATGTTCAAATATGAACTGTGTATGCGGGTTGGGGGGGGGACGGGTGTGGTGCAGTGGACCTCGGATCTTTTCTACAGGATGAGACGGGCCTGGCAGCAGGGACTGCACATGAGGAGAGTACCACCACACGGAGGTTGTACGTGTTTGGAGGTTGGGGAGAGTCGATAGGGTTCGAACCAATGAAATGACCGGACGATGAGAGTATCCGGACAAAACCACCAGTGGAAAAAAAAACATAGAACAGAGTTGAACAGACCCCCCCCCCCTTTTCCCCTCAATGCTTTAAAATAAAATGTTGGATAGTGGATGACTTGGATAGTGGATGACTTGGATAGTGGATGAATTGGTTAGTGGATGAATTGGTTAGTGGATGACTTGGATGTTGGATGACTTGGATGTTGGATGACTTAGATGGTGTATGACTTGGATAATTGATGAATTGGTTAGTGGATGAATTGGTTAGTGGATGAATT
Organism: Bulinus truncatus; assembly: GCA_021962125.1. Taxonomy (NCBI): domain Eukaryota; kingdom Metazoa; phylum Mollusca; class Gastropoda; family Planorbidae; genus Bulinus; species Bulinus truncatus. Next base: position 5,653,292 of record JAGDYQ010000015.1, read on the forward strand.
GGTTAGTGGATGAATTGGTTAGTGGATGACTTGGTTAGTGGATGAATTGGTTAGTGGATGACTTGGTTAGTGGATGAATTGGTTAGTGGATGACTTGGTTAGTGGATGAATTGGTTAGTGGATGACTTGGTTAGTGGATGAATTGATTAGTGGATGAATTGGTTAGTGTATGACTTGGATGTTGGATGACTTAGATGGTGTATGACTTGGATAGTTGATGAATTGATTAGTGGATGAATTGGTTAGTGGATGAATTGGTTAGTGGATGAATTGGTTAGTGGATGACTTGGATGTTGGATGACTTAGATGGTGTATAACTTGGATAGTTGATGAATTGGTTAGTGGATGAATTGGTTAGTGGATGAATTGGTTAGTGGATGAATTGGTTAGTGGATGACTAAGTTGGTGTATAACTTGGATAGTTAATGAATTGGTTAGTGGATGAATTGGTTAGTGGATGAATTGGTTAGTGGATGACTTGGATGTTGGATGACTTAGATGGTGTATAACTTGGATAGTTGATGAATTGGTTAGTGGATGAATTGGTTAGTGGATGAATTGGTTAGTGGATGACTTGGTTAGTGGATGAATTGGTTAGTGGATGAATTGGTTAGTGGATGAATTGGATGTTGGATGACTTAGATGGTGTATAACTTGGATAATTGATGAATTGGTTAGTGGATGAATTGGTTAGTGGATGACTTGGATGTTGGATGACTTGGATGTTGGATGACTTAGATGGTGTATGACTTGGATAGTTGATGAATTGGTTAGTGGATGAATTGGTTAGTGGATGACTTGGATGTTGGATGACTTGGATGTTGGATGACTTAGATGGTGTATGACTTGGATAGTTGATGAATTGGTTAGTGGATGAATTGGTTAGTGGATGAATTGGTTAGTGGATGAATTGGTTAGTGGATGACTTGGATGTTGGATGACTTAGATGGTGTATAACTTGGATAGTTGATGAATTGGTTAGTGGATGAATTGGTTAGTGGATGAATTGGTTAGTGGATGACTTGGTTAGTGGATGAATTGGTTAGTGGATGAATTGGTTAGTGGATGAATTGGATGTTGGATGACTTAGATGGTGTATAACTTGGATAGTTGATGAATTGGTTAGTGGATGACTTGGATGTTGGATGACTTGGATGTTGGATGACTTAGATGGTGTATGACTTGGATGACTTGGATGTTGGATGACTTAGATGGTGTATGACTTGGATAGTTGATGAATTGGTTAGTGGATGAATTGGTTAGTGGATGAATTGGTTAGTGGATGAATTGGTTAGTGGATGAATTGGATGTTGGATGACTTAGATGGTGTATAACTTGGATAGTTGATGAATTGGTTAGTGGATGAATTGGTTAGTGGATGAATTGGTTAGTGGATGAATTGGATGTTGGATGACTTAGATGGTGTATAACTTGGATAGTTGATGAATTGGTTAGTGGATGAATTGGTTAGTGGATGACTTGGATGTTGGATGACTTGGATGTTGGATGACTTGGATGTTGGATAACTTGGATAGTGGATGACTTGACAGGGAACACACGACAACTTCGAATATTTAATAAAGTGCACGCCAGCCCTGGTTTTTTTTGTATTCTGTTATGTGCATGTGTGTCAATTGGGGGCGGAGCAGGGACACACACACACAGAGAGACAGCATGACGCACCGCTCACGTTCAAGGTCACACGGCTGTACTCATGAATGAATGAAAAACAAAATGACTCCCTCACTCAGGAAGTTTAAAAAAATAAAAACGAATCTAAACTTTACCCCCCCTCCCTCACCACTCTCTCTCCCATCCTTCCCCCCCCCCTCGCCCCACTTACAAACCCACCCACCTTTGCCCCATACCTCACCCTGCACCTCCATGTTTGAACTTGCACAAACACCATCACCACCACCGCACTGGACTCTGGTTACGACAGCGCTCTCCGGGAATACATGACATTCAGACGGTTGGTACGACCACTACCACCACCCTACACCACACATCCGTTCGTTCTTCTCCCTCCCCCCCCCCACCATCCCCCCCTTCTCCACTCCTCACACAAGTTCGCTCCACATCTACTCTCTCTCTCTCTCTCTCTCTCACACACACACACACACAGACAGACTTTACAAATTTCGCTCCCACGCCTAAGAACTGTGCGACTTATCATTTATGGAATGTCAGCCGGTTTATTATTTTTTATTTTTTTTTTAGTGTAATCCGATAAAATTTCGCAACAGGTTTTTTTTTTATGTACTGAATAATTTTAGAACCGCTCTATGCCCCTCACCCACACACCCACACAACTTCCCCCCTCACACCCCCCACCCTAGCCCAATGTGCGTCATTTAAAACACATTTTTATGTTTTTTGCAATAACCAGACATTGATGAGGTAGTTGCTGTTATTTTGTGTGTGTGTGTGTGTGTGTGTGTTTAAGAATCAATCTGGTTTACAACTACTCACTTTATGTGCGAAATCTAATGTCAGTTCGTTTTGTACTAACCCTATTCAGAGCCACCCCCCCCCCCCGCCGCCCGGGACCCCCATTACTAATTAAAAAAAACTGTTTAAAAAGTACAGACAAGACGTGAGGACCATTATGCCCAATCATTATGAACACATCGTCGCTGTGTGTAACTTTTTTTTTTTGCTTCATTTATTACCAACTATCAAGGACTACTACATTGATACACATCATCGAGAGAAGTATGAACAAGAAATTATTGGATAGTCAAGTTGTGTTTTTATTTTTTTAAATAGAAAAATGCGAAGTGTGGACGCATTTTTGGTATTTATGTGCTCAGGATGGGGGGGGGGAGGGGGTGTTTTCGATGCTGCAGGATAAGACCTATCACAGTAATGAGTCTTAAAGAAGGCCCTGAAATAAGATCAGTCTAAGAAAAATAGGCCCTTTGCCTTTTTTTCCAGAGCAGCTTTTGGAATCAACTAATTTTTTTTTTAATGCCGGCCAGGAGCCCCCCATACCCCATACCCCACACCCCATACCCCATACCCCACACCCCATACCCCACACCTCATACCCCACACACCTCACGTTAATGGTAGATTCCCGCCAACCGCAGCTGTTCTTGTTGATGGAAAAATCAGACAACCACATGAGGGCATCACTTTCAATGAGCCCCCCCTCCGCTCCTTTTATAATCCTTTTCCTTTAAATCTGTTGCTTAGGGCACTGACAGGTATATTTTTACTGGAAATATCTGCCCAGGGCCCCCCCCCAGTGACGTGACCTGGCTTAGGAAGATGTGGTGCCCCCCCTTCCCTACCTCCTCCCAAGAGGCACCTTGCCACCATCTTGGAGCAGCAAGTGTATTACATTTTTTAGTAACTTCTTGCACTGAGGGTGCATTTTGAGAGTCTTCCCCCAGGTGCCACGTCACGCCACACCAGTTGCGCCCCACCCCCTCATCTTAAAAACAACTTGAAGACATGTCCCTGTCTTTGGCATCAAATTAAGATCCCTGGACAACTGCATTATCAGTATACAATAATTAACAGCGCAGTATGAGTTGCAAGTAGTCCAGGTAATATCTAGCATCTTTTAAACACATGACCTCTTTTCATTTGTTCGATTTGATCTTCTGTTACACTAGCATTAGCGTAGCGGAGGGGGGGGGGCGCTACTCAGAAAGGGGCGCCAAATGATCCGCAAAACATATAATATTGTATGTTTTTCGAATTGGAAGTGGGGGGGGGTGAGCTAAAAAGGTATTGTGCCCCGGGCGCAATTTTAAGAGGGAGATCTACTTAGCTGAATGTTGAGGGTGGGGGGGAGGCTAGGCCGCAGACTAGTTTGACTATCCAAGAGAATGTCCAACTAGTCAACAAGCCCACATAGCAAGTCAACAAGCCCACATAGCTAGTCCACAAGCCCACATAGCAAGTCAACAAGCCCACATAGCTAGTCCACAAGCCCACATAGCAAGTCAACAAGCCCACATAGCTAGTCCACAAGCCCACATAGCTAGTCCACAAGCCCACATAGCTAGTCCACAAGCCCACATAGCAAGTCAACAAGCCCACATAGCTAGTCCACAAGCCCACATAGCAAGCCAATATAATAAACTTGAGAGAGAGCAATACATAAATAATGAATGAATGAATGAATGAATGAATGAATGAATGAATGAATGAATGAATGAATGAATGAATGAATGAAAATTAGAAATTAAAAAAAAAGGGAAAGGAAAGAAGAAAATAATAAATCAAAAATATGTGAGGAGAATGACGCCATTTCTTAAAAGTTTGAATGAATCACGTCCAGAATAATGACCACTGTCCTTCATGATGTAGAAACTATGATTACTCGTGTATATCGCAGTTGAGAAATACGTCATACTTGATAACGTACAGGGTTTATGACCCCCTTTTTTTTCAAAGCTTGTGATGGATTTAAGGTTAATGCAATGTTTTAATACGCGCATGGTTTTATCCGTGACCACAGAGAGGGACGGGGGGGGGGGGGTGAGTTGTGTCTGCCTTCAGAACCAGATGTTTTCTATAAGTACTCACACTCTGGTTTGGTTATTTAGTTGAACAAATAAAGAGTGGGAGTGGTGGCCTTGGGGAGGGGGGGAGGAGAACAGGAGAATGGTACTAACGTTTTGTTTGTGTATACACTTAGACCTGTGGATCTCATAATGTGGGTCGCGACCTAATGGTGGGTCGCGGGGCGAATTTCACGTGGGTCGCTGCAATAATTTGAATTTATGATTAAAAGATCGAGAATCAAACTGTGCGTCTGTCTATTAGTGTCTTTGTTTTTGAGAATGTTTCTTCAATGTGCAGCAGACCATCAAGCACATCAAGGTTTTCACATTGCATGACAAAAAGCCAAGATCTCATTGTTTTGTGTGCGTGTGGATATTTATAAAAGTGTCTATATGATTCTTCAAAGTGTATAGTTTATGTGCGTGTGTGCGTGTGAGTGAGAGAGAGAGAGAGAGGGAGGGTAGGGGAGAGGGAGAGAGAGGAGGGGGGAGAGGGAGGAGGGAGGGAGGGAAAGAAGCCGGAAGGGGGAGAAGGAGAGGGGAGAGGGTGAGAAGGAGGGATGGAGATGGTGAGAGGAAGGGAAGGGTGAGGAAGAGAGGGAGGAAAAGAAAGGGAGAGAGAGGGGGAAGGGATAATGGCTCAGCTCCCGGAGATTAATATTCTCCCCGCCCCCCCCCCCTTCAGAATATTTCCTTTGACCGCACACAATCATCTCCTAAAGTGTTTTAATCAGAAGGCGTCAGTAAACTGTTACACTGACTGGACCTTTCGGTCAGTGTGGACACACATGGACACAGTGACCATTGGCCAGACACTGATAAAACCGATGGGGTGGGGGGGAATATCTGAGGGACGACCAAGACGTCCTAGGGGGGGGACAAACATAATGACGTCACACTGAGATAACTATTTTTTTTACTACCAATGGACATCTTCCGGCTCGTTGCGTTTGGTCAGTCGAGAAGATATGGACAAAGTGTATCACTCTTTCAGAATTATCTCCTAGTTATCCGATACCTTTTGACGGACTCTTCAAAAACACCATATTAAGCATTTCAAGAAATGTATCCCATTTATCTTTGGTCAGTCTCCAGTTAACGGTCAGTGTGTGATGCTGCCCGTGGGCCACGCGTGAAAGGATACATTTTGTTTTTAAAAAATCAAAGAACAACTGGGGGAAAAAAAACAACATTTTAAGACAAAAGAAACGATAAAGTAAGATTTTGAGAAAAAATTTTATGCAAGTCCCTCCCTCCAAAGTGAGCTAAATCATTCAGCTAAGCGGGCTAAATCATTCAGGTAAGCGAGCTAAATCATTCAACTAAGCGAGCTAAATCATTCAACTAAGCGAGCTAAATCATTCAGCTAAGCGAGCTAAATCATTCAGCTAAGTGAGCTAAATCATTCAGCTAAGTGAGCTAAATCATTCAGCGAAGTGAGTGAGTTAATCTCCTTCTGTTTCCAGCCTCAGTGTTTTCCTGTGTACCGACAAGAAAACCTCCTTGCAGCAATGTTCAAGTGAATACGGCCCTGATCTGATTAGGGTATTAATAAAAAAAAAAGATGGCACATAATAACCGTATCGCCTTTTGAGTGCTGACTATATGACTGAAATGTACTGACTATATGACTGAAATTTACTGACTATATGACTGATATATACTGACTATATGACTGATATGTACTGACTATATGACTGATATGTACTGACTATATGACTAATATGTACTGACTATATGACTGGAATGTACTAACTTTATGACTGATATGTACTGACTATATGACTGGAATGTACTGACTATGTGACTGATATGTACTGACTATATGACTGGAATGTACTGACTATATGACTGATATGTACTGACTATATGACTGAAATGTACTGACTTTATGACTGATATGTACTGGGTACTGACTATATGACTGATACCCAAAACAGAGACCGTCATTACGACGTAAACTAGGAGGCTGCCAAAGAGCCCCCAACTCTCCAAACTGGGATCCTCTATCGCAATGGTCATCAACCCCCGGGCTGCGGACCGGTACCGGTCTCAACAGTTGAGGGATTAGAAGCACCCAGTATTGCTTTATATTGTTAGAGGATTGCAAGCTGGCCCAATAGATGCAAGCTGGCCCAAGAGTTGCAAGCTGGCCCAAGACATGCAAGCTGGCCCAAGAGTTGCAAGCTGGCCCAAGAGATGCAATCTGGCCCAAGAGTTGCAAGCTGGCCCAAGAGTTGCAAACTGGCCCAAGAGTTGCAAGCTGGCCCAAGAGTTGCAAATTGGCCCAAAAGATGCAAACTGGCCTAAGAGTTGCAAGCTGGCCCAATAGTTGCAAGCTGGCCCAAGAGATGCAAACTTGCCCAAGAGTTGCAAGCTGGCCCAAGAGATGCAAACTGGCCTAAGAGATGAAAACTGGCCCAAGAGATGCAAGTTGGCCCAAGAATTGCAAGCGGTTGCCTTATCAATGTGTTTACCTCCGTACCACAACTATGCATTTCTATAGCCCCCTTCCATCCTTCATTAGCCTGACGCCCCGTAGAATGTGAAAACGGCCCTTGTCTATAACTGCCATTACAGGCTGACTGCACACCAAATGTTTTTAAAAAATCAGATATATTATTGTGAAATCAATTCATTGGAAAACTTCCTTATACCTGTCTCATTTTTCTATATACATATATATTTATATAACATGTTCCTTACGAAATCAATTTGATTGATTAAATATGTCAAGCCACAATTAATATAAATTATAACCGCCCAACAGGCCAACACCCCACCCCACAAACACTCATTTTCCACCCTGGATGATTATAAGCGGGAGGGAATGGGGGGGGGGAATAAAAACGGTAATTCTATTTTTAAGTTCATTTGAACTCGTTAAGTCATCCTGGCGAGACTTGGCCGAGAGATGTGAATGGAATTTTTTTTATTATTTTTACATAGGCAAAAAGAAAGGGGGGGGGGGGGGAAACCGGTGTCCGACCGTCCTTGAACTTACTAACGCTATAAAAATAGACCATGAAAAAAAAAATCTACGTTCTTATTTATACCGGAGGGGGGGGGGCGTAGTGTATTGGTGGATAGACTCCGGTGGCTCAAGTTTTCAAAAGTTGTTATCGGATTGTCCAGACTCAGACCTTTAAAGTTGGCGGGAAATAAAAATAACAAAGAGAGAGAGAGAGAGAGAGAGAGAGAGAGAGAGAGAAGTACGCGACGACCTTGACCGTAGACGAAAGGCCGCACTTCACGCACAATGACTGCGTCACGAAGTGGGAAGTAAGAGATAGAGGGGGAGGGGAGGGGAGTGGGGGAAGGAGAGGCGTAACCATCAGCTGATCGTCCGCAGCCTAATTTTTTTTTTGTCTAATTTTAATCATTTTCAGCTAACATAAATATTTGTTCGGGGAGGGGGGGGGGGTAGATAGAGAGATTTGACAGAAAAATAAGGGAGGGAGGGAGGGAAAGAGGGTTAAAAAAAAAAACACGTTTCTGGGGGGGGGGGAAGGGAGGTGGGGGAGGGTTACTACAGCTGGGAACTCTTGAGAGCAACGCTATAAATAGGTCATGATGTAACAGGTTGAGCCGGTGGCAGAACAAGGGGGAGGGAATCATCCGAGCTTGAAACTCGACACCGTGTAGATAACTGTACAAACAATCTGAAGAAAGCCGGGAGATGTGTGAGGGGGGCAGGGCGGGTGGCGAAGAAAGGGGGCGAGTCATTCATCACTTCATCTTTTAACCAGATGACCGGTGGTCTTTCTTCTCACTGGACTCCTTCCCTTTTTTTTCCTTTGATCTTTTTTATTATAACTATTATTTGAAAAATATCCGTGCGCTGCTTGGTCCAATCGTATAATAATTTGAAAAACAGGATGGGGGGGGGGGGAGGTTGAAACTAGCAGCTGACCAGTGAAACGATGTTTCTCAAGCTACCGACCAAGTGAACTACTCAGAAAAATTTTTTTATGATTCTTAAGAAAACAAAATATACAGTATTTCACTGGAACCCATCGTAAAACCAGTTATAAGAAGAATATGACGTGTGTGTTTGGTCACCATGGCAACAAGCGATATGTTCACATCCCGTCTACTTCCATGTTTTATGGCGGGGAAAAAAATATATGTAAATCGCCATTTCACAAAAGGTTTCTCTGAACATGCACAATTCCTGTTAATCGATTTCTTTACATTCATAATGTGTGCATGACAAATCAAAACACGTTTTATTTTACTTTTTTATTATGCATGTACACAAATTTATAAGCAATCTTATGCAGAGACTTCAAAGATATTTTAGGGTCTATTGTATAGACTTTCAAAGAGATTTGGGGTCTATTGTAGAGACTTTCAAAGATATTTGGGGTCTTCTTCTTCCTTTAGCTCTACAGCCCATTTAGGGCCCTGGCCTGCCATACTACTCCTCTCCACTTTTCTCTATCCATGATCTTCTTCCTCCACTCTCTTACTCCTATGGCTTAAAGGTCTTTCTCCACTTCCTCTAACCATCTGATTCTTGGTCTGCCCTTAGGCCTTTTCTCAACGGGTGTTACCTTATATATTGCCTTTGGACCTCTGTTTGTTTTCCATTATAATCTGAGATACTCATAGATATTTGATGGGGGGAAGGGCTAAGGTAGAGACTTTCATGCATATTGGGGGGGGGGGAGTTGCGCTCGGCAAAATAACCGTTTGGGGTCCTGGCAGCATCAGGTTATATAGACATTTTTATGGAAAGGGCCCTTTTAAACATTGGGTGACCTAGGGGAGGGCCGCTTAGGTTTGTCTATACATTAAAACGGCCCTGTTGATATAAGTATAACGATTATCACACAGAGGCACCAATGTCCAGATGAGTAATTTCACTCGAGGCATCCAAATACTTATGAATGGTTCTACAAATACAAACCTAATTCCAAATGCCCTATCATTCCACATATCCGCAGTTCTAATTGGCATACATGTTGTCGTATTCATTGTCTGACAATGTCTGAAGTTGTTACTCTTCTTGTAATGTTAAAATATTCTGATTCAAAATACAATATTCTGAAGAAGTTTTTGTGAAGAATACAACAAGAAAAAGAAAAGAGACCTTATTCAATCAAATTCCATATTCCACATATTTCATTCGTAAAAAAATCTCCCGACAATATTTTGATAATTATCGTAATGTTTCATCGCACGTGTTTGTTGAATCTCCTGGATTTACATTTATAGTGTACTAGCTGTACCCTGCAAAACCTTTGCATAGAGTTATATCCCCTTATGCTTGATCGGTAGGCTAGGTTATTTTTTGGTTTCGGGCAGATCCGATTTTTTTCATGGTTGTATTTTAAACTGGAATACTGTTGTATTAATTCTTTACTTTCGATTTAACGCAGACTGGAAATGAGTATTATTATATATGATGATGATGATTCATAATGGAGGTTTGTTAGCTCACTGCTGTTGTCTGTGAGTGACTGCCTGTGTATCGGTGTCTGTCTGAGTGTGTGTCTGAGTGTATCTGTCTGTCTCTGTGCATGTTTGTCTGTGTTTGTGTCTGTCGGTTTTTGTGGGTCTGTCTGTGTTTATCTCTGTGTGTAAGTGTATCTGACCACCGAGTAAATTAGACTCCTGTTGAATATATAAATATATAATAGAACTAATTATCCATCAAATAAACTAGAAAAGTGAGACATAGGGGGAGAAACTAAGTTATGGCAGAGGGAGGTGGTCTGCCCTGGGGGAAAGGTATTTTGCAACCAGCCAGGGGCAGATTGGCCTAGTTTATTTAATACTATATGGCGGTCTCTACATGACACAGTATCTATCTATCTATCTATCTATCTATCTATCTATCTATCTATCTATCTATCTATCTATCTATCTATATACATCTATCTATTATCTATGTATCCATCTATACATCCATCCATCTATCTATATATCTCTCTATCCAAATATATATCTATCTATCTAGCGAAAAGTCTGTCTTTCGATAGAGTGTGAGACAAAAACCCCAAAATATTAAGATCGAATTTAAAAGTAAATGTAAAGTTCCCTTAAGCCCCAAAGGGCTCATCGGGACAGATGTGTAGAATTTATCTGTTTCAGTAACCTCGGCATGTGAAGGGATTGTGTGGTTAGCACAACGCACAGCCGCCTTTACTCCCCCAACATTAAGTCAGGTACCCATTTAAACCTTGGTGGACTTGTGGGACTTACAACAAGACCTAAAAAAAATCCCAAGGTTCTCACTGAAGTTCGTACCCAGGACTTAGAGTCGATATTAATGAAGTTGACCACTGGCTAAGGGAAATGTTCCTTTGTTATTTTACCTAAATAAAGGATTGGCTTTCAACCACTGTGGGTACGCTGTTTATATTACCTTCTGTGTGTCTGACGCGAGAATTAAAAGCTAGAAGAAAGTTACGGTCAGTTTGGACCATTACTTTTGTTAGTATTACCCGGAAAGATAAGCTTCCTGTTGATGTTAAGCTAAACAAATTATTGACTTTTGACCACTGTGGCTCGAAGAGGCTGATGCAGCTTATCGGGGTACTTTGACAAAAATAATTCACTTAAAAAAGGTATTATATATTACTTTTCATGATAAAAATAGATCCAAATAATAGATTTAATAATATAATTGGGGTTAGGTCGTTTGGGGAGTTTTGTCCACTGGGGGTTATGTCCGGAGGGGGGGGGGGTTTGTCCGAATACCGTTTTATCCGGAAGTCCTTTCGTTATTTATGTATTTAGTTCAATGTCTCACAGGTATAGAATGGGTGAGGATTGGGGTAAGGTGGGGGGAAAATGGGGGGGAGGGGGGAGAGTTGCCCCCTCTACACGACAGCTGTATACTTTTAACATTGAACGTATCATTCAATATGGTCAGGGGGCGTAGAATGCCCTTGATCCTCGCTGCATCCAGTCGCTGTACTGAATCAACTGTAACATGTCCCGCTGCCGTGACTGAACTCACTCGACGTGAATACAAGATGGAACTCCCTGATAAACTGGACAAGAATGTAAGTTATTGAGAGGGGAAGACTTCCACATAGCTAGCGGATTGTTCTGGGCCGTATTTCACAGCGGTTAGTATCAGTGACCATCGTCCAACCCTAACTGACCACGAAACGATTTTTTTTCTTTCAACTTATCAGACCGAATATCTTCCACCGCACTGTTCCGCGAATGTTTGTTTTATTGTTGTTCTGTCATTACTAGAAGTATTTATATAGAACTTTTGTTAGAGATTGCAGTTTGTGTCTGTGGCTTATGTCTGTAGCTTGTGTCTGTAGTTTGTGTCTGTAGCTTGTGTCTGTAGTTTGTGTCTCTGGTTTATGTCTGTAGTTTGTTTCTGTAGTTTGTGTCTGTAGTTTGTGTCTCTGGTTTATGTCTGTAGTTTGTGTCTGTAGTTTGGGTCTGTAGCTTGTTGTCTGTAGCTTGTTGTCTGTAGCTTTTGTCTGTAGCTTGTGTCTGTAGTTTGTGTCTGTAGCTTGTTGTCTGTAGCTTGTGTCTGTAGCTTGTGTCTGTAGTTTGTGTCTCTGGTTTATGTCTGTAGTTTGTGTCTGTAGTTTGTGTCTGTAGTCGGTTCTGTTATTGGTGTCTGTAGTTTGTGTCTGTAATTGGTGTCTGTAGTCAGTTCTGTAATTGGTGTCTGTAGTTTGTGTCTGTAGCTTGTGTCTTTAGTTTGTGTCTGTAGTCAGTTCTGTAATTGGTGTCTGTAGTTTGTGTCTGTAGCTTGTGTCTTTAGTTTGTGTCTGTAGTCGGTTATGTAATTTGTGTGTGTAGTTTGTGTGTGTGTAATTTGTGTCTGTAATTTGTCTGTAATGTGTGTCTGTAGTAATAGTCTATAAAATGGTGTATACGGTTGGTGTCTGCATTAATAGTCTGTGCGGTTGGTGTCTGTATGAATAGTCTGTTTTAATAGTCTTTAGATAAATGGAGACACAAAGATAGATAGAAAGACAAAATGAGATACTGATATAGATATACATATCTTAACAGAGAGACAAGAGAAATATGAAAGACAGAGATAGGAAGACAGAGATAGAAAGACATCAATAAGAGCCAGGAGTACCCATAACAATGGACATTGTAAACACAATCCACAGCTGTGCGAAATGAGTTAAATTAATGCCAAATCATTCATAAACAGTGACCTACATTAAGTGCTATAAATAGCACAGTGTCTCCGTACATGACTCTCATTGATTGGCGCTCTCTGTGTTCCATCTGATACTCTTTCGGTGTTTTGGGGAGGGGGGGATTTCCCCAAACTAAGTATATGGATCAAGCGTACATAATGAATTTCATTGAGAAGTTAGTTAGTTGCTGCAGCCAGGTATTGGCACATCATTAGTGTGATAGTTGCCACAACAGGTATTGGCACATTATATGTGTGTGCAAAGTGTAGACCAGAGTAACAGAGTAACAGAGTAACACTGTACGCTGGAATGTTCTAAATATAGTGGCTCTCAAACTTTTTTGCGAATCACGACCCACTTAGAGAACCATCTTTCAAGTTAATCGCGATCCATCGATATGAGGACAAAAAATATATATTCCAAAGTAATTACTAATTACAATTTATTTTGGCTAAGCACTTCAAATCAGCTTGAGTTCATTATTTGAGAGCCCCTGTTCTAATGAATGGACAGGTTAAAACAACACTAACAGAACTCTTCACAAGATTATACGGGGAGCGTCAGAGAGTGGCAGACAGACGGATCTCTATACTTATAAGACGCATTTGTTGTCTGTCTGTCTGTCTGTCTGTTCCCTTATAACTCAAGATCCAGATAACCAAATAATGTGAAATTTGTTACACATACACATAATTACATGGGGAAGGTTATAGGACAGGTTTCGTTTTATATCGATGGGTACTTTAATTGTAATTAATTTTTTTTTATTTTAGTATTTTACTATATTAAAGTAATCTCGACGGCGCCATAAGTAAAATTCCTCTATGACGTCATTTCCCGATGATTGAATAGAACTTGCGCGCTGGTGCTGTATAGTTCCTTTGTGCTGCGAAGAATTGTTGTTGTTTTTAATGCTCCCTGATACGTACAGTTTGAGGAAGGTAAAGAAAGTAATGAAGAAGGATTTTAGAAGTGTGAAGCCATAATAATAAGTATATATATATATATATATATATATATATATATATATATATATATATATATATATACTAGTTGCAAGTACCCGGCTTTGCCCGGGTTTAAAAATAAGGTTTTCTGTTTACCTTCTGTTTTCTCCCTACCCCCCCTCTCTCGCTTCCTGTCTCTCTCTCCTCCCCTCCCTCCCTCCCACCCCCCTCTCTCCCTTTCCCTCCCTCCCTCCTCCCTCCCTCTCTCCCATCTCTCCTCAATCTCCCTCTCTCCCCTCTCCCCCCTCCTTCTCTCCCCATCGTCCATCCTCCCTCCCTCCCTCCTTCCCTCTCTCTCTCCCTCCCTGCCCCCTCTTTCTCTTTATCTCTTCCTCCCATTTCTTCAATCCTCCCCCTCTCTCCCTTCCCTCCCCTCTCTCCCTCCCTAATCCCTCTCTCCCTCCTTTTCTCTCCTCCCTCCCTCCCCTTTCCACCTCTCTCCCTCCCTCATTTCCTCTCTCCCCCTTCCTCCCTCCCCCTCTCTCTCTCCCTCCCTGCCCCTCTCACTCTTTATCTCTCTCCCTCCCTTTCTCCCACCCCTCTCCTCCCTCCCTCCCCTCTCTCCTCCCCTCCCTCACCTTCCTCTCTCCTCCCCTTCTTTCTCTCTCCCTCTCCCCCTGCTCCCTCTCTCTCATCTCCCTCCTGCTCCCTCTCCCTCCTTTTCTCCCCCTGTCCATCCCACTCCTTCCTCTCTCCCCCTCCCTCCCTCCCTCCTACCTCCTCCTTTCCTCTCTCTCCTCCTGCCCCCTCTATCTCTCTCTCTTTATCTTTCTCTCTCTCCCTCCCTCTCTCTCTCTCTCTATATATATATATATAAATATATATATATATATATATATATATATACTTATAAGACGTATTAGTTGTCTGTCTGTCTGTTCCCTTATAACTCAAGATCCAGAAAACCAAAAAAACGTGAAATTTGTTACAAATACACATAATTACATCGGGAAGGTTATAGGACAGGTTTCGTTTCATCTCGATGGGTAGTTTAATTGTAATTAATTATTTTTATTTTAGTATTTTACTATATTAAAGTAATCTTGACGGCGCCATAGATAAAATTCCTCTGTGACGTCATTTCCCTATGACACATTTTTAAAAGAGGGGTAACTCCCGAAACTCCAATTGTAAACATGATGAAATCAATAGACATATCTATTTACCTATCGTTTTATGTATTCGGAAGATTAAAATTAAAGGTGCACTTTAATAAACCGAAATACGTTAATTAAAATGTTTCTGTGACATTATTAACATTATCAATACAATCTCAATGCGTAGTTTAATTGTAATTAATTATTTTAGTATTTTACTATATTAAAGTATCCACGGTATGGGATCGCCTTCACTATAAATAAAAATCGCGCACCAAGTGAATGTGTAATTGAACGGACGGTGAAGAAAGGGCTAGGGACGGGAAAAAAAATATTGTTGTTGTTTTTTTTTTATGCTGCAAGTACCCGACTTTGCCCGGGATTAAAATAAGGTTTTCTGTTTATTTAAGAAGCGTAATTTGACGTTTAATTGTACAGAGAGAGGAAGGGGGGGGAGAGATAAATAGAGAGGGGGCAGGGAGGGAGAGGGAAGGAGGGGGCAGAGAGGGGAGAGAATGAGTGAGGAAGGGAGAGAGGTGGTAGGGAGGGAGAGAGGTGGTAGGGAGGGAGAGGGAGGGTTGGAGAGAGAAAGGGAGGGAGGGAAAGAGAAAGGAAGGGAGGGAGTAGGGAGGGAGATAGAGGGGAGGGAGTGAGAGAAAGGGGAGGGAAGGAGAGAGGGAGAGAGAGGATGGGGAGGGAGTGAGAGATAAAGAGAGAGAGGGGGCAGGGAGGGAAAGAGGGGGAGGAGGAAGGGAGGAAGGTGGAGAGAGAGGGGGACGGGGGGTGAGAGAAGGAGGGAGGGATATAGGGAGAGAGAGGGAGAGAGAGAAAAAGAGAAAGAGAGGGGGGGCAGGAGGGGAGAGAGTAAAAGGGAGGGAGGGAAGAGAGGGAGGGAGGGGGTGGACAGGGGGAGAGTGGGAGAGGGAGCAGGGGGGAGAGGGAGAGGGAGAGAGAAAAGAAGGGAGGGAGATAGAGGGGGAGGGAGGGAAAGAGAGGGTGGGAGAGAGGGAGAGAGAGAAAGAGTGAGGGGGCAGGGAGGGAGAGAGAGGGAATGAGGGAGGGATGAATGGGAGAGAGATGGGAGAGAGGGAGGGAGAGGGAGGGAGGAGAAAGGGATGTAAAGGGAGAGAGGGGGAGGGAGGGAGAGAGAGAGGAAGAGGGGGAGAGAGAGATGGGAGAGAGAGGGAGGGAGAAAGGAGGGAGGGAGAGAGGGGGTAGGGAGAGAGAGGATGGGATAAATGGGAGGGAGTGAGAGATAAAGAGAGAGAGGGGGCAGGGAGGGAGAGAGGGGGGAGGAGGAAGGGAGGAAGGTGGAGAGACGGGGGACGGGAGTGAGAGAAGGAGGGAGGGAGATAGAGAGGGAGATGGGAGAGTTAGAGAGGGAAGGAGAGAGGGAGGGAGGGAGAAAGGGGAGGGAGGGGAAAGAGAAAGGGAGAGAGGGGGTAAGGAGGGAGAGGGGAGGGGGAAGGAGAGAGAGGGGGAGGGAGAAAACAAAAGGTAAACAGAAAATCTTATTTTAAACCCGGGCAAAACGGGGTACTTGCAACTAGTATATATATATATATATATATATATATATATATATATATATACATCTTGGCTATCGATTTATTGAATCTAGGAGACGTAAGGCAATGACGTCATACCTCAATATGACTCAGCCGTGAGACACCCTATGACGTTGCGTTTCATCGAACGCCCACCCCCACCAGGCACGCTGAGAGGGGGGAGGCAGGGGGGTCATTGCCAGGGGGCCCGCATCTGTAAGAGGGCCCGGCCGCCCCGACCATGTCAATTTTTTTCACGACTTATTGTTTATTAAGGGGCCCGCAATGATGTCCTGCCCTGGGGCCCCGTATTGGCTATCGGCGCCACTGGCCCCCCCACACACACTCACCCCACACCCCCAATCTGTATGATCTGAATACCTCTGAGGTCACGGTACAGAAGGGTATAGAGTAGAGCGGTGAGTGGTGAGGTTGACTCACACAGAGAGAACATGTCCTTGCATGAAACTACTTCCGTGTTCATTCCAATTTTATTTAGTTGTTTCTTTTTTTTTCCAAAACACCTCGTCTGTTGGGGGCAGGCCCACCGACAGAAATTTCGGGCCCATGGGCAGGGCTGTCACGCCCCCCCCCCCGTCTCGTGCTGATAATAATATTTTCAAAAGTTGATTGGCTAGTTCAGACCAAGCCCTTAAAACTCGCCCTAAAACTTGACGGGCCCCTGGGCATTAGTGCCCCCCCCCGACTCCCTCTCGGCGGCACTGGTTGGGGGGGGGGGTGTTACCTATGACCAACAGATATTTTCTAATTACAAGTACTTCAATTACATCACATGTTTCACTTCAACTGAGAAACGTTTAATACTTAACGCATAGCCAGTGTCGGGTTTAGATCGGTATGGGTCCGGGCGTAGCATACATATGAGGGTGGGGGTGGGGGGCCTAGTTCTGAGCCCTCTGAGGCCGCGCATCCCGCAGATCTCTTCATACCATAGTTAAACTTTGTTTTTTGTTGTTTTTTTTAATGGAAGATGGTTAACCAATTAGTTTGACAATATTTCTGATTTCTATCAAAGACAATTTTTTATTCATTTTATTTTAACATAAATTCCTCATTTATTCCTGGCCATCCGACAATATTAATTTTATCCCATCAAGTTTCATGTCTGCCTCTAATGCCGCCATCTTCTCTTACATTTATCCGGAAACAACGTCTGGTGCCATTGATTGTCATCTAAAATTAGTTTGGTCGAGTTATTTTTAGCTTTGAAATCCGCTAACAGAGAAGAGGAAAGACAACTCTGTCTCTCTTACAATCACAGACACATCGGGTTTTTCCGAAAATAGAAAAGTTGAAAATTAAAATGAGCACCTCGCCCGTACCCGCTTAAATACATACAAAAAACAATGGCGTATTTATAGCGAAGTGTGGGATTTGATTCACGAAAGTCGCATTGAATGAAATGAAACGTGGCGATCGGCGATCTATCAGATTAAACAGATGAGAGAAAAGGTTATCAAAATGTATATCAGTACCATTCTCTGGTCTTCGGAGGAAAAAAAAAACCTTATATACGTATTAAAATTAAAGTA
This sequence comes from Bulinus truncatus, assembly GCA_021962125.1. NCBI lineage: Eukaryota > Metazoa > Mollusca > Gastropoda > Planorbidae > Bulinus > Bulinus truncatus. The sequence continues at coordinate 5,671,154 of JAGDYQ010000015.1, forward strand.
AAGTTCCCATAGCCTTAACGGGCCATCGGGGCATATGAATTGTAGACTTAATCTCTTTCTATAACCTCGGCATTTGAAGGGATTGTGTGGTTAGCTAAACACCCCAGCCGCCTTTACTTCCACTGCTTAAATCAGGTACTCATTTAAAGTTGATTGGACTTTACCTGGAAAATATTTCATGGTTCTCACCGAGGATCGAATCGGGTATTTACACAGTCCCGAATTATAGGTATTGGGGTGTGTTAGTTGTCCCTGCAAGGATGAGATGAAATCTTTTAGATCCTATAAACCACTAATTGGACGGTTTTTATTGTACCCTTCTTTCATCCCCACTATAGCTGATAGTGCAATGGTCATGGAGGCACCACGGGAGACATGGATGGAACTTAAACTATAACCTGAAAATTTTCCATGGTCCTCAACGGAGATTGAACCAGGTCAGCGCTTTACCTCACGACCGTCCGTCCCATAAGTATTGGGGTAGGACTAGACAATAGGACATTTTGGGGGGGGGGCTTGATTTTATCGGAAAACGTGCTGAAAAGGGGGCTCTTTTGGCTTTGAGGGGGTCCCTGTTTCATGGACGTTCTGGCCTATGACCAGCATTCGTCTTGGGTCATTTTTTGGGTTGGGGAAAAATAGAGTCGATAAAATTAAAAACTACTCAATAATAAAAACCTTTATTAAATGAGATTATAGGTGAATTGTAAACAAAATTTAAATTCAACTCATTTATTATCTAATGTTTCCTCTCTAACAGATTACAAAAACTTACATGAGGATTAAACCTCACACGGATCTGATTCAAAGTACCGAAACGGTGACTAAGATCGTAGATCTGGCTTCATTTTTTTTGTGGGGGGCCCAGCTTACCACTGTTTGTTGTGGGGCATTTATTAACCAGTACGTCTCTGCCCTGAGCAGTCGCCTGATTTGTATATACTAACGGGTCTGGTGAATTAGTCAAATTATCTGGGCACGCACGAACGCACACTGTATCATACTCACACATTTACAATTTCTATCAAACACTCAATCAGTCACAAATATAACACAAATGTAATAATGAGTCACAGATATAACAATCAGAAACAAACAGAACAATCAGACACAAACAGAACAATCAGAAACAAACAGAACAATCAGAAACAAACAGAACAATCAGAAACAAACAGAACAATCAGAAACAAACAGAACAACCAGACACAAACAGAACAATCAGACACAAGCAGAACAATCAGCTATAAACAATACAATCAGTCACAATCGTAACTCGATAGTCACAAACAGAACAATCATTTAAAGTCATATCTGTCAGTCACAAACAAAACACTCACACATCCACTGGAGCACAGCCATTCACAACACACGACATCACACACATACACACACACATGCAAACAATCACACTAAAAAACACACTCAAACAATCACTCGCACAATCCTACAAGAATCTTTCACCGTTTTTTCGCCCACTCTCCCTCTCTCTCTCACACACAAACACGCATAATGACACATCTAAACATACATCCAAACACACATCTAAACACACATCCACACAATTTAACACTAATGGCACGTTATCCGTGACAGAATGTGGATATGGGTGGGGGATGGGGGGGAGAGGGTGGATGGGGAAGTAGATAATGAGATAACAAAACACACCAGTATTAACGAAACAACATTAATATTCATTCATCATAACAACAACACATAGAAAGTCGATGAGGCGTAACAGGTGTGGGGGTGGTGGGGGGGGGGAGGGGGGGGAGAGAAACGGAAAAACAATTTGCATACTTGCTCTCTGTGTGTGGGTGGTGTTGGTCGTTTGCAGTAAACCACTGGGGTGTCAAGGGTCGGGCTGGGGTAGCGGGAAATCATTTTTAATGAACTACACCTGTTACATCCCCATCCCGGGTCGTAAGCAATATTTAAAGACGGGGGGGGGGTCAGGGTGGTAATGTTCCTCCTGGTCCTGGTCCGTGCAGGACAGTCACCATTTGATGGATACTAAACATTAACTTGGGGGGGGAGCGTTAAATTGAAGAGGTAGGCGGGGGCGTCCTGTGTGGGGAGAAGAGCCCTTACCCCCCCCCCACCCACCACCACCGACCATCGCCACTAAAACTACTGAACCAGATCCGCCTCAGATGAGAGCCATTAGAGATTTAGATGGATTATCTTACTTTGTGACGTAGATTGACGTCATTCGTGCTAAATGAGGCATGAAGCCCCGTGGGGTGGGAGGGGGGGGGTTTGATTCGTTTTTGATGGCACACGGAGGCTGGTCGCTTGGTTGTTGGATCTTTGGATGTACAGGGAGTAGATTTGTAACTCTGTAGATATATGAGATGACGACAGACTGTTAGGGACTGAATTACACTGATATACATGAACACATACATTGTCGCAGACAGACTGACAGACGGAGACAGATATTCCCCATTAGAGAAAAGATAAAAAGGGGATTGACATAAAGACAGATGAACAGAGAGCCTGAAGGTCAGAAACAGACGAACGGACAGACTGATTTACGCAGACATTAAAAGTGTAGTTGTATCACAGATGGACAGGCAGACAGCTATTTATACCGGACAGACAGACAGACAGCGAATGTTTTTCCACGTATACAGTTAAACATGCAAGACGTTCAGATGGACTGAGGGGGGCCCCTGCGTTTTGACTTTCGAAATCATGACATGATATAATGCACTTAACATTTAATGTAAAATAAATTTGGGGGCCTCCTCAAGCTGGGGCCCGGGGGGACTTTCGAATTTGGACCCCCTCTCCCCCCACCCGAGGTACGCCTCTCACCAACTGTCATTCATACGAATGCACATACATACATACGAAGAAACAGACAGCCGGGTTGTCCGTCGAGTGTAGGACAAAGCCCCCAGCAGACAAAACCCACACGGACAAGACACCCATCGGACAAAACCCCCATCGGACAAAACCCGCAAAACACTTTTGGAAGAATATTAATATCGAATTTAGACTGATATTATAGATACTACTATATTTACGATTATCTTGACATTGGGGGCCAAGGGAAATGTCCATCGATTTGAGAGATCATGTCTGTCAACATATGTAGTTGGGATGTGCGCATGTTATTTGATTTTTCTGAAATAACGGAGTGGCTAACGATCACTGTTTTGATTTCTGCTATAAAATGTGTCTGGCGCGAGCATTTAAAGGTAGAAGAATAAAGATTCGATTACTCTTGACCTTGGGCTTAAAAGTTTTATTTTGTTTTGTTTTACCTGGTAAGATAAACTTCCCGCTGATGTAAAGCTAACCAATCATTGACTTTTGGTCCACTGTGGCTTGAATGGCTAATGCCGCTTTTTTAGGAGGTACTTTGAAAAAAAAAATCCTCTTACAATTAAGTATTTTTAAAAATATTTTTACATCCAGGTATTAAATATATATTACAATTAATATAATATAATAATAGCGATTTGGGCGCTAAGTTAAATCGAAAGTAAAGAATTAATACAACAGTATTCCAGTTTAAAATACAATCATGAAAAAAAATCGGATCTGCCCGAAACAAAAAAATAACCTCGCCTGCCGATCAAGCCTAAGGGGATATAACTCTATGCAAATGTTTTGCAGGGTACAGCTAGTATTGTATATTATTTATTATATTAGATGTACCCTGCAAAACCTTTGCATAAAGTTATATTCCCTTAGATTTGATCAGTAGGTTATGTTATTTTTTGGTTTCGGACAGATCCGATTTTTTTCATGATTTTATTACAATTGAAAGAAATACAAACAAACACATATTTTAATGGAATTATATAACCTTTCGGTCTTTGTGTTTCACGTTTAAATACCGAAGAAACTTTTCAAAAACTGTAGATTTTTTAAATAAACATTTATCGAATCTCGAGCAAGACGCCATTTTAAATTATTGTTTTCCGCTTTCGATTTAAAACAGAAGCCACACTGCTATTATTTATATATTAGATTTTTAGTCAAAAAGATGGGGTTTTAGTCCACGGGAAGGGGGTGCCCGCTGGTGGAATGTCTGTGAGGGTTTTTTTTGCGCAGGGGGGAATAGTCCGGATACCATGTCCGGCATATGAACTAAACGAGGAAAATATAGATGTGAAGAAAAAAAGAAAGCTCTGCATGAACACAGTAAGGGTGCCAACTCAGAGACACACACGCAGTCTTAAATTGTTCCTTGGTGCCAACCATGTCAATCTATGACATCATTACACTTCCTTTCACGTGACATCATAATTCATTAAAGCTACAACATTTAGTTAAACAGCTGATAACAACAACAACCAAAAAAATGCATGCACTTGCCAGAAAAAAAAAAACACCCACACCCACATCGTGTTATTCTTGGAGAGAAACCGAAAAAGTTTGACTGGGGGGGGGGAGGTAGTGAAGATTTCACTAAGTGCTGAACATTCACAAAAAGTCCAATTCTTTCCCCCATTCCCATGCAGTCAATGATATCATAATTTATCGTATTTTTCCCCCCATGCCACGGTCATGTTTGCGTTGGTTGGTTATTTGTATATGGTATATGTTATATATATATATCGCATAAAGATATCAATGTAAAGTTACACTTAAGAGAAACGGCAAACCATATAAAAAGAAGGGATTCCAGAATTACGCTGTTAAGAGACAACTTCTGTTTCCGTTATATATAGTCTTGGGGAACTGCGACAGTGGCGTAACAATTAAAAAAAAAGATAACTCTTAGCCATTCATAAAATGTAAACACTTAAGAATAATTGTAAGTCTAGGGAAAGTATTGTTCAAAGCCCCCCCCCCCCAGCCCAGAGGTTGACATTGATTGAGAACCTTTGATGCAGTGGGACGATCCGCGGAACGTCAAGGACCGACAATTCTTTCCTATCAAGTCATACGAGTTTCTCTTCCCTAGTTACCTAGTTTTTGGCCAGTTCATTCATCACTCTCTTGCCTTGGATTACCACATTACCCCCCCCAACCGCCCTTCTCCCACCTCCTTCCCTTCCCTCATTTGACCTTCTGTTCCCGTTAGTGTGTGTGTTCCGTGAACTTTTACGTAGTACAACCACTGCTTGGGGATGCAGTTTTCGCAGGAAAATAAAGTGTATGTGTGTGGGTAACGGCCCTTGGGTTATTATATTATTTTTTGTTCTAAAATAATTCATTCACACCTCGTCCCACCAGAGTTAATTATGTGAAATAACTTTAAAAGTTTGTTTTTTTCGAGAAGATAAATCAAAACTATAGTAGAATAGAGAAATGTGTAATAGTATTTATATAATTTATCAATTTACGGTAGTCGGACAGACAAACAGATACATAGACAGACAGACAGAGATAGTTAGACAGAAAGATAAATAGATAGATAGATAGATAGATAGATAGATAGATAGATAGATAGATAGATAGATAGATAGATAGATAGATAGATAGATAGATAGATAGATAGATAGATAGATAGATAGATAGATAGAAAATCTCAACGGTGGTCGAAGATAGACTGACCTAGTGTCTGGTATACAGACCACCACAACTGGTGTGAAACTGTAACCGATAGTGTTACACATACTGTATGTCAGTCGGTGCCTAAAAATAACTGACATTATTCGTTAGTCATTCAGCTGGTACAGTGAATAGATTTCCTTCTTGATATGTGGTGCATGTGTAAAGAAAGTCGGTCAGCCGAGTTATGAACAGTGCGGCACGTGAAAGCCACATTAATAAGGAGGAGGGGGGTGACAGGTCACGTGGTACGCATAGTGATGATGTGGTAAGTGTGTATTCACACACACACACACACACATACATACTCTCACCCATATGTTGTGTATGTGGTTATCTGTGAAGTTCATGAAAAGGGGTTGGGGGTGGAGGCTGTTTTTTTAAAAGTTCAACCTCAACATAACCGACAATGACAATGGAGGCTCCACGGGAGACAAGACTCAAAAAAAAAAAAAAGAAATTCCTGGTTGTCACTTGAGATCGAACCCGAGACCCTCCTCAGTCCGACAGTCAGGCGCTATACCACCCAACCACACGCCATATGTGACGTCATTAGAGAAGGGGGTGTGAGGGGGAGGGTGGGTGGATAAAAGATGCTTCCCCCCATTCTGGCCTTGATCTCGGACACTCGGGGCGTTGTCCTTGGATAACTACATTGTGGGGGGGAGAAGAAGGAGGAGGATGGGGTGATGGGGGGGATAATTCTTGGCCACGTTACGGTGTCTAAAAGTCTAGGAGCACATATGGCGTATTCGGCCCCAAAACATTGTTATCCATGTATTTCAATGAATCCGTCTTGTTACAATTACACACACACACACACAAACAACAACTGAAGGCATGCAATCTTTTTGAAGTCGCGAGAGCCACATTGGGTTCGTGAGTTTGACAGACGGACCACACACACACGACATTACGTAAAAAATTTGACGGGTCGGATTAACAAAGTCTGGTTGGCCCGATTCTGGCCCGCGGGCACTAGTTTGCATATTAAATGAATTACTTATTTAAATCATGGAGAATTTTTTACCCAGTCCTTGTCTCCCTTCTTAAGGTAGATACAAAAACAAAGTCCTAAGTAGGTCACATGAGATCATACCCACAAGCGTATTAATAAACTGATTACAATAATAAAATAAAAGAGAGAGAGAGAGAGAGAGAGAGGGAATCAGACAATGATTAAAGACGATGTCCCACCCCCGCACCCACCGCCCACCGATAGTACATATCCCCCCTATCCAAATTATAGCGCTTTTTCAATCAAAATTAGACACAGTCATCCATCACAACTGGTATCCCGGACAAAACCCCCAGCGGACAAAACCCCCAGCGGACAAAACACACAGCGGACAAAACAGCCACTTAAAAAATTATTATTTATTAATTAATCATTACTTTTATTATTGAATGTAATATCCCCCCCCCAATCTTTATTATAAAATGTAAGAAAGTGAAAGTAGGTCAGGGCATAGTTCAAGCGTTGGGACAGTTTAACGTAATTCGATATGAGACGGGTGGAAAGAGAGGGAGACAGAACCCATTAACTTTAACAGGTAGAGGGCCTTTTAGACAATAAAGAATAGTGTCACAGTAGAATTCCGGAAGATGCGTAGACGTGGGTAGTTCATTAATCTAGTACCAGACGCACTGACCACCTGGGAATACAAAAAGCCTTTGGCTATTCTATTTTATGATCTCTCCTATAGACCTTCTCTCCCCCAGGTGACAAAAAGTGATAGTGGGTGCTAGACAAACTTTGTCTATCCTCTGTATTATCTTATCTCACCCTCAGGTGATGAAAGCGAGGTAGGGCTTGGACTTGATTTCATTCATTAAATCACAGAATGTGACAAATGTCACCTTTATTCTGCTAAGTTTACCAAACTCTTAATTATGTGTGGAATGGGGTGGAACCAACAAACAGGAGACTTGAATGATAGGATATTTTGTCCAGCTAGCCTATATAAGAGAATGTAAGTTTAGTTCGGGAGAAATTGTTGAGCGTCTCGATTTGAAGTGTTTAATTAAAAAAAAAAAAAAGAAGTGTTTAATTTCCATATCTCATTAAGGGTTCTTTTTTTCCTCTTAAATTTAGCTTTAGACACAATTTGAAACAAGTCTTACAAATTTCATTATATTTTAAGGTCATTGAGTTAGAATATGGAGATAATAAAAAACAATAAAGAATTGGTGTTAAGTTGTGTGTTGAAGGATACATGTACACTAAAAATCAGAGAGAATAGTACAAGAGTTAGATTTTTTAAATTAGTGGATAAAACATAATAATAATTTAAAAGGTGCTAAATAAAAAAAAATAACTATGGCTATGTTTCATATTGAGCATTTATGATCAACAAAAACAGGTTTTAAATTCAAATTCATTTACATGATTTATGTGATTTACAAACCACCCGCTAAGCAGGTCACAGAAAGTTAAACTAATTAAAAGATAATAATAAAAACATAAATTGTAGCTGCAATAAATGGCTTAAAACAATATTGTGGGGGGTTTTGTCCGCTGGGGGTTTTGTCCTACACTCATCACAGCTACACTAAACATAAGACGTTGCATTTTGGGGGTACACACGACAACAATTTACCATCTCATACATTAATTAAAATGTATTTCTCAGAAATAGGGGCCCCGAGATATAATTTTGTCCCCCACTCCACCACATACACAAAAAGATCTAGGAACTCCTCTGAAGCTGGCACATTTCATCCGCCGCCATCATCCATCACAATAATAACAACCCTGGCGATGTTCTATATATGGCGGTGTGTCACTGTAGCTAGCTACCGAAATGCCCGGATTTAATTAGCGGATTAACCTTTTAATCTAACTCATTTATTTGTAACAAAAAAAAATCACAATAAATGGGTATGTGTTGTATCAGTCAGACGGATGATTTGATCAACCAATCAATCAATCAATTCTCTTTTCTTTACCTGTACATCCGAAGGTCTACCAATGGACTACCAATATATATATATATATATACATATATATATATATATATATATAAATATAAATCCCTACCTCTCCACTCTCCTCCTAATCACCCGATACTCGACCCTACCCCGGGCTTTATATGGGCCCCACTCCCTCCCACCCTCATGTCATTACTACTTTGAAGAAGGTTAACGGTGTCTTAATGACCAATGTATTTGACAAGTCGGTTTGAAACATTGTTACATTCTACTTTCATCTAAATCGTTTTGGAGCAATTAAGTAGATGAAAGAGGACGCCCCGCCCCCTCCGCCACTTCCCATTCCTAGCCAATTGATGACAGCTGCTGACATCTTAATAACTTATGACATTTAACGACATACAGACCTGTGGACACACACACACACCCACACTTACACACATTCATACACACAATCACACAGCTAAAGGCCATGTGGGTAGACTAATATGCAAAGTCTAAATTTAGAGGATATATACATGTTTTTTTTATTATGGATGGATAAAAACTAATGTAAATAAGTAAATATGGGCAAAAAAAAAGTCTGATATGGTGGCCATCTTTGTAAAAAATACTACTAATCGCTAAGAACAGTAGCACTAACAAATTTAAAGATAAAGAAAAATTTAATTTTCCCTTAAAGAGAATCATTTAATCTATAATATTACAGAGTATCTAGTAAATCCGTTCCAAGAAAAAGTTTATACTTTAAAAAACCTACTTAACGTTTCGCAAAGAGAGTATTAAAAATGGGGGGGTGGGATACCATTCCAACAAAAATATAAAAACCACTCAATATATGAAAATAATGCTCTGCTATATCAAAGATAAAGGTTAAAGATTTTATATGGAAAGTATGGTAAAATTTCTGATAGCGGTTTTTTTGCAATCCATCTGTGCGTGAAAAAATCGAACAAAATGTTAATTCTGAGATAAATTGAAAAAAATAAGCAAAAAAATGTCATAACTTGTACAGAAATGATTTCGCAATAATTTTTTTCAGTTTATTAATCCTCAATTAAAAGCTTTTTAGAATATATGCAAAACATTACAATATCTTATCAAATAATTAAAAAAAAAATACATTTACAAACATAGGCTGTTTAAAAAAGCTGACTAACAAGCCGAAAAAAAAAAGTCATAATTTGTACAGTTTAACTTTCATTAACACTGGCCAGCACTGTATGATGGTCCACCTTCCTTTCTTCCATGGCCTGTTGATTTCTTGTAGCATTTAGACAACGAGCCTCCCTTTTCCTTTTTTGAACACTTTTCTCACGCTTCATCAGTGGCTGACTTCAACCCTTCTCTTATCTCTCCTTCTTCCTAAAAGCACTGAAGTCTCATGGACAGTACACCTACAAGCTTTCAAAAACTCCTGCAATCCTTTGGAACCCATGTTGAACTCCCCTACAGCTAATGTAACTGCCATGAAAACTCTCTTGTATCCAGACCACAGGTGCTTGGGACAGCAAGGACCATATGACGCTGTGCAGTGACTCATTAGGATTTTGGGTCCTACCTAGTAGACAGCGATCAGGAGTTTTTTTTCTGTCAACCTGTCATACACTTCCTTCACATGTGACCGCGTCTTTACTCAAATATGTAGACTGTTGGCCGTCTGATCGAACCGGTCTGCTGACACCTCTCGCTATGTCTTTCTTGCCAGCACCAAGAATCTTCACCATCCGGGCAAAAGTTATGCTGAGGCTCGTCGTTGGTGGATGCAGAATGCATCAGTCCAGCGTAAATAGCTGATCTCATCTCATCTATGGAGTTGTTGCAGCTTCTGACAGCTTTTGTGTAATAAGATTGCAGCAAGGCAATCTTTGCCTAAAAAAAGAAATAAAAAAAAAATGAAAAGTGCATAATAATAATAATTATTATATAATAATGCATTGTAAGAATAAATCAAACTTAACATTGTAAGCAAAAATCATTATTTAATATGAAGATATGTTTAGTACACTTACATCGGTTAGACTTCCTTTTTCTAGTCTTTTACCTATCGTACTCCTTCTTGGTCAATGGGCCTTGGGGTTCCGAAGACCAGTGCCAAGACGTTTTGCCCATGACGTTAACACACTCTTCTTTTTTCACATCTATGCCAGCATAAGGCTTTGCTGTGGACAATGCCAAAAATGTTTTTTGGTGTCACCATCACCAAGAAGAGTGGTATATCTGAAGCCTTGGTCTACGGAACGCTTCCAAAGTATCAAGGCAGCTTCTACTTTCATTCCGCCAGAAGTCCCACTGTAATTTTGAGTGCATAGACCACTATCTTCATGATGTAATACTGCCGTTCTTTCAACTGGTCCTCGTTTTAATTCTTGCGCTTAAAAACCACAATAGTGAGCAGATCTAAATAAAAAAGAAACGAAAAAATATTGTATATAACCTATAAAAATATTGAATGGAACCTAAAAAATATTGAATGAAACCTAAAAAAACTGTTGAATGAAATCTAAAAAGAAAACTATATTTGTAAAAAAATTTCAGAGTTAAGTAAAATTTATTTTTACCTTGACAGTACGTAGACAGCACATGATAATCAATGACTTAAGGCTAGTATCTAGTTCAATGACAGCACCACAGCCAAGCTTAGATGTATGTCCTCAAAGCTTTTGCCATTTGGTACATCATAGCTGACAGCAATGTCAATGATACCATCTGATTTGATAGCTTCTGGGTGGTTCTCTCTGTAGAACTCTTTCACTCTCTCTAGATTGTTGAAGGAATGACTGAGCAAGCGATACTGTGTTGTCATATATTTTTTTAATATGACTATAGTATGTCTTGAATTTTTTTGCATGCTTGGAAGACCAATTCCTTCACAAAATCTGTGGAGGGATGCGTGAGACATGCCAATATTTGCTGACGCTCCGATGCAACAACGGTTTCCTGTTGACTTGAATGGAAACTGTGAAGACCGAGAAGAAGTGTAAAGTCTCCTGCCAATATTGGCCTCGCAAATTGGGCACCACAACTGCAAAATGAATAGAAAAAGACTTGCTTCCTTTTCCTTCATTTAAAACAAGTCCTGGCTCACCACAAGCTTTGCAGGCAACACCTTCCAATAAGGCAGAAAAGCCAGTCAAGTTCAAAAATAGTTGTAGGAAGTCTCTGTTGACTGTTTTGTTCACTACTGTTTTGTTCACTATCTGTAAACAAGCGCACTTTTTCTGTGTGAAGCAGAAAAGACGTGTCTTTCTCTTCTGTGGTCTCACAACCTGGTGATGATACATTACTCGGTAGCATCAACTGCTGCAGATGTTGATGGTAAAGAATGATCCCACTGATGACTGACCAACACTGTCTTGAATACTTCTTTTTCAATTTTTTGGCCTCTCTCATGCGTCTCATTTGCGCAAGCCTGCACCTTTTTACCCTTAAGTTTGCGTGCTGCAGTTCGTTGCTTCATTCTGAAACTTAGAACTTTATTGACTTACTAAATGTTAAATAATAATTGAAAGCTCTTTTTAAGGTTATTAAAAATGTATCAAAATCAATAAGTTAATGAGAAAACATCAGAGGTGCAAAAATTGCAAACCTTTTAGTGACAAGCCTTTTTCTTGTTGAAAATAATAAAGAAAATGACTATAAACAAATCAACATAAAAAATATAACGAATTAAGTATTTTGAACAGTTTTGCTAGATTGATAGTTTTACTAAAAAAAACTACTATCAACGTCTTAAAAAATCACAAACATTGATAGCGTTCTTTATCGAAAATAGGTTACTATGACAAAACGAACGTGTTGGTAAGATACGAGTGGCAGGAAAAAATAGCTGTAAAATAAATAATAAGTATTACGGCCAAATAAACTATACAAATTAATAAGTTAATATATAGCTCTATTTTTTAAATAACAATACTCATCCGTTGGAGAGAAGAAAACTGTTAAGAAATCATTAGAAATTATTGTATAAATTCCTGTCAATGAAAGCACAGTTTGAACCTTTCGACTCATAGGGGAGATTGCATTGTCTAAAAATAACTTCCGGATTTTCTAAAAAGTTATAAATAGTAAACGAAAGTATTTGGAAAGAGCTATTTAGCGATACTAGATGTGCAGCTATTCATTTTGAAAAAATATATGTAACTAAGCAAAAATAAAACGACAGTTTTAGTAAAATTACCTAATATCGATGTTGTAGTGGGGTATATTTAATTATTTTTTAAAAATAGTTCTATTTTAACTATTAACTATGTGAGGTCACATATCACAAGTAACGTAAAAAAATAATTACCTTTTTTAATATACATATTAAAAATGGTCTTGCTAAAATAAGCAGAAATAGTAGACCAACAGATTATAACATTACTGAGTAACTACATTTCCCATGCGATATCGTGTGACTTGTTTATTGTGTGTGTATACATTGTTGATATGAACGGAGTTGTTAATATCCCACGATGTTGGATAAAATCTGCGTCAGAATCGTAACGGCAGCTTGACATGTTTGTTATGACTAGAGAGAAAGCGGGTGTAATATTGTGTGATACAGAGAGAGAGAGAGAGAGACGGGGTGTGTGGAGGGAGAAAGTGTGATGGTGATAGGTAGGAGACAGATTGAGAGAAGGTGAGAGACAGATTGAGAGAAGGTGAGAGACAGACTGAGAGAAGGTGAGAGACAGGTTGAGAGAAGGTGAGACAGATTGAGAGAAGGCGAGAGAGACAGAGAGAGAGAGAGAAGGTGACAGACAGATCGAGAGAAGGTGAGAGCACCGGCAGCGGAACAAGAAATATTTTAAGGGGGGGGCAAGCCTAAATTCAAGGGGGGGCTCCCTTGAAAATTTAAGGAGGGGCAAGACAAAATATGACCGAAAGACAAATTTTACCACCTTAATAATTCAATAATATAATATAGTAATTCTGAAGCAAGTATTTTAATCGATATTATTAAAAATAATATATTAAAAAAATATAAATGAATATTGAGCATTTACCGGTCGTCAACTGATACGTAATGGCAGTTTGTTTACACATTTAATACATGTAGTGAAATTAGATCAGAAAATTACTGATAATTATCATGAATGATGATGAATATGAAACTGAAATCGGAAACTCAATAAACAAAAAAGTAAATTATGAAAAGATAATAAATAATTGTATTTTCTTCTTAAAAATTACGATTTGCCGTCATTCGGTGATGATAATACTTCCTCTATACTTATAAGACGCATTTGGCTAAGTCTGTCTGTTCCCTTTAAACTCAAGATCCAGACAACCAAATAACGTGAAATTTGGTACACGCAGTGGCGCAACCGGGGACAGGGGGGGCTGAGCCCCCTCCCCCAGGCCAAATCATACTTAATACATAAATTTCTTGAGAAAAAAGTTACAAAAAAGACTGTCAAACTGTCTTTTTTCAATATGTGACTCCCCCCCCCCAGCATTTTTTGCTGGTTACGCCACTAGACACACGTACACAAAATTACATGGGTAAGGTTCTTAAACAGGTTCGCTCCATCTCAATGGGTACTTTAATTGTAATTAATTATTTTGGATATCAAAGACATTAGCAAACTTTTACCCCGATTTCAGGTTTTACGAGCTTCTCTCCCACATAGCTAACTTACTATAAATATGATCGGTACGGGGAACCAAATATCACATTACTTACTACATTCCATTCCTTCATCCATAGGAATTGTCTTCTTTTGCTACAGTCGGAATTGTCATCTTTTGCTAGTCATGCCTAAGAGAGAGAGAGAGGGAGGGAGGGAGGGAAAGAGGGAGGGAGAGAGAGGGAGGGAGGGAGGAAGGGAGGGAGAGAGGGAGAGAGGGAGAGAGAGAGAGAAAGAGAGAAACTGCCAAAAATGTTGTGTATCACATTACTTTAAGATAAATGTACCCTTTTATTGCATGCAAACAAACCCTTTTTTACGCGTCTTATTTTAAATCTTAATTAAACGTCAAATTACGCTTCTTAAATAAACAGAAAACCTTATTTTAAACCCGGGCAAAGCCGGGTACATGCAAGTAGTTTTAAAATATGCCACAACAACTCTCAATAATATGATTACTGTAAAATGTAAATTATTTATAATTTCTTTCAAATATTAAATTTAAGAAATAAATGAAATGAATTATGAAAATGATACATATAAACTAAAATGAATTACAAAGTTTAAAAAGTTAAAACTTTAGAGGGGCAGACTGGAATTTCAGGGGGGGGGCGACGCCACTCTCCCAAAAGTTTTAGGGGGGGGCCGCTGCCGCCAGTGGGTGAGAGACAGATTGCGAGAAGGTGAGAAACATTGAAAGAAGGTGAGATAGATAGATAGATAGATAGATAGATAGATAGATAGATAGATAGATAGATAGATAGATAGATAGATAGATAGATAGATAGATAGATAGATAGATAGATAGATAGATAGATAGATAGATAGATAGATAGATAGATAGATAGATAGATAGATAGATAGATAGATAGATAGAAGGACGCTTAATGTTATAAAAAAAGGTTTCCAGATAAGGGTCTGGGATTTGGGATCAAGATATGTAACATTAGATCCTAATGTACACTTCTGAATGAGTGTACATTATGATTACTGTACATACACGGAACAACATGGGCGTTCCTTGATGGTGTTTGGGAGGGGGGTGCGGTGAGCCCACAGAGTACAACTTCACATTGGTGTCGATATGGGCAAAAATAATTCTGGACGTAAAAATGTGCACAACATTTATATTGCCGAGAGAGAGGGAGAGGAGAGAGAGAGGGGAGAGAGAGGGGGGGAGAGAGAGAGAGAGAGAGAGAGAGAGAGAGAGGGAGGGAGGGAGGGAGAGAGAGGGAGAGAGAGAGGGGAGAGAGAGAGGGAGAGAGAGAGAGGGAGAGAGAGAGGGATAGAGAGGGATAGAGAGAGAGAGGGAGAGGGAGAGGGGGAGAGAAAGGGAGAGAGAGTGGGGGGGGAGGGAGAGGGAGAGAGAGAGGGAGAGAGAGGGGGGGGCGAGAGAGAGGGAGAGAGAGGGAGAGAGAGAGGGAGAGAGAGAGGGGGAGAGAGAGAGGGAGAGAGAGAGGAGAGAGAGAGAGGGAGAGAGGGAGAGAGGGAGAGAGAGAGGGGGGAGAGAGAGAGGGAGAGAGAGATGGGAGAGAGAGAGGGAGAGAGAGAGAGGGAGAGAGAGGGGGAGAGGGAGAGAGGGAGGGAGAGGGAGAGGGAAAGAGAGAGAGGGGAGAGAGAGAGAGAGGGGAGAGAGAGAGAGAAGGAGAGAGAGAGAGAGAGAGAAAGTTGATGTGCGCCCCTAATTACCCCCAAAGGGAATACCACTGTGATTCAAAATTTACAAATTAGTGCGAGTCATTTGGTGACTAACACTCTTTTAAATGCCCCGTCATCAAAGATGCTGAGTGGAAATTTTAGTGCTTTTTTTAGCCTATAAGCAAGCCCCCCCGGGGACACACACACACACCCATCCAGTTACGACGTGCTCACCGTCGTGTGAGTCTGTGAGCGTACGTCACACACGTGTGAGCGCATGTGTGTGTAACACCAGTCGTCGCAACACAAACGTAAATGCACGTCGCAATCCTTAATCTGGGCTAACGAGTGAAGAAGATTATCCATCCAAAGACGATGGAAAGTTAAGTTGTGGGGAAAATGTGGGAAGAGGGGAGGAGGGGGGAGATGAGAAATAAAACCGGGAAAAACCCGGTTACAACCTATCTATAGTTCCATGGGACAACGGCAGAAGAAGGGAAAGAGGGGCGGGGGGGAGTGGAAGAGGAGGGAGAATACACACACATACACACACACACACATACCCAGCACCGGTTCGCGGCCGACCGTCAGGATTGCCTTGCCACTACAGTTATCTCCCGTTACTTTTTGCTTGCACAAGTCTAGTCATCTCCCCCTTTGTCTTCACACGCACGCACACACACACAGCGCTCGCTCACGCACACACACACAAACTAAAAAAAGGTTCTTGAACTCGGAGTAAGGCCGCGCTGCACCTCCTCTCCGTCTGCTTCAGTGTGTCAGTAGGTCCAGGTCACGAGAACGCGGTCTGTGACGTAATTTGGTATGCACTTCTGGTCACAGCGTATGTGTATGTGACAGCTGTATGTGTGTGCGTGTGTGTCTATCTTTCTCTCACACACACACACAGACTGACACACTGTCTTCAAACTTCTCCCTCAACCACACTTTGTCCTTACTTCCACATTTCTGAAGGTTGATAATGAAACAACAACAACTGATATTGATATAAATAATACGGCAGCAAAGATCATTTTGTTGTGTTTTCTTTTTTTTACTTTCATTATCAACACCAACAACCAACACACCGACATTTAAATATTAGCACATGAACAACATGCTATGTAGACTGTGCAGTGGGCGTGGCATGAAAGTTCACTCTCCCCCTACCCCTCCCCCCCCTCCCCCGCTGCCAGTTTCCCCTACGCCCCCCCCCCCCACAACTGATGGTAATAATGTTTTGCAGGATTATCGAGTTAATTAAGATTCGTTCGCCAGTTGTACCACTTAACTTCATTCATTACTACTGTTATATATATAGATACGTACATATAAATATGAATGTAGGTCAGATGTGTACTAAATGAACACATCATATCAAACATAAGAATATTATCAAAAAGAGTATTGCTGGCTACTTTGCTTTTCCGTTATGTGGCTTAATTTCACTGGATAATTTATTTTTTTTAAAAAAAAACCTTTTTTTTTGTGGAATAGATCAAATGTGTGCTTAAATATGTGTGTGTGTGTGTGTGTGTGCAATGACAGTACATTAGGGATACATGCCAGAGTGTGCCGTAATGTACGGTCGAAACTAGTGCAAATGTCGTGTGCCATTTTACACGTTACACATGGATGATTGGCTTTGATCATGCCGAGTGACAGTTTTGTCTTTTGTAAAGACTATGTATGTTTTGTTGTTTTTTTTTTTTTGAAAAAAAAAAAACTTTTTGTGTGTTTCAGATGTTATGAGGAAGTAATAAAAATACAAGCGCACACACACACATA
Organism: Bulinus truncatus; assembly: GCA_021962125.1. Classification (NCBI taxonomy): domain Eukaryota; kingdom Metazoa; phylum Mollusca; class Gastropoda; family Planorbidae; genus Bulinus; species Bulinus truncatus. The sequence goes on from JAGDYQ010000015.1 coordinate 5,688,637, forward strand.
CAGTAGCACACAAGCATCTCTTAATTGTCTATAGTTCGTGAAGAACTGTTGTAAATGTATGTATGTATGTTTGAATGTATGCGTGTGTGTGAGTATGTATGTATGTATGTATGTATGTATGTATGTATGTATGTATGTATGTACGTATGTATATGTATGTTTGTATGTTTGAATGTATGTGTGTGTGAGTATGTATGTATGTATGTATGCATGTATGTATGTATGTATGTATGTATGTATGTATGTATGTACGTATGTATATGTATGTTTGTATGTTTGAATGTATGTGTGTGTGTGAGTATGTATGTATATGTATGAATGTATGTAAAAGTATGTAAGTATGTATTTAAGTATGTATGTATGTATGTGTATCTATGTATGTATTTATATTTAAATTTATGTATGTGTATGTATGTATGTCTGTATGAATGGAGAGCCGCACTAAGCCCATCTGAACGCCCGGGGGCATTTATTTTAATGTAGGTGTTAATTACCCTGCACCCTGTTTGTTTGTTAGTTTGTTTGTTCAACTTAAATGGGGTAAGATGTTGTTTTTTTGTGTGGGTAGAGGAAGCTCATGGCCCATTAACTTCTCATTGATATGCAAACCATGTTATCACTTCTGGCCCCCTCTGTGAATCCCTATCCCTCTCCCTTATTGCCGTTCCTGATGAAATCTGATGTTATCAAGGCTTTGGCCTATTCTGCTTCCTAGAGGTCCCCAAATGAAAGACTCGGCTTTGATAAGACCAAAGTGTCCATAGCACACTTTGGACATAAAAACTTGGTCAGTAGCATTGGTCAATGACACGAGACAGTGACATTGGTCATCCACACTGAACAGTGACATTGGTCATCCACACTGGACAGTAACATTGGTCAACGACACTGGACCTTGCGTACGCATTGGTCAACGATACTGGACAGTCACATTAGTCATCCACACTGGACAGTAACATTGGTAATCCACACTGGACAGTAACATTGGTAATCCACACTGGACAGTAACATTGGTCAACGACACTGGACAGTAACATTGGTCAACGATACTGGACAGTAACATTGGTCATCCACACTGGACAGTAACATTGGTCAACGACACTGGACAGTAATACTCGTCAATAACATGACTGACTTGACGGACTGAATTCATTGAACTCATCACAGAGCAAAGCCCCCCTCCCCCATTGCATAGGTTTCCGTGGCAGTTGGGTTTTTTTTTTTAAACACAGGGGTTGGGTTGTTAGCCCTATGTCTAATCCCTCCCTCTTTACTCTTCCAGGTGACCTGCTTGTGACCTGACAACAATGAAGCTCCATCAACTATAAGGCTTTACAAATTGAAACAATGATGTATATATATATATAACCCTCATACACAAAGAAAAAATAACTTAACAAACATGCAACAATATAAAAATATACTGTCTAAAATAACTAACAAACATGTAACAATATAAAATTACTGTCTAAAATAACTTAACAAACATGCAACAATATAAAACTATACTGTCTAAAAATAACTAACAAACATGTAACAATATAAAACTATACTGTCTAAAATAACCAACAAAACATGCAACAATATAAAACTATACTGTCTAAAAATAACTAACAAACATGCAGCAATATAAAACTATACTGTCACAAATAACTTAACAAACATGTAACAATATAAAACTATACTGTCTAAAATAACTTAACAAACATGTAACAATATAAAACTATAACGTCTCCTTCAGGTCTTGAGTCCAAATTAGCATTTTACAAAAAAAAGTTCATTTCCATAACAGAATATATAAATATTAAAAAAAAATTTCTCTCCTAACAATGTCCGATTTATAAAAGGCTGCCCATTCCTGAATGACCCAGATCCACCACCCGCCTTTCCTCCCACTCAGTGCCAGGAGGAGAAACATGATCTGCTCAGTAGACAGCTTCCTCCTCGTCTGCAGAAAGGAATAAAAATAACAAAATAATAATAACAAGATTCAAACTTCGGTTTCACAACGAACAAAGGACATCGAGAAAGCGGCAAACTAAACAAAGCAAAAAATAAATGAAACAAAAAAAAAATTATGGATGGACAGAATCTTGCCCCCCCTCAATCTCCCCCCCACCCCACTACCAAATAGCCCTCCGCCCGCCCACCCCCCGTTCTGTGTTGCTCACACACATCCGTTCTCAATCCAATCATCCCTAACTGAGACATGGATTACTGGTGAACTTGACGTGGATGTCAATATGATTGCTCCTTAGCTAACTGGATTCTGTGTCGGGGGACGTGAGTAGTCATGGATCCATCGTAATTCTCTCCCCCCCTCCCACCCCACACCCATATCTGGATGGCCGTTGGCTGTCTGTCTATGCTCCATCTATCTGTCTGCGTGACTTTCTGTCAATTTTTGTCTTTCTGTCCGTATTGTCTTTTCCGCCCGTCTGTCTGGATTTACTATTTGTCTTTGTGTGTTATATTGTCTTGTACGCGTATGCCTCTGCCTATCTGTCTGTCTGCTTGTTTGAGTCTGTCTCTTTGTTTAGTCTGCTTACCAGCTAGTATGTTTGTCTGTCTGAATTTCTGTATACCCTTTTTTTACCCTCATTTTTCTGATTATGTTGGTGTTGTTTTTATCTGCCAGTCATTGTATGCCTGCTAGATTGTCTGTCTACTTATTTTTCGTTTTCCTCAACCTATCATATCTTGTCTATCTGGTTGTCTTATTTTGTATTATATGTAGTTTTAGCTTGTCTGATCTGTCTACTTGTCTTTTCTTGTATGACTAGCTACTTGTCTTGTCTAGTCTGTCTGTCTCTTGTCTTGTTTGTTTGTCTGCTTGTCTGTGTGTCTTCTAGTCTTGCATTTCAGTCCTCTTGCATTGTCTGTCTATCTATTTTGTCTTGTCTGTCTGTCTTCTTATCTTGTCTGTCTGTGTGTGCTTGTCTTGTCTGTCTGTCTGCTTTCTTGTTGTCTTTTTAATCTGATTGTCCTGTCTTGTCTGTCCGTCTTCTTGTCTTGCCTGCCACTGTGTATCTATCTGTCCGTTGTGCAAGAACTCACACGCGGTTGTCATACATGCTCGTTTCTGCATAAATTCCCAACCCTATCCCCTCCCCACACCCCCACCCACACCCTCTCCCCACAATGTCAACGTGACATGCATCTCAAACTGGAATAAAGACTCCTCTCCCCCCCAATCAACATGCAGCTTGAGATCATGCACTTTCGAGATTTTGACAGTAAAAATAACTTTCAAATAATTTTCAACTTTTTCCTTATGTCATTGGCAAGATGCTCCCTTCACGCCCTCCCCTTCCCCCGATCTGACATGGTGCTACATCATAAATCACTTTGTTTTAATTTTTGCATCACAGGTGGAATACCGTCTTCCTTCCCCCCCAATCCCCATTCAGCCATATTTCCCGATTATATTTGTTGTCCCCTCCCCTCTTTCTTTCCCAAATATTACCCCCCCTCCCTCCCTCCCTCCCCTCCCTCTCTCCCTCCCCGCCGTGAGTTGTCTGGAAAAAAATGGGGGTGTGGGGGTGGTGTCATAATTGAGCTTTTGTCTGGAAGGTAAAGTGTTATTCCACTTGGGGAGGGTGGGGGGGGGACAGGGGGGTCCCCATTATTTTTTGTTCTCTGTGCCCTTCGTTTTGAATGTGAGGGCGGTGAGGGATAGGGGCTTTAAACATAAACTTTCATATAGGTTGGAGGGGGGGTCCTTGGGCAATAGTACATATCCCGTGGGGGAAATGTAATGAGGGTAACCGTTAAAGGGTGTTTTCGTTGAGCTGGATAGGCCCCCCCGTGGTTGTCCATCCACAAGAACCGCCCCTGAATATTCATTCATTTGAGCACAAAACATATAAATACGCCCCGCGTGTGAGCAAGCTCTGCATTGTCTGTGTCACGCAGACATCTCAGTACATTGTGTCACACAGACATCTCAGAACATTGTCTGTGTCACACAGACATCTCAGTACATTGTTATTGTGAGATAAGAGATAACCAGAAACACAAATTTACAAAAAAAAAAAAAAACATAACATAATCAGATCAAGCAAAATAAAAGTTCTCTATAACAATACTTCAGTATTCTGTATAATAACAGATTTTTGACTCGACCAATGACTAAAACGAGGAAGACAACCAAGGAGTACTTAAAGAGGTCACCAGTCGCCATTGTGACTGACTTTGTGTGTCTCTTGTATTTTTTTCCCACACAGGGCGTCAGTAAGGGAGGTCACCTCACCCAACGTCTATACCCCGTCCCCCTGCCACCCCCTCCCCCAGACCCCACAATTTCGTCGTCCTATGACCCTCCGTGTCTCTGCCCTCTAAGTATCGTCCCCCTCTCCTTCCCAGAACTGACATTTACTCTCTGGCAACGAGAATATTTTCATAAGCCGGAAATGTACGACTCACTCACTCAAGTGCACACCCACACACACACATAGACAGACAGACAGACAGACAGACAGACAGACACCTCACACTTGCACGTACAGGGGGGGGGGCGGGGGGAGGATGAAAAAGCACGTCTGTCCTTTTCTTTCTTTCTTAGGTCCCATTTTATTTCACGTGCGCCCTTTGTCTGTCTGTCTGTCTGTCCGTCCGTCCGTCAGTTTGTCTGTCTGTCTGTTCTGTCTATCCGTCCGTCCGTCCGTCTGTCTGTCTGTCTGTCCATCTGTCCGTCCGTCCGTCTGTTTGTCTGTCTATCTGTCCGTCTGTCCATCTGTCCGTCTTTCTGTCTGTCTGTCTGACTCTTTGTGTCTTCTAGTTACATTCTAGCAGATAGTTAGCGTCTTCTGATAAAACTCATATGTGTCTTTTTGTGTTACCGTCAACAAAGACACATCATATAACAATAGTGTCAACGTTTGTCGTTTGTCTGTCTGCGCTATTGTGACTGTGGCATCCCATTGAATTTTTTGATTCTGTGTATCTATTTTATTGTGTTTCCATCTCCCCCTCCCCTCACCCACCCACCCACCACCAAATGTTTGTTTTCAACATATAACCGACGCTCCACTTTCTACGTATGCAAACAGCTTTACTGGGGCCCTCTTCAAGCTTGGGCCCGGGGGGGACTTTCGAATTTGAACCCTCCCTCCCCCCACCCTAGGTACGCCTCTGCCCTATCTCTCATTAAGTTTTGTTTCATAAGGTCAAACCTACCCCCCCCCCCCACCCACCCCATTTGTATTCTTCTAGTTCTCTCCCGTCTTCTCGACAAACGTGTTCATAAAACCAGCTGTTGTTAAAACTTTCCAAGATATGTATCTATTTTCCAATCCAACAAGCTGGCTTCGAGGCTAAACATGTTAAACAACCACAGAACAATGACGTACATTCAATTCTGAGCCAAAGTTCTCTTTTTTTTTTGTAACTATCTTTTCACAGGTTTCCGGTCAGAACATCACATCCCCTCCCCTCCCTCTCCCTCCGTCATGGCCACAGCAATGCGTGGGGGTGGGGGGGGGGTCGGACTCGAACATATGTAAGGAGTTCCTGCCATTAAAGACCCCCGTGGTTGTCTGTTCCAGAAATATGCTAAAAAGACGACTTAGCAATTGAGGAGTCACACTATTTACTTGGGGAACTTTCTGTCGGGGGGGCAAGAAGGAGGGAGGGGTGGTTTAATCTGCAGTATCAGTTCTCTCTCTCTCGCTCCCCTCCACCACTACCACCGTACTAGCTCACAAAATATTTCATGAAAGAAAAGTTTCTCAGATATTTCAATTTTTGGACACACTTATTACTTACATGAATGTTGTCGTTCGCGAAATAGATTTTAAAAATTTGAAAAAAAAGAGGCTCGAGGTTGGAGCTGAAAAAAAAGGGAAAGATTTATGCCCCTCCCCTTCCCACCCACTTCCGACTGTTCCATCCGTTAATGGATCTTTATAAAAGAAACAAAAAAATAAAGAAAGGGGAGGGGTGAGTTAAAATGACAAAGTTTGATCTATGAATACAGTACTCGCATCACTCCATTGTGTTTTATTCACCCTTCCCCTCCACACCCCTCCCCTACGCCCTCTCAGCCACTATAAAGAAGCCCACACGTCAACGAGACTTGACTCCCTCTCTCTCTCACACACACACACACACACACGTTTGAACTAAAGCTGCAACCAATGGACGGGCCAGCGACTGTCTCCATCCTTACCTACCCACCCACACCCCCTTTAAGCTACGCCATCTTTTTGTTTAGTGGTGAAGGTTTGGGGTGGGGAGGAGTGAGTGGTAAAGATCCAGACCAGGACAACCAGCGGGTCGGACGAGGAAGTTTTTGGCCGAGCTGGCCAATTGACTTATTATTATTTTTGTTTTTGTTTTGTTTTGTCCAGTCAGCACCGGGTGTTGGCGATGAAACATCTTCATTATTAATGTAGACTTCGTGTTGTGTTCCACAGCCGCAACTCACAAACACTCACGCACAGCCATAGAAACTCAAAAAATCTACAGTCGTCTCACGGAATGAATCAACCCGCAACTAACTTTTTTTATTTTGTATGCCTTGGCATTGATAATTTAAATAATAGTAATAATAATAATAATAATAATAGCATCATTGAACGGATCAACCCAACAGCAACATCCATACAATGGATCAATCCAACAATAACATCCATACAATGGATCAATCCAACAATAATAACAATAATAACATCATAACGATGGATCAATCAACAATAATAGCATCCATACGATGTATCAATCCAACAATAATAACATCCATACAATGGATCAATCCAACAATAATAATAATAAATCATGGTGAATAACAAGTGGTGTGAATAAAACAATAAAATTATGAATAAAATTAACGGCCGATATGTACTATAATAGACACTGTGCGCATGCGCCACACGATAAAATTCAACTTGAAAAGCCAAATAAATAAAACAATTAAAAATATATGTAGGCCTAAAATTAATGGGAAAAAAAACAAAAAAATCAGCAACGTAGAATTTGAAGTTATCTGTAATTATCAACTTTATCTATGAATTAACTATCAATGGCCTACATCAAAATCTTGACTTGTATTTTACAAGTCATATAACATGTTGTAACTAAATTCGAAATTACAAGCTCAGCGAATATAGTTTCACAAAGTATAACTTTTGTACTGTCGCTTGATGGCTGTAACTCATGTCAATAAACTAAAACTGACAGAGGGCTCGTTTCACGATTCCCACATTACAGTGTTACCCTTTGTTTTATTATTAGGAAAAAGTATAAATGCCCTACGCTTTTACATGACTTTATTGTGTTTAATACTGAATTCACTTTATTGTGTTTGTACTGAATTCACTTTATTGTGTTGTACTGAATTCACTTTATCATGTTTTTGTACTGAATTCACTTTATCATGTTTGTACTGAATTCACTTTATTATGTTTATACTGAATTCACTTTATCATGTTTGTACTGAATTCACTTTATTATGTTTGCTACCACTTTATTATGTTTGTACTGTATTAACATACAATAAAAGCAGGTATAATTAATCAGGTGCAGGTAAAGTACTAGAGACGCCGTGAGTAAATGGTTCATTAACTACTCAGTGAGGAATACGTGTCCAGCAGAGAAAATGTTTTTTTTTAATATCACTTTTATCTCCCGTCCCACCCCCTTTACCTTTTCCAATTTTTTTTTGTTCATCCTTCCCCTTCCATCATTTCGATTCCCAACCCCCCTTTCCGCCACCTCCGACCTACTACCAGTGATTTACTTATCTTGTTTATGAGTGCTACTGTAGCATGGGGCCTCCATCTACACCGCTTGTTGTACGAAACCGGCGCGTGATGTCGTCACAGAGCCTAGAGGTTGTAAAAGAAAACATATGCCCTACCCGAATAAACTTGTTGTGGCACAGGGGCAACCAACTACAAACTAATTAGTCTTTTTCCCCACTCGCCCCCAACAGCGCCCCCTTCTCCCCCCCCCCCCACTTACGGTTCTGGAGAAAGATCCCGGACGAAGAGTTAATACTAAGAGGAATGTCGAGACTCGCTGATGTAAACTGTGAGTGGACTTGTGACAGGGAGAAGAGGGAAAAAAAGATTTAGTTAGAGGCTATTTGTGAGACTTTCATTTAATTCCAGAGGCTATTTGTGAGACTATCATTTAGTTAGAGGCTATTTGTGAGACTGTCATTTAGTTAGAGCTATTTGTGAGACTGTCATTTAGTTAAGAGGCTTGAGTGAGACTATCATTTAGTTAGAGGCTGTTGTGAGACTATCATTTAGTGAGATTTTCATTTAGTTAGAGCCTATTTGTGAGACTATCTTAGAAGCTATTTGTGAGACTGTCATTTAGTTAGAGGCTATTTGTGAGACTTTCATTTAGTTAGAGGCTATTTGTGAGACTTTCATTTAGTTAGAGGCTATTTGTGAGACTATCATTTAGTTAGAGGCTATTTGTGAGACTACCATTTTTGTTGTAACTGTTTCTTAATCTGAGACTTCAATGGATGTTTCGCTCAAGTTCCTGTCACGTCTCTTTAAAGTGGGGGGGTTTTAGGGCCCTAGACAGACTTCCAGAGATATTTGGGGGCCCTAGACAGACATCCAGAGATATTTGGGGGCCCTGGACAGACATCCAGAGATATTTGGGGGCCCTGGACAGACTTCCAGAGATATTTGGGGGCCCTAGACAGACATCCAGAGATATTTGGGGGCCCTGGACAGACTTCCAGAGATATTTAAGAGCCCGCTTCAAAACTACCTGCAGTTCATCTTCGACTTTGGCGGATTGAAATCGTAAGTAACCTTAACTGGTTACACAAAGTTGTTTAACTGATTGTTTTAAACAATCTGGTGAGTGTAGGTTGCCACTGACAAAATTATGGTCCATTAGAAACTACTATCGTTAAAGCCCAACGCGTACAGTCCAATCCAGGGCTATCCAGTAAATCCGAACTTTTAATAAAGTACGTCATTTTTATGTGAACAATTTCGGATAGCTCGATATTCGGATAGTTCGATATTTTTGTTAATTCTCAAGCATTCCTATAAATGCGAGTATTTTTTTTTTGGATATGAATTTTTAGCAATTAGGGAAACAAAGAAACTTTTAATTTCATATACCGTTGGAATCAGCGCCCCTCTTCCACCGAACTTCCCCCCCCCCCGGGCCTAACCCGCCAGAATTTCACCCAAAGACCAGAACTGAACATGCTAATCAAGTCACGTGTTAAGGCATCACCGGGAACACACAATCTCAGAATCTGATCTCCACTGTATCTGATCTTTCTTGTAACCCACCCCCTCCCACCTCCGCCCCGCCCCTTTACCCACTCTACCATCCCCATTTTTTCCCTCAGATGCCTTCCATGCGCGAGTTTTTGTGAGCTTCGTGTGAGCACATCTCTTATTATTTGTCACTTGTTTTTTTTTTTAGAGGGCGGGCGCTTGGGAGGGGTGGGGGGAAGAGGGTGGAATGTCAGTCAGGCCCCTAGAATGTTGTTTGTTCCTTGTTCTACTTTACCTAACCCGTTTGCTTCTGGGATGAACGCCGCGGGTTTAATGTTTGGGGGCCTGGTGCGATGGAGGGATGGGTTGGAAGATGGATGAGCGAGTGGATGATGGGATTAGTACATTTTGGAAATGTCAAGGTCACATGCAAATGTCTACAAAATCAAAGACACAAAAAAAGCAAAACAAAAAAAAAAAACATTTTTTTTTTCATCTTTTTTTTTGTTACGATTGAACTTGAATTAAATCGATTATGGACAGAATGTGACAGATCCAAAGTTCGAAGACCCAAATAAATAGATGTCCATCTGGCTTTCTAATATTATTGGATAGATTAAATGTGTGTGTAGATTGAATAGACTTGAAGAGTTGAATAGAATACTTAAAGGTGATCAGACTAAATGTAAAACTCTTTAGAATTTTAATTTTTCCTAATCAGGTACAAGAGTATTGTTTACAACCATTGCCCCCCCCCCCCGTTCAGTGATAACACGATGAACCGGAAGGAACTTTTTTTTTAATCGAATCATTGGAAATCAATATATTTTTTTTTCAACATTACATACAATTCTTAAGTTGTATTTATCGGAACCTGAATCGGGAATGTAATGGGAACCTGAATCTCGAATATAATGGGAACCTGAATCGGGAATATAATAGGAATCTAAATCAGGAATATAATCGGAACCTGAATTGGAAATATAATGGGAACTCGAAATGGAAATATAATGGGAACCTGAATTGGGAATATAATCGGAACCTGATTTGGGAATATAATCGGAACCTGAATTGGGAATATAATCGGAACCTGAAAAGGGAATATAATCGGAACCTAAATTGGGAATATAATCGGAACCTGAATTGGGAATGTAATCGTTTGATATTTTAAACAAAGCCCCATCACAAGTCCCGTTATAAACAAGAATTTGTCATGGGGGACTTAAGTCAAGGTCAGTACAACCTTTGACCCGGCCTTGAGATGCTCTCTGATGTATCCAGACATTCAACGTATGACATCCTCTAAGTCTTCGTAACACTGAATGGAAATTACGGCTTGGCAGATTCACGAACAAAGGCCAAAAACAATTGGTAACACAACAATGTATTGTTGATATTGTTATTGTTTTGTTTTTTTTCAACGTGAAAGCTGTGGGGGAACGTATGACTTGCTTGCCGAGAGGAAGTAAGTTTTAAAGCCTGATGCATGTTTGGTTACAAGGTTCAAATCCCAGCAATGTTGTAAGTAAAAAAAAAAGTAAAGTTCCCTTGTGGCAGATAAAAGTGTAACAATGTATAACCACGGCATATAACGGGGCTTGTGTGTTTAGCCCAGCGCCCAGCCACCTTTACTTCCCCAACTTAAGTCCGGTACCCAGGCCCGTAGCTTGTGGAGGGAGCCAGGGGCCGGGCCCCCCCTGCATTTTGTCTGACCCTCTCTGCTTGTTTGCTCTACTTAGTAAAATTTATTTCCTGCCCCCCCCTGCTATTGCCTGGCCCCTGCTGTAGAATGCCTGGCCCCTGATGTAGAATGCCTGGCCCCTGATGTAGAATTTTCACGCTACGGGGCTGCCGGTACCTATTTAAAGCTGGGTGGACCTGAAGGAGTTGAACCAAATTTCATCGGGACCCGTACAAAGTCCAATGATCGAATTCCGGGACACTCACAGCGACAATCGAACGCTCTACCGTCTACACTCTACACCATTGGGGGACGGATGGTCGTGCGGTAACGCGCTCGACTGTCGACCTGAAGGTACTTGGTTCGATCTCCAGAGAGGAACAAGGAAATTTTTAAGGTCTTGGCTCACGTTCCCGATATATCTACCGTGGTGCCTCCATGGCCATTGCACTATCGGCTATGGTGGCCCAATGATGGGGATGGAAGAAGGGCACCATAAAAACCGTCATATTAGTGGTTTATAGGATCTAAGAGATTTCATCTCATCCATACAGGGACTTCACACACACCGTCTACACCTTTCTACACCCGTCCCAGAAATGTTGGGTTCTTCAGTGTCACATGAACTTAATGCAGCCTGGACTAAGTTGGGGGCTCGTGGGAGCGTCATATTCCCCCAATTATTGTGCTGTCCCCAGCAGTGGTGAAGCGCTCAACTAGAAACTAGTGATGGTGTGTCCATGTGTGGATCAACGAATCGAATATATATATTGGATTGCAATTAAGTAACAGTTTGCAAATGATACCAACATTTGTTTATTGCCTGTACATTCATCCAAACTTTAATCTCGTAAACAATACACCCGCCGCCCTGCACACTTTGATATACACAACATACACAACGTGTTAGCGCATTTTCATGTTATGTATCAGTACGTTTGTTAGCTTTCAGTAAATACTTGTAAATTTTGGAAATGTTTATAAATTCAATTGTGTAATGCATATATCTGTAAAAAAATATTATAAAGACGTTTCTTTATATTTGAAAAAAAAAATATTTTCTCTTAAATCTAACTACAAGTGGTTTGTGGTTACTGAAATAGGACTCATAATTGAAAACATTCGAAATTGTAGTCATTTAATCGTCCGAAAACTCCGTCAATTGTTGCATAGCTCTGATACTTTCAATTAAACTCAGAACACAAGCTTACTATTTCATTTGATGAGTTTCTTAATAAATCTTGGTGAAACTACGTGCTGCAGTATTTCACACCAAATGAATGGGTTATTGAACGTACAAGGTGTATATATAATATATAAGCCCCTTCGGAGCCCTGAAGCCCGGCCCTCAGAGGTCCTATCGCGAAATGAACTTTTGATGTACACATGGCAGGCCAAGACCTACAAAATGATATATACTTCATGGGTCTAGGACATGTGGTTGCTGAGATATAGGGCGCTCCTGATATTAATATAGCTTATCTAGTAAAAAAAACGGTACTTTATAAGGCCCCTTTTACGGCCCTGAGAGGTCAGATCGCGAAATGGAAAAAAGTCATTTCTTGGCAGGCCAAGACCTACAAAATGATATATACATCATGGATCTAGGACTTATGCTTGTTGAGATCTAGGGTGATGACAGACAGACAGACAGATAGACAGACAGACAGACAAAACGGGGGACAATAGAGCATTATTTTTTCGAAAATGCTCTAAAAACATACACGATATATAAGAACATACAAAATTTACACGGTGTATCAAGTTCTTCCGGGTGGAAAGAAGAGTATAGACAAACAAAGAAGTAGGAGACTATCAAGATCAGGTTTCTAAAAATAAACTAATGACAATCAGGTGCGGTAAGAAAATCCACGAGCGGATAACTCGACATGACACAGATGTCTGGGAGGGAAAAAGTGTGAGTATAGATCATAACCGCTCAAACTCACTACACACACACACACACACACCGCGTCATATGTCGGAATGACTTATGTGTACATTACAACAGAACTCAAGACTTTACTATCCTCCAACTCCCACCATGAACGGCCTGATGGGTAGAGACAACAATCCGTATCCTTTACGCGTGACATCTGACCTCTAGGCAAACAGGAACTCTTCTGGAATACCTTGATGAATTGTGTTTTATGACTTCGAAATATAGAGCCTCCCTCCCTCCCCCCCCTCCTTTCCAATCTTTCCTCGGTGCAAAAAATAAGATTGGTGTTTGTTGAACTTAACGTCCTCATAATAATAAAATATAATGAAATATCTCATCACCCGAAAAAAAAGCGCGGTTAACCGGAGTTAAAATTAAAATCCATGTTTCCGCCGACCCGATTTGAATGTGTTAACATGTTTGGTTACAACATGAGAACTAATGGAATCCTCTGAAATATACAATATCAGTGCTTATGGATCAGGTGCAATATGAGTACCTATGGATCAGGTGCAATATCACTACCTATAAAACAGGTGCAGTATGGGTACCTATGGATAATGGATCGGGGGCAATATGAATAATAATGGCTTCCGAAGGCATAAACACTTTTTCTGGCATTGTGTTTTAAAACAACAACATTGAACACATTAAACTTCAGATTATATCAGTTCGACAAAATGGCCAATGATTATATTTAACTTTCCTTTTTTCTTTCATACACCAGGTAACCAAGATTGTTGAGAGTTCAGCCAATGAAATACTCGCACAGTTTTTAATCATTTAGTGAGCAGGTGAAGTACTTGGAGGGGTGAGGACCCCACCTTCCACCATCTGGGAATATCGCACGATATTCACATGCTAAGTAAACAGTCCACTCTGTAACACGTGAAACTGGTGGCGGTTGTGCCCCGCTCCCTCCCTTCCCCCCCCCCACCCAACCCCGGAGCGGTGTGTTTATATGTTTGTTTGTTTGTGTGTTTAAGTGTTATTCACAACTACCAACCCATCCAATTTATCCGTTTATTTATTTAGCTGTGCCCGCTGTTTTCCCCACGTCGGTTTGTGTTATATATATATATATATATATATATATATATATATATATATATTATTATTATTATTAAATTGCATGTCTCCCTTCTGTCCTCACTCCGTCTCTCTCTCTCTCCCTCGTTCTCTCTGTATCTCTTTGTCCTTTGAGTGTCTTTGTATATATATATATATTTATATATATATATATATATATATATATATATATATACATATATATATCTTTCTCTCTCTGTCCTCTTTGTAACTCTCTCTCTCTCTCTCTCTCTCTCTCACACACACACACACACTCCTCTCTCTTTATTCTGTTTCATTGGACCCCTTTCTAACTCCTTCTGGGTTTGCTTTTTTTAATTAATTTATTCATCCCAATACTTCCATACTTGTTCTACCCTCCTCCCCTCACCCCTCACAGCATAGTCTTTGATTAACTCTATTGTCTAGTCCAACAAATTTTATTTTTGGCCAAACAGAAAAAAAAAAAACAAAAGAAAACTCTAAGTTCTCTCTCTCTCTCTCTCTCTCTCTCTCTCTACTCACGTACAAAACGCGCGCACACATTCAGATTTTCGCTCACGACGTAAAAACCGCACACCATTTCTTGGTCGGAATGTCAGAAAATTTTCTGGTGTAACGCGTCATTTTTTTTTTAATTCTTTGTTTCTTATTTCTTTCCCTAAACCATTTTTTTCTCTCTCTCTCTCTCTCTCTCTTTGGGGAAATTCCCCGATGTCTAAAAATACCGAGCATGGCAGGGTGGGGGGGGGGGGAAGTGGATTTTAGAGACAAAGGGTGCTAAAGACAAACGTTTTCCAAACCCCAGTGGCGCTGACAGATATATATATATATATATATATATATATATATATATATATATATATATATATATATATAGGCCTATATATATAGGCCTGGAAAAATTCATCAGTCTAACTCTACTGCTGTCATGTCAAACTTCGACAAAATATATCAGAAAGGTAATAAATTAGTAATAAATAAATTAAAAAGTAAATATTAAACAAATAACCATTGTCATCTTAAATGCTCTCCACTGGTGATGGTCGGGGGGGGGCAAAGTAAAGTCCCTTAAGCCCCTAAGGGCCCATTTGGAGCAGATGAAGTGTAGAATTCATCCCTTTCAGTAAAGTCAGGTGACCCATTTAAAGCTGTGTGGACGGGGACTTTCACCAGGACCTGAAAAAGTCCCAAGGTTTTCATTGAGATTCGAACCCGGGGCCCTCAGGTCGACAGTCAAGCGCTCTACACCATTCAACCCACCCGTCCCCTGGGGGGTGGAGAGGGGGCAAAGTATTATTTTAGACAGCCACTGAATTAAAACAACAAACGTATACTTGTGATGGACAATGGCTTAATACTTTTTGCGATTTTAGGAGTTGGCCAAGTACTGAAGCATCCTACTGCAAACCACTCAACTTTTCTGGGATTCGAACAAGCGATCTTCGTTTACAGAGGGAGGGAGCAGTCTTCGCGAAGTCAATACCGTAGCCTACGGGGAGGGGCGTTTCATAGAGCGGACTACTTGCGCCCCAAAGGCTGAAACTGCAGTACCCCATGGACGCCCCGAGGAAGACATTGGGGCCGAGACTGCAATTGCCCATGGACACATCAAAGAAGGCATTGGGGAGTGTAAGAGATAACCGCTGTTTCAAGCTAACAAATTTACCCGTCCGCTCTCCCCCCCTCCTCTCTCTCACCACCACTGAGTTGACCCTTGATAAACACTAAAATTCACGTTACGCAGTTTTTTTTTGTAGACAGGGGGAGGGAGGGGGGGAACGCCAGGTCACCCAAATTTATGATCCAGATGAGTTCAACGCCAGACTAATTTTTGAACCCCCACCCCTTTTCCCTTTTCTTTTACACCCAAAGTGGTTAATTAATTAATTAATTTGAGACACGACAACAGATGCAGTTTAATAAAAAGTGGGAGTGGGGGCCTGAATTACCTTCCCTTGTCAATGTGCATTACCTCCCTTAGTTCAAACTGCATCCACCCTCCCCCCCCCCCCCGAACTATACAAATAAAAATTAAAAAAAAAAGGAAAGATCCTAAAAAGGGGTCGCTGAACTATGATGATTTCTCAGACACACTGAAACAGACAGACAGACATACAGACACACACACGTGCACACACACACGTGTACACACGTGAACACAGACATGTATTTGCTACACATACACAATGGTGAATAAATATACCAGGTCATTGTTAAAACGAAAACGACCTGGCATGCATGCATGGACGGGAGAGGGGAGGCACTGGGGTTGTGGGGGGGGGGGAGATGTTGTTGACGGGACGGGAAGGGTAGAGGGGGGGGGGAGGACGAAGACTCAATGGTGTGCGTCAAAGGTGCGTGCCAGAATACCACAAGACAGCTAAGAAGAACAAAATATATTTAAAAAAAAACAACTCTCACTAGATGCAGGCATTCCACACAACGAGCGCTCATGAACTCGGCAAGCCCAGCCCAGCCCAACAATGATTTTGGGTGGGGGAGGTGGGAGGGTGTGGGGGGAGAGTCGGAAAGTTTATTTGTACTGTTGTTGAAAGAGGTGAGAGACACACACAAAAAGAAGGTGTGCGCGGGTTTTGGATATTCCCTCAAAAGTCTATTTATAACTTTGGAGGCATGCAAAAAAAGCAGAGTTGGATAAAAGGAGCAATGGGATAAATGGGGGGGGGGGTCCTGGCGGGGGAGGGGAGGGGTATGGATTTATGAGTTGATATCGAACGAATCGGGAAAATGTCTGCAAAAGGATTAAAAAAGAAACAAGTTAATTGGAATATTAATTAGTTTTGGCTGCTTTATAAAAAAAAATCCATGACTGTGTCATGGGAAATAAAACTAATAAAGTACGGAGCTTTCATTAGCCAAGAATATATTACAAACAAAACCATTCACAACTCGGAAAAAAAACTTAACATGTAACACATCATTTTAAATAAACAGCATTGAATGACATAAATTCGATCAAATCACTTACCAAGTAAACATTTGTTGAATCATAAACAATCTGGAAAACAACGAAAAAAATAAATAAAAAAAAAAAAAATTATTGAATAAACAACGAAGAATTAACTATGTATTAAAGCAGGGGTGGGCCAAATCTTTTCTACGGAGGGCCACATTGAAAACTTTTTTATTCTCGGGCCGCATATATATTATGCTACTTCAATTACAATTTACAACGTATGAAAATATGAATTATAAATAAATATGAATTAAAGATAATAACCTTGTATTTGTCACTTTATTTCACATTCACGCCTTATAACGCATGCACATTACATTTTAAAATACGAAAATATACATGCATACGGGCCGCACAATATTCTCTGATGGGCCACATGCGGCCCGCGCGCCGTAGTTTGCCCACCTATGTATTTAAGTAAACAAACACCTAGGAATATTACCGAAAATAATGGTACATGTAAATAGCTAATAATTACAGATAAAATATTACCTTAGTTTTTTATGTATTATTATTATCATTAATATAATAAAAATAAACTATTTCAGAGCCAAGTTCTACTAACAGAAATTCACTGATGAAGATTAAAAAAAATTACTAATGATGCAATACAATGTAATGTGACTTGACCTAATTCCTTGAACTCCTTGCGGAGCAAAGGGCCTCTACATCCACTCTCCAGCGCAGTCTCTCTGCAGCTTTTCATCTCCTGCTCGTAAGACCTTCTTCTCCGAGTGATCTTTGGGCGGCCGACCTCTGGCCTGGAGGGGGGGGGGGTTCCGCTGCAGAGCCATTCTCGTTATGTCTTCTGGAGGCTTGCTTAGTGAGTGGCCTATCCATCATTCCATCTCCGATTTCTACTGGACACTTGTACGAATTTATTTCGTAAAGTAAAGGATGCATTATTAGGTACAGTCCCCATCTTGAGGGGAGTTCTCTCTCTCTCTCTCTCTCACTATCTCTCTCTCTCACTATCTCTCTCTCTCTCTCTCTCTGAAATATAAAACAACATCAGGGCACTCTTTAGGTCAGTGCAATGGATACGGTGGCAGTGTGGGCCAATGGGAAGTAAATACTTGCTTGCTTGCAAGTATTAATTTATTATTAAATCTAATTCTAAGAGAGCCCCCCAAACATTTCAGGCAGTCTATTGCTAGGGCTCCAAAGCAACTCTCTGGCAGTCTCTGCCTATAAGTATTATAAACGTCTCTGCCTAGGGCCAGTAAATATCAAACAACGGTTCTATCAATGGTTTTTTTTCAATTATATACTCCCACTAGATACCCTCCTCCTCTCCTACTATGTTTCTCCTCCCTCTCTCCTCTCTCCTCCCTCTCTCCTCACTCCTCCCTTCTCTCCTCCCTCTCTCCTCCTTCTCTCCTCCCTTCTCTCCTCCCTCTCTCATATCTCCTCCCTCTCTCCTCCCTCTCTACTCCACTGTCTGCCTGCCTCATACACCTGGATAGTGTCAATAAATAAACACCAGTCACAATATCAGCCATTGTGTTATTGTTTCATCACGACGTCAGTGATAACGATTAAAATGATTACCTCATGTGTGTGTGTGTGTAGGTCAGGCTGACAGACAGACGGCCAGGTAAATGTTTTTGAAAGGTGAGCAGGTGCAGAATTCAATTATCATTTTTTTTACACTTTCAAAGTCTGGCTGACTCAGGAGATGGAAAGAAAAAATATGTTCAGCCGGCCGGTCGGTGAGAAAAAATACGCACACAATAGACGAATAGACTTGTGGGCATGTTGACTTGTTGACATGTTGACTTGTGGACATGTTGACTTGTGGGCATGTTGACTTGTTGACTTGTGGGCATGTTGAAAAATAAAAACATAACAAATGGAAATAAAATACAGGGATTCTTCTTCTTCTTTGCTCTCGATACATGATTATGGAGGATTTCAAGCGACCAGGCCTATAATTATGATGAACTGCACGGTGGCATCCAGGTCCGTCTCTCTCCCATAAAGTTTTTGATTGAAGGAGGTCATCTGTGGCCAGAACCTGTTGCGAACTGTGTCATGTAAAGGGCATTTTTGGAGAACATGTTCTGCATTCTCTGGAGACATCCCACATGGGCAGTCCTCACTGTTTCCAATGCCTAGCCTTCGGAACATGTGTTGTCTTAGTCTGTTGTGCCCAGTTCTGAGTCTGAAGATAATATTTTGAGCTTGTCTGGGAAGATTATAATAGGGGTCGTTTTTGTCATGATCTGGGTGATTCCTCATCCATTCCTGCTGGATCCGTTCACCTATACAGCCCTTCATTTCTTCCGCATCCAGAGGGACATCCACTTGTATTTCTTTGCTGCCAGATTTAAATACAGGGCGAGAAACAGAAATACAAATTTGACGTTTCGAGATAATAATGAGAGTTGAGTGCTATACAGGGCCACGGACTATTTCCGGTCCTTAGAGGGCCAATGGCATTCTTTGAAAAATCGGGAGCTCTTCTCTCAAATGTCAGGCCATTTTAAAGCAGATTGTTGAAAGCAACAGCGCCCCAAAATACGAGAGTTCAGACAACTCAATCAACCCTTCTGTGAGCTTATTTATACACAAGTTAACAAAAAAATACTGTCAGAAACACAGCGAAGCCGCAGCCAGAAAAACTAGGGCCCTTGAGAAATTCTGACAAATGCCCCCCCCTCCGGTGATCATTCCCCACGAAAAAGGCCAATCGTAGTTGCAGAAAAAAAATAATTAAATAATGTCCAAAGCGACTGGGCCCCTTAATGTCGCGGGGGCCCGAAAAGTGTTCGGTTTGCCCGAAAGCTCAATGCGGCAGCCCTGCACATAGACAGAAAAAAAGAAAACACGCACGCTAATAGATAGAGAGGTTAATAAATGGAACTTAACCTATTTTTTAAAAAAAAGTAATAATAAAACGTATCATTGTGAATTTAGTTATTTTAGGTCTCGTCTTCCGATCTCATACTGTGGCTGTTGCTTCTTTGTTTTTGTTTACAGTTTAGTTTTATATAGTAAATAAAGACCATGTGTATATCACATAGTTAAAAAAAAGTAAAGTTTCCTTAGCCCAAATGGGCCATCGGGGCAGATGAAGTGTAGAATTCATCTGTTGCTATAACCTCGGCATATGAAGGGATTGTGTGGTTAGCACAACGCCCAGCCGCCTTTACTTCCCCAACTTAAAGTCAGATACCCATTTAAAGCTGGGTTGGACTTTCGGGACGACTTTAAAACAAATTTCATCTGGAAAAATTACCATAGGTCTCACCAAGGATCGAACTCAGGACTCTCAGGTCGACAGTAGAGTATCTACATCACTCGGCCATCCTTCCCACATCATATACTTATTTGAGGGGTAAATAGAGGAAACGACCAGAGGAGAGAGAGAGAGAGAGAGACAGAGAGAGTTTATATGATCAACATTATAAATAAAGAAAGTCTGAAGGTGTTCACATGACAAGTTTAGTGAATGTAGGTCACTATGTAGTTTGACTATGTGTCCATTATCAGGAACAGATATTAAGGAGCTCCCAAACCTATTTATTTCTTTTGTTGCAGGCCAGGGGGGCCTCCAGTTGTCGTAGTTTGTCAGGGAGGCCGAGAATTCCTGGCTGGATGGATGAATGGATAGACAGACAGACAGACAGATAGACAGACAGACAAATGATAGATAGACAGATAGAAGACAGACAGATAGGCAGACAGACAGATGATAGACAGACAGACAGACAGACAGGCAGTCAGACAGATAGATAGATAGATAGATAGATAGATAGATAGATAGATAGATAGATAGATAGATAGATAGATAGATAGATAGATAGATAGATAGATAGATAGATAGATAGATAGATAGATAGATAGATAGATAGATAGATAGAATCTGACCAGACTACTACCTGAAATGACCTAATCTCTGCGACCCCCCCCCCACCACACACACACCCACCCTCCTTTAAAAGGTAAAAAAAAATGATTTATTTAGATCCACAACGTTTCTCCCGTCTTCAATACCGAGCACACACCCACCCACCCCCCACCCCCCCCGGCCTTCTCTCACTCCACAGTTTCGCTCACCAGATTCACAAACAAAATAAAAACCTGCAACATGTCAAGAGCAGCAGCGGCACTTACTTGCCTCACCCTCCCTCCCTCCCTCCCCCCCCTTTCCACCATTATCCTCCATCCCACACCCCACACCCCTTCTATTTTCATTACACATCTTTCGCAATTAGGTCATCCAGGTCAGCATGCATCACATTCCGCTCTGTTTTGAATATACGTGCAAAACTCTTTTTTTTCCCTTTAAATGTAAAACGTTTTTCTCTCTTACCTGCGTTTATGCAGTAATGTCCCCCCCCCCTCCAGGGCGAAATGGAAGCGAGGAAAGGAGCAGTGACCTAATTTATTTTTATTTTAATTCTCTTTATCAAGACACACCCACTACCTTTTGTCGATAAATGCGTAGATCCGTCAGCTGAGACCCCCGCTTCTTGCTGATCCGTTACAGTGTGTCTTTGTCTTTAATACTTCGCGTTTCAAACGATGCACTCTTGGACTGTGAGGAGGTGGTTCTCACATTTTGAACGTGCCACTCAGAAAACTTCGGTTGTTTTTTTTTCGATAACCACGTTAAGGAGTTGCAAATTAGGCGGTCGACTTAGGGTAAATCAATGCAAGGTAGGGGTGACGGGGACCCGGGGGGGAGGGGGAGTTCGGGATGTTTTTTTTTTGCCAGCCGCAAGAAAGGGCAATATGGGCAATGGTTTAAACATGGGGCTAGATAGTTAGGGGCCCATTTTTTACGGCCGTCGGCCTTAACGGCATTTTTGTCTAGGGCCCCCCAAATGTACCTTTTGCCTCGGACCCCGAAATGTACCTGTTGCCTAGGGCCCCCTTATTAATTTATGCCTAGGCCGCCCAAAGCAACTTTAGCCTAGGGGACCCAAAACGATTGTCTGTGATAAAAAGGTAAACGATAAAAGAACTATATTAAGCTACAATAAACATAATGTCCTGCTTGAGAAATGGTATCTGACTATTTTGAGTGTGAGTGACTGACAACTAGTGACAACAGATACGCAATGACGCGATTCTAACAGACCGAAAAGAACAGAACAAAATTACGTTTTAATTTTGCTCACAAATTTCTCGGTTTAGGTAATCATGAAAATGTTTGGCGACCGGTGCCGTCTCACAATCGTAGAACGCCCTAGCCACTTCTTAAAGGTGCCCTCGCTAGAGAGAAAAAAATTACGGTACATTCATCCGTTAGATTTCAATTTAGCCCCCCTTTACGTTCCTGGGCCCTAGGCAGAGTGCCGGCTGTCCCTGCACGATGAAACGGCCCTGTTCGGCAACCAGGACTCTGAGAATCACTGCCTTACTTATACGGGATAGAGCTAATGACTTGGTGACGTTTCTTTTTGTAGGCAACAAAAAGTTAAAGGAAATATCAAATCTATTTTATATTTATGATCGTGTCCCACAATGATCAGAATACAAAAAAATGGTATCCCCCCAACTTTCTAAACGGATTTCGAATTTCGACGACACGCTTCATTGACGGTGTAAATAAAAAATAGCAGTGTGCACACTTTTTTTTAAAATTCAGATGAAAAGTTTCTCCAATGAATATACGACTGAACCAGATTTTGACACCTTTACGGTTTCATCAATGCGGTGAACTTTGAACTTTGCCTCAATGACAGTCTGGCTTTTAGTTTTTTTTTAAGTTATCTTTGAAGTGCCCGCCTCTCCCCCCCTCCCTTTCCGCACACACACACACACACACAGACATACATACTACAAAACTGGTATCCGGATAAAAAAAATGTAGCAGACAAAACTCCCATGCACCCTCCCTCCCATTACACGGACTACTCCCTCCCTCCACCCAGCTAACAAAGCATACATACATACATACATACACCCACACATACACACAAAAATACATACATACATACATACACACACACACACACATACATACATACATACATACATACATAATTACATACATACATACATACATACATACATACATACATACATACATACATACATACATACATACATACATACATACATACATACATACATACATACATACACACATACACACATACACACCACACTTGCTACATGCCACTCATAATCAAAATGAATCCTACACCATTGAGATGTTTTGGAAAAAAAAAAAAGACGTGCAATTAAAATATGGGTTGGAATTCAACAAAGGGTAGTCACTTACTCTATCTAACCTTACAGGTTTAAAAACAGGTGATAAAACTAAGAGCAGTTGTACCATTTCATCAGCCAGACATCCCCTCCACCCCACCCCCCATTTAGCATCTATAAGTATTTCAACAAAATAAAAAAAGAAATCCTTCACACTCAGACGAATAATAAAATTGCTGATCAAGTTGAGAAAACAAAACAAATTAAAAAAAAACCTCTCCCCCCCCCCCCCGAAATTTGCGAACTAATCATTTTATTTAGTTAATTTTCATTTAAAGAAATATATTTTACAAAAGCTAATAAGTGGGTGTGGTGGGAAAAGGGGAAGGGGGGGGAGGATTCTGTCTTCATTGCGAGCAATGATGGTGGGGGAAAAAAGACTTTATCTCTATCATGGTAACGATAGAAAGGCTGAGTCCTTGACTGCGTTTGTTAAGTAGAAAAGAAAGGAGGGGGGAGGGGAAGGGGGAAGGATTCGGCCGACAGCGGGAGAAGTGTGTAAGCCTGTTGCATACCGGCTAGATGACCCAGTTTTGATCGGTAGAGTAGATTGCCAAGAAAGTACAAGCGTTTTTCGCCGGTGACATATTGCGGGAAAAAAGAAAACTATTACAGTATTTAATGAAGAAAGTTATAGTGAACCGTGAAGTCTATTGTATGAAATGTAACAATTTTGTCTCGTATTATTACAAATCGGTCGTATTCCGTTGAAACATGCACGGTTGGAGGAATAACACGTCACTGCATTTTTTACACACGTGTACACATCATGGGGTCACGTGTCGGTGGTTATTTTTAGCATAATGCGGGGCCGAACGATCAATAGCAGACAGCCGAGAAGTAGTCCCGGCTGGTGCATATATTATGCTAATGACATTGATGCGTGGCACGAAGGTCGTGGGTCGCTTACACCACCCCAACCTCTCTCTCTCTCGCTTGCTATTCTCTCCCTTCCTTCCCCCCCCTCTCTCTCTTACTCGGTTACTCAGTTGGCATAAATAGCTTTTTTCATGTATTGCACAACGAGTCGTTAGGTTTCTCTCTCCTTCGCCTCTCCCTGTTTTACATTAGACATAACCTACGCGATTTTTTTCTAAAAACCAAAAATTATAATCCTTGTTTAATTTCCTTATAAAAACTTCTTCGCCCAATAAATCAAATGATACGAAAGATAAACAATATTATTTTATTAATGAATTGTATTAATGAACATCTCCCCCCCCCCATTAACATGATAACAATATTTTGCTTATTTCAATGACAAGATTAATTCCGATGTCTGATAACAAGTGTGAAATCATTGAGAATCTATTATGATTTTTTTTTTAAACTGAGCTTTTAACTTCTCATATGTTTATTATCCGCAATGAACTGTTGACACACTTCTGGCAAACTGGCTGTGTATGGTGTCAATGTCCTCGTGTTCGTCTGCTTCACTCTGTCATACGTTGTGAATGTAACGACACAAGTGGTGAAATTGTCTGTCTCTTTGTTTCTGTTGGGTTGGTAATATGCGTAAATCGGGTTTTTAAAACAATGTAATTGTATGCCGGTGAGCGAAGACTGTAGCGGATTGTGTACGTAATTTAACATATATGGAGAGACAGAGTGTAAAAGAATAGTGCTTATGTATGGCGAATAAAAAAAAGGCACATGATAGATGGATAGTTAGCGCGTTATTGACAGACAGACATACATACAGACAAACAGACAGGCCGAATGATAGATTGACAGACACATATAAAGAGATAGATAGATAGATAGATAGATAGATAGATAGATAGATAGATAGATAGATAGATAGATAGATAGATAGATAGATAGATAGATAGATAGATAGATAGATAGATAGATAGATAGATAGATAGATAGATAGATAGATAGATAGATAGATAGATAGATAGATAGATAGATAGATAGATAGATAGATAGATAGATAGATAGATAGTGATTTCGGTCGTGGTTGACTCAACTGAATTGGTTGTTACAGTAACAACACCAGCATATAAAAAATACAATGTAACAACCTTATGTTACAGAATTTCTTTATATCTAATCTCACAGTCTAAAGCAGCAGACGATCCAGTGTATTATACCCTGCTTTTGACCCCCCCCGGGCTCCCCGCCCCCTCCCCCATATCATGTCAGTCTGATCTGATCTCGAAGACCGCCTCAAGTGCAACATATTCTCTTGAGCAGTACAAGGGACCTTGAGGGTGGGGCTGTGTGTGTGGGGGGGGGGGAGTAGGCCACAAGATATTGATCTTCTGATAACGTGTGTTCCACGCCTGTTGCCATACACACTGCAAGTTTTTTGGTAGAATGCTGTTGGTTGACGTTACTGTGTGCGAGGGTTGTCATCGGAGACGCCCTCTGAGAGGGGGGCCCCCTTCCCCATCCCCGGTCCATCACCGGGCTAGCATTTAATGGGGTTAATAATAACAGTCGTAATGGCGTTGGAATAACGCACGGGGGCCGATAGTATTACTTCAAAATGAGCTCATTAATTCTTCAGTGTTATCGTCTGCTGTTGGTCGTAGAAAGTCATTGAAAGGACGTTGAAACAAAGTCACAGTTAAACACATGAATTCATTTACTGGCTAGTTATATTTTTATTTTCTGTTTAAACATTAAGATTATTTTTTTAATGGAATGTAAACACGGAAACATTAACTTAAACACAGACACAAAAATGCATGCATGTTTGAAAGGACAAACTATTTAGACAAAGTCACATAGACAGCAGATGGAAAGCAGACATACAGACAGGCATGCAGTCAGACAGACAGAAATACAGGCAGACAGACAGACATATGGATTAGATAGATAGATAGACATATTGATAAATGGATAGATAGATAGACATATTGATAAATGGATAGATAGATAGACATATTGATAGATAGATAGACAGACAGACAGACACACATAGATAGATAGATAGATAGATAGATAGATAGATAGATAGATAGATAGATAGATAGATAGATAGATAGATAGATAGATAGATAGATAGATAGATAGATAGATAGATAGATAGATAGATAGATAGATAGATAGATAGATACAAAGGCCGTTAGATGATGGTCGTCATTTTAAAATCGTTCTCAAGGCCGAGTCTTGTTACGTTTCTGTCTTTCACCAAGTCCAGCATCAACGCGATGAGAATGAGTATTTACTACGCATGTCAATGGGCTTGAACTGTATCGTGCTGGGGGGGGGGGCGACCTCACGGTGACACATTTCATTGGAAATAATGGCGGATATGGGGTGATGGGGGAGGGGACGGGTCAGGATTACATTCTGGCGGGTAAAATAAGTGGGAGTAGCCCATGCACTGCGTTGCTGGTAAGTTTGTAGCTGACGGAAAACGGTAGATTTTTGTGTGTATGTACTGTGAGGTACTTGCCGTAGGTCTTGTCGATACATTAGTGTGATTGTTGGGTTTAATGATTTAGGTGATGAACTGCATTATTATACATTGTTATAATCTTGGGTTTTATATAGAGACAGGTACAATCATGGCCTACGCGCGTAGATAAGTACATATGTAGACATTACAAATATGTAGACAGACAGACAGATGTGTAAATAGGTGGGTGACTGACAGACAGACGGACGGACTGAACGAACAGATCAGACAGACGGACGGACGATCAGACAGACAGACAGAAAGACAGACAGACAGACAGATAGATAGATAGATAGATAGATAGATAGATAGATAGAAGATAGGTAGGTAGGTAGGTAGATAGATAGATAGATAGATAGATAGATAGATAGATAGATAGATAGATAGATAGATAGATAGATAGATAGATAGATAGATAGATAGATAGATAGATAGATAGATAGATAGATAGATAGATAGATTGATTGATTGATAGATAGATAGATAGATAGGTAGATAGATAGATAGATTAGATGGGGTGGTAGGCAATGCTCAAGTCTTTAGTCTTTCTTTGACCATCGCACCTGAAGTTACCAACAAGTGCAATAACATCTGGAACAGCAAAATAAAAAGAATAAGTACATGTATTCACTAAGGATTCTTTTAACCCGTGGCTATAACAGGCCCCCCTCACACACACTCTCACCCCCCCCCCGCAAACCAGGATGTGTCTTGACGACTGCTAACGGATGTCATTTTCACTTTTTTTTAAAGGGAAAGTACATAGAGATGTATATGTAACATCTTTCGGTTATAAAAAAAAATAGTGTATAGAATAATATAGACAAGTGTAATGTGTACTATGTGCGCGAGCGAGCGTGTAGATGTATGTGTGTGTGTGTGTTTACAGATGGAGAGCAAAGCCCAGTTTGTCGGTTCAATGATCTCCGCGGCCTTGAACTTGTATAACCCCTTAAATCTGAAGTACTCATGACATCATTATCGGGAGATATTTTTTTTTTAAAGGGACGTGAATGGGGCAATAACTGCATGGAACTAATTGATTTGTGGTAACGGTTTATTTTTGTAAAACAAATCCTTCCCCTGTGTATGTGATGGGAGAGAGGATTGGGTCGGGGGTGGGGGGGGATGAGGGGACGACAGTCTGGGGGAAGTATGTGGTTTGTGTTATGTGGCCTGGTGAATGCGTGTAGCAGTCAGATGGATGCGGAGTGGGTTCGAATCATTGATATCGTTGTTTTAGTTTTTCTTTGTTTTTTTTTTCTTTTTTTTTTGAAACCTGTTTATACTCTTCATTGATAACATAGTTGTGGAAAGGGTGGAGGGGAAGGGGAGGGGGAGTTTCATAGGAATAGTCCAAGGCTTTATAGCGCCTACAATAATTCAACAGCCCCCGAACATGACCGTTACATAGGAAGGATAGTACATGACATGAAATAAATTATATAAATACAACTTTACGGTGTAAAGCGCTCGGATGTCGACCGGAGGGATCCAGGATTCGAACCTCAGTGAGATCCTTGGAATTTTTTGTATGGTCCTGGCGAAAAATCCCCCAAAACCACTCAGCTTTTAATGGAGTGAGTACCGGACTTTAAGTTGGGGGAGTAAATTCGGTTGGGCGTTGTTGTGCTAACCACACGATCCCTTCATATGCCGAGGTTACTGCAACAGATGAATTCTAAACTCCAACTGTCCCCGATCATCATCCACTGAGGGAGGGCGAGGGAAAACCACTTGACAACAGCAACAAACATCTTTCTGTACTTCTCCGACTGCTTTCATAGTCAGCACAAATAATGAATGTTTGTTTGTTTGTTAATGTTGTTGTTTGTTTCTTTACAGATTATTTCTCTGGATCAAGATAAAAAGGTGTACTTTAATGTGTTTGAGATAGCGTTCAACTGTTTATCATGGATATGAAGCGGATAAGCATGTAAACAAATATTAAATCTAAAAAAATATAATATTGAAGACATGTTATCTTGGAATACAATAATTATTTCTCCTGAGTGAATTAGAACACAACCAATTGTCTATCATTTCAGTTTTTTTTTGGTATAAAGAATCGTTCTGAGGCTTTTTCCTGCAGGGGCGTGTCTCCGACAAAATGTTCGAACAAGACGATCTTTCGGGGAAGGGGGGCGCCTGAAATGATCAATTATCAGATTTGATAGGGAATAAAACTGTTAAAGGGCCCTTGGCAATGGGGGGAGGGGCTTGGGGCCCTCGCCGAGTATACTTATAATCTACCAAGAGACACGTTAACAAACAACGGCCTCTCTATCTAGGACAGTGGTCCCCCAAACCTCAGGGGCCGCGGACCGGTACCGGTTACGTGGAACGAATGTTACTGGGCCGCTCAAGAAACATTATTTTTTTTTCTTTTTTATTTATTTATCACGAGATTGTGGCGACTTTCCATTGACTAGAAATAATCAACACCCTCCCCCCCCCCCCACACACACCCTTTTTTTGTTCAAACGCTGACCGGTCCATGGCGAGAAAAAGGTTGGAGACCACTGATCCAGGTTAGACACATGAATAAAAAAAAAACCGAGAATTGTCGGACAAAAAAACAGATTGGGGTTGACTGATTAGCCGGGTGAGTCGTTAAAAATCGTCTGACTGTATATAATTGTTGAGTTCAATCATTACAGAAACACGCGAGGCCGTTTGGGATTGATTCTTGCTATCACTGAGTCGCTTGTAGCGTCAACTGTGGCGTTGAGAAGGAAGTTGAAGGGAGGTGAATCAGACGTACAGTGTCTCATCATTTTTTTTTCCCCGCCAAAAATTAATAATAACAATACTACTAGCGATGATGTCACCGTCACAGTCCGCGTGAGAAACAATCGCTGGTCCTGGGGGGGGGGGGGGGAGGGGAGAGATATGATATGTGAAATACTCATCGTTTGGTCGCTTCCTACCATGATTAATTAATTATTCACAGAGTGATGACATCATTGATTTATTCATGTCAGTATGTGTTGTTGACATAAATAAAAATGTACATGTCAGATATATATATGTGTGTGTGTATGTATGTTCATTTTTGTTTGTTTGTTATTGTAGCTCTATGTTTATGCGGGGCCGTTCAAGTAGATAGGCAAATTGGGCAACCAGCTAGAGCCCCCCTTCCTCTCCGACTGCAGAAAAGGACCCCTTCACGTTCTAAGTCTATGCCTAGAGCAACCACTGCAGAAATGGACCCCTTCACGTTCTAAGTCTATGCCTAGAGCAACCACTGCAGAAAGGGGCCCCTTCACGTTCTAAGTTTATGCCTAGAGCAACCACTGCTGAAAGGAGCCCCTTCACGTTCTAAGTCTATGCCTAGAGCAACCACTGCAGAAAGGGGCCCCTTCACGTTCTAAGTCTATGCCTAGTGCAAACACTGCAGAAAGGGGCTCCTTCAAGTAAAATGTTGTTTTTTTTTAACCTTGTAAAAAAGAATGACCACTGTTGATGTAAAGTTAACAAGAGATTTGACTTTTGACCACTGTGACTCGAAGGACTAATGCAGCTTATTGGGGTTCTTTGAAAAAAAAAATTCACTTAAAAATACGTATTTTTATATACATTTTCGTCCAGGTATTATATATTACATGAGGGCCAAATAATAGATTTTATAATAAAAATAGGGGGAGAGGTCCGGTATGGGGTTTTGTCCGTTGGGGCCAGTTGGGGTTTTTTTCCGGATACGAGATTGTACACCGTTGATATGCCTCTATAGGACCGTGTTAGGTTGTTTCTGTGTGTATGTATATATGAATATGTATGTTTATTTGTTACACTTAGCGCTGTATCACACCAAGCATCAAACATGTTGAGTTATATTATAAAAAACAACATAAAAGCGAGCAGAAAAGTTGCAAAATAGATCATTTGCATAGAACGAACGTAGGCCTTGTCTACTAAATTAAACTATACATTGTCATTTTAAGATTTGTTTAAAAAAACAAAGGGGGGTTGGGACGGGGTGTAGGAAGGGCGGCACGGCACACGGCAACAGTTACGGGGGGGGGGGGGATTAACCATTAAAGATTTATCAGAGCAATATTTTTTAAAGGGTAGGGGGCGAGGGGAGGTTGTGGGCTTTTATTAAATATCTGCCCTAAATGGTTAATATATGGTCAAACGGTATAAGACAGTAAGTATATGACAGATACGGGATAAAGTTGTAAGTATTTTGCCGATATGGTATGAACTAGTAAGTATGTCGTCCGTACGGACTGGTTAAAGCTATTACATAAATGGTCGATACGGGTTAAGCTATTACATATTTGGTCGATACGGGTTAAGCTATTACATGTATGGTCGATACGGGTTAAGCTATTACATGTATGGTCGATACGGTACATAGTGGTAAGTATTTGGTCGAAGTGGTTTTTCAGTTCGCCGATAGAAGCAATAAAACGAATCAGTTTTACTGCTCATGCAGAACGTGTAGGATTCCTTTTGTTTAACGGATATCTGTGTAGTTTGGCTCATAAAGTTTTAATGGGAGGGGGGGAAATAGATAATGGTGAGGGGGGGAGAGGTTGACCTTGATACACTATAAATTCTTTCGGACTGAATGGTACGCTCATTATATTGGCGTACATTTTTTTTCAAGGTCATGGACTAAGACATGTGGGAAGGGCGGGCGGGGAAGTTGGGGTGAGGGGTGGTACATACTAACGATCCTCCATTTTAGTCAGAAGTACTTGCTGAAGACTGTTTTTACGGCACGCCCTCACCCCCCACATTACGACACATATTGCGTAACGGAAACGCCATCGGTCAGAGAATTTATGGGGCCTTCACGGCAGTCCAAACGATAGATGCAGCGGTCACTCGTATAACTTACCCCTCTCCTTGCCCACTCCACCCCTCTCTCCACACACACACACAGTTATACATACACCTGGACCACATTAGTTCCTGCTGGTCGACTCCACTTCCCGCCACTGACCACCTCCCCCTTTCTCTCCCCCCCACCCCATGTCAACTCAACGCCCCCCCCCCACACACACACTCCGGCTCTTTCCGCGCCTCATCAAAGTCAGGGACTGGTCGCTCATTATTCTAATAAGCCCCCCAAGGCCCACCAGGTTTAAATAAAAAATTTTAAAAGTAAGAGAGCCGCTCTCTTAACTGTATCTGAGTCTACATCAAAACGAGGCTGGAGTGCGCTTCGTGGTTGAGTGACCAGCTGCGTCATTTGTTACGGTCTTGGGGGTTGGGGGGGGGGAGATGGGGAGATGCTAATCGTTGAGGGTCCAACAAATGGTCACTACTTCCTGGACAGGGGAGGGGATGAGATCTGCTTGTTCTTTTTTTTTTATTTTTCAAGTTGACCATTTAATTTTCGTGATTAGCGCGTGATTCAGAATAGACCCTTGTCCATTGAAACAAAGAAAAGGGGAGGAGGAGGGGGGGAGGGAATCTCGCGGTCTTGGAACGATGAAACAAGGAAGGGGTGGGGGGAAAGAGAGGTTAATTGGCAGGAGGGTTGAAGTGGAGGGGGGGTGTATATAGTGCGCGAATAAATTACGGTCGTTGTTAAGTTTTAGGTTTTTGGCGGGAACATGTAAGACTTTGACCTTCACGCCGTCTGCTAGTCGAGGAAGTAAAAAGTACAATCAGTCCAGACGTTATACTACACCGATATTGCCATTGATATACAGAATACGTAACCCGTGACATGTTGACATTTATAGATACTCATGGGCATTTTTTTTGCTGACATGATGACATTTTGATGACAATACGGCATGGCGTCCATGACAAAAGTCAAAATCGTGTTGGTGGCAATTATGCAAAAATATAATTATTATAAAGTTTTGAGACGACACAATTATTTTACTTAGTTTCTTGAATGTGTTGACCGATGAATAGCAGCATCTCAAGACAGGTTCTGTTGTTTCAGAATAGTTGCGAAATGACTAACTTAATTTCCTACTAAGATATACAATTTGCATACCGAGATCCTAACTGCATGTATTGCAGTGTTTAACAGTTTATCCGTTTATAATGGTGTAGCCCATAGCAGTATATAGCAGTGTATAGTAGTGTATTACAATATAGAGCCGTATGTAGCTGATTATATCAGTATATAACAATATATAATAGTGTACAACAGTACATAGAAGTATATAAGCAGTGTATAGCAACATTTAACAGTATATTGCAATATATAGAACTATATTGCAGTGTATAACAATATATAGAAGTATATAGCAATATAAAACAACATTTAACAGTATATTGCATTATGTAGAAGTACATTGCAGTATATATATCAGTGCATATATTTTTTTTTAAAATAAGCATCTCATTAACAAATTCTTCATTATCTCTTTTTTCAGTCTCCATCCATTTTCTGGCATTGGGTGTTGTCACTCAATCCATCTCTCTGATGGCTCCCCCATCTCACTCTCCCCCACAGACCACCTCCCCCATCTCACTCTCCCCCACACCACCTCCCCCATCTCACTCTCCCCCACACACCATCTCCCCCATCTCACTCTCCCCCACACACCACCTCCCCCATCTCACTCTCCCCCACAGACCACCTCCCCCATCTCACTCTCCCCCACAGACCACCTCCCCCATCTCACTCTCCCCCCCAGACCACCTCCCCCATCTCACTCTCCCCCACAGACCACCTCCCCCATCTCACTCTCCCCCACAGACCACCTCCCCCATCTCACTCTCCCCCACAGACCACCTCCCCCATCTCACTCTCCCCCACAGACCACCTCCCCCATCTCACTCCTCCCCCACAGACCACCTCCCCATCTCACTCTCCCCCACAGACCACCTCCCCCATCTCACTCTCCCCCACAGACCACCTCCCCCATCTCACTCTCCCCACAGACCACCTCCCCATCTCACTCTCCCCCACACACCACCTCCCCCATCTCACTCTCCCCCACAGACCACCTCCCCCATCTCACTCTCCCCCACAGACCACCTCCCCCCATCTCACTCTCCCCCACAGACCACCTCCCCCATCTCACTCTCCCCCACAGACCACCTCCCCCATCTCACTCTCCCCCACAGACCACCTCCCCCATCTCACTCTCCCCCACAGACCACCTCCCCCATCTCACTCTCCCCCACAGACCACCTCCCCCATCTCACTCTCCCCCACAGACCACCTCCCCCATCTCACTCTCCCCCACACACCACCTCCCCCATCTCACTCTCCCCCACACACCACCTCCCCCATCTCACTCTCCCCCACAGACACACCTTTTTTCATGAACATTTCTAGCTCCCTTAACACTCTTCTTTTCTCTTTTCGACTGACCCCCCCTCCGCCCCCGCCCCCTCTTTCCCTTCTCCCCCCCCCCCAATCTTATCCAAATCCTTCCCAACATATCAGTTATAACAATCCACACAAAACTACACCCGATTGTTGATTTATTTACATGCCCACATTAAAAATAAACATCGCATCGAACCTTCCAAGGATTTTCTGCAATAAAAGTACAGTGTTCATCTATTTCAAGATTCCATCACAGTACACACACACACACATATTAGGTTGCTCACCCTCCATACTTTAACTCAGCGGCACTTTTTTTTAACACCAAAAAACGTTCAACGTACAAAGTTTACTGCTTTCGTTCCCAGTTTCCATTCAAAAAGTAACATACACACATACACTCAAACACACACACATATTTGCACAACTTGCAAATAAAAGTTATTCAAAAAGAGGGAAAGAGAGAGAGAGAGAGGGAGAGAGGGAGAGAGAGAGAGAGAGAGAGAGAGAGAGAGAGAGAGAGAGAGAGAGTAATATTTATTAAAATAAAATGCAAGGAGAAAAAATACAAATAAACAATTTTAGAAAAACACAAAATTGATTGTCTTGGACATAGTCGTCTGTTGAACAGTATTACACAAGTCCGTAGTCATGACAACACGACCGCTCACTCGAATTACCCTTTGTCGACAACTGACACGATTTTAAAAAAATGGGAAGTTTATAAATAAAAATGAATGGGGGAAGGGGGGGGGAATACAAAAACAAACCAAATAACGTGACGTCCATGTAGAAGTTGAGTAAAGTGTGACGTTCATTTATAAGTTGACACCGTTGTAAAAACCATTTCGAGGCTATATCGGACGAATATGTTTGGGTTGGAGGCTACGGTAACACGCAGACGAAAAGAAAGATGACCAGCACAGACGATTACGTAAATGCCACCACCAATCACTCAATGCAATTTATTCCTCACGTGCCTAGCGTGTGCCAATGAAATGAAAGAACTGTCATTAAAAAAAAACCAACGTAAGTAAAGTATCACCTTATTTACAATGATCAAAAAATTTTATCATTCAAACAAAAAAATCTTTTTCATAAAGTGTGTGAACAGTGTGAAATGCATAACAGCTGCATCGAAGGATACATTAATCACTTACGCAAACATATAATGAAACACACTTATTGCGAATATCTCCACGCATGCATAAGACAAAAAAAAATTTCTGACGTAACAAGTCTATTTAAAGAAACGCAATAGGTGGCGCTGGAAGATTTCAGAAAAGAAAAAAAAACAAACGCGCATGGTGAATTGGACTAGGAGAACGTAAGACATGCGCATTGATCTGTCTACTTCTTAAATCGATCCAACATTGATAAGAATGTCAGGTATCGCCCTTCCTATGGGATCGTACTTTATATCGAACTCCGCATAGTGATTCGATCAGTAGGCCTATTATTTGTGTGTGTGTGTGTGTGTGAGTGTGTGTGTGTAGGTAACTTAGCAAGGTCAATGCCGACACTTCCAATGTTCCAGCCAGTTCTCATTGTAAACATAACTTATATAAATATGTTTTTTTTTTTAAATTCTTTGCTCTGAGCAAATTAAAATTTTCGAAAGGGTACTTAATGTCAGGGAAGAAGTCGTCTAATTGTAATACGCATGTATTCCCTATTGATTTTGTTGTTTTTATTCACTTAATGTACACAGTCTTCGTGTGTGTAGGTTTTTCAGAACTCGGAGATGGGTTTTTTTTTAATTCTCAGTCAATGAAATAGCTGGGTCCTTGAACGGGAGGTGAGGGGGGAAGAGGGGTGGAGGGGGGGGCGTTGAGTCAGCGCCCTTATTATTTCAAATATCGATGTACGTGTGTGCATGTTCATTTTATACTTGACATTATTCCTTTTTTAAATCTTTGTTGTTGTTGTAGTTGTTGCTGTACTTTGGCTCAGTGTTTGGGGTGTCACTCTTTATTTGCCAATTTTAACACTAGAGAGGAAAATTTCGTCAATCTCATTTTGTCCAATGACCACGGGGGGTGGGGGCACCACGGGGGGGGGACACAGATCAACATTTCTAAGAGTATAAGTATTATGGACATTTCGCATATGTCTCCCAGTATGTCTATTACACCCTTCCGTTTATTTGACCCCGTATGTCTATTATAGCCATTTCGCATATGTCTCCCAGTATGTCTATTACATCCCTTCCGTTTATTTGACCCCGTATGTCTATTATAGCCATTTCGCATATGTCTCCCAGTATGTCAATTACATCCCTTCCGTTTATTTGACCCCGTATGTCTATTATAGCCATTTCACATATGTCTCCCAGTATGTCAATTACATCCCTTCCGTTTATTTGATCCCGTATGTCTATTATATAACCATTTCGCATATGTCTCCCAGTATGTCAATTACATCCCTTCCGTTTATTTGACCCCGTATGTCTATTATATAACCATTTCGCATATGTCTCCCAGTATGTCAATTACATCCCTTCCAAATATTTGACCCCGTATGTCTATTATAGCCATTTCGCATATTTCTACCCGTATGTCTATTACATCCCTTCCACATATTTGACCCCGTATGTCTACATTCCGTACATTTCTACCAGTATGTATACATTTATATTACGGTTCTAATACAAAATTTCACAATGACTCCACATATTATATCCACATAGTAGTATGCTTCTAGGATAACCAATTTTATCATGTTACTATTGTTTCAATGTTATCATGTTTTTAGATTCTAGCCCAAATTCAAAATGTTTTAGACCAGAGGCGATTTTTCACTTTGTTTTGTTGATTAAAAATGTATTTGCTATGAACTGCTTTTAATTAAAGTCACACTATCTTTATCCTGTTTATCTTTCAACGCTGATTGGTTAATTTAGTTTCTCCTTACAAATATAAGTCTATATGGTGTTTTTCTTTTAAGTTTTACTAAACATCACCCGCCAAGGTTAACCGAGTCAGGTTCATGGTCGGGTCAGAGAGTCGATGCTACTACCATAATACACCTCTGTCGAGAGCTTCCCCCCCCCCCCCACAAATTAAAAACCAACATAGCATAACTAGGTCACTGATGAGGGAATCTAACGAGCGAAACGTCACAACATGGTCGTGGAAGCAATTACATGTATTAAACAACAACAACAACAACAAAAAAACTGCCAGTAATATTGATTACTTTCTGTCTGGATTGCTTTGCACTAGATCCCCTAACACTTGACTCCCCCCCCCACCCCCAACATCAAAGGTATTTCCCCTAATATCGGTGTCCACTTCCGATACTATTTATAGAGCTTTTTTTGGATATTTTGTTTATAATGCAAGAAAAAGCTCTTGATAAAGAAAAGAAACATTTCACAGGCTTTTAAAACAATGTATGTACCATAATGTACCATATTGTACCATATTGTATCAAATTAAATCTGTTACGAAATGGATTGTTGTCGTTTGCTGTTTGTCTTTTTCTCATTGGTCATTTATAATATATGATCTAGTGGGGAAAAATGTAACCTTGTCGGAAATGACGTCACCGTAACTATCCCCCCACCCCAAGTCGGTTACGCTCACTTAAAAAAAAAAATAGTGTACATGTATACATTTGTATGTTATGCCCGTTGATTGTCCACACAGACCCGCCGAGAGGGAGGGCGGGGGGGGGCGGGAAAATGCCCAGGGGCTCAGCGAGTTTTTAGGTGCCCGGACTGAGCTGGCCAATCAACTTTTGAAAATATTATTATCAGCACGGAGGGGGGGTGCGTGACAGCCCTGCCCAGGGGACACACAATTTCTGTTGGTGGGCCTGGGTCCACAACAGGTCAACTATATTTCATAACACATAAAGGTCGCCGTGAAACAAATCAGTAACACATGGGGGCCTCGATACCAAACTTCCAAAGCCTTTGTGTTGCAATTAATTCAGATAGACAGGAGATTCCATCAGAGGCGTACCTAGAGTAAGGGGAGGAGGGGGTCCTAATTCGAAAGTCCCCCGACTCAGCGTTAGGGGGGGGGCCCAATTTTTTTTACATTAAATATTAAGTACATTATCTCATGTCATGGTGTCGAATGTCAAAATGCTGGGGCCCCCCAAAGAGGCCAAGCCCCTCCCACGGCCCCCCCCCCAAATCCCAAGGTTCGGCACTGGCTTTCCAAGGTTTGGGGCGCCTGAAGTGATGCTACTACTACCTTGAGATTGGCCTGCCAGTTACGATAGCTTTTTTTTTTTTTCGTGCGTCTAAACTCTAAGTGCAGGCGTTCATTGGTTACTCTGTGTGTGTGTGTTTGCGCGCATGCGTGCCAGTCAATCAGTCTAACGTATTAAATAGGCCGGCGTAATTTAGCGGTGATTGTGCTAGTGCAATGTCAAGGACGGAGAGGTGGAAAGGGGGGGCAATAAACTCTGCGGTTGCGATAACAAGATGTCCTATGGCAATATCTCAACCGACGTCACCCCCCCCCGATTAAACGGTTTCTATTCATAGGCGATCGATAGTTCATTCATTCAATAGATCTATATCTAGATAAAAAAAATAATCGATACACTGATTTTTTGTCTATCTCAATTGCAACAAATATATTAAGTAGGTTAATGGCACAAAACGGATAAATAAACAGGTGTAAAAAAATAAAAACAAGTTATGAATGACAGAAATTGCACACAGCTCAGACAGAAAAAAGAAATATAATAAAGGATAAGTAAATAGGTGCATAGATAAATACATATACACAAAGACACAGAAATACACACACACAAATATAATACTAAGTTACCTAGCTGCACCATTAGAATTTAGGACACACAAAACCCCCCAGCGGATAAAACCCTCAGCGGACAAACCCCCCAAGCGGACAAAACTCTCAGCGGACAAAACCCCCACGGTCAAAACCTCAACCGGACAAACCCCCAGCGGACAAAAGCCCCAGCGGACAAAACCCTGAGCGATTACTGCACCATTGACCAGGAAACAGTTTTTACTCAAAACATCTCAATTTTCAAGACTGATAATAAATTAAAAAAAAGATGGAATAAAAAAATAAAACAGAATTGTTCCTTTAACGATTTTTTTTTCCTTTAATTAAATTTCTTTTCACTTCATACGCAGGTGTATAATAAAAATAGATCAAACTCAAACGCCGTTGGTAACAAAAAAAATGCGCATATGCTTTATCGTGAATGTTATGAGGCTATACTACTTGGTCAATTAAGTTTCAATGTTGGATGTCTATTTGGTTCGAGATTATTCGGTGATACTGATTACGTCATTATGCACCATAGGAATACAATATGAATATGACCACAAACAAAGAGCATCTAAAGTTTAATGTCAGGGATAACAAACTACCTAGTATTTCATAATATATATATATATATATATATATATATGTACGTATGTATGTATGCTTGTCTTATATCAACTAATGGTTCATTTCTTCTGATGATTTTGCGTTTCCTTGAATGCTTCTGTAACAAGATGAATTTGCTTACCCACTCATCGCTGTTACGTGTAAGGTTACATACACAACCATCCTGGTAAGTTTAAGAATAAATTCTCAGGTAACGCCCCCCTCCCCCACCACACCACCACCACCACCATCACCACCCACCGGCGGCGGAACGAAATATTTTAAGGGGGGGCAAGACAAAATATGACCGAAAGACAAATTTTACCCCCTTAATTCTATAATAGAATATAGTAATTCTGTAGCAAGCATTTAATCGATATTGTTAAAAAATAATATATTAAAAATGAACATTGAGCACTTCTGTCGTCAACTGATTCGTAATGTCAGTTTGTTTACAAATTTAATAGTGAAATTAGATTAGAAAATTACTGATAATTATCATGAATGATGATGAATATGAAACCGGAAACGGGAAACTCAATAAACAAAAAGTAATTTATGAAAAGATAATAAATAATTGTATTTTCTTTAAAAATTACATTTGCCGTCACTCGGTAGATGGCAATACTTCTCTATACTTATAAGACGCATTTGCTATCTGTCCCTTAAAACTCAAGATCCAGACAACCAAATAACATGAAATTTGATACACGCAGTGGCGCAACCGGGGCCAAATCATCAATACATAATTTACGTTATAAAGTTAAAAAAAAAACTGTCAAACTGTCTTTTTTTCAATATGTCAGCCCCCCTCCCCCCCCCCAGCATTTTTTGCTGGTTGCGCCACTGGGTACACGTACACAAAATTACATGGGGAATGTTCTTAAACAGGTTTCGTTCCATCTCAATGGGTACTTTAATTGTAATTAATTATTTTGGATATCAAAGACATGAAAATTGGCAAACTTTTACCCCGTTTTCAGGTTTTACGAGCTTCTCTCCCACATAGCTAACTTACTATAAATATGATCGGTACGGGGAACCAAATATCACATTACTTACTACATTATTACATTCCATTCCTTCATCCATAGAAATTGTCATTTTTTGATACAGTCATGCCTAAGAGAGAGAGAGAGGGAGGGAAAGAGGGAGGGAGGGAGGGAGAGAGAGGGGGGAGGGAGGGAGAGAGGGAGGGAGGGAAAGAGGGAGAGAGAGGGAAACTGCCAAAAATGTTGTGTATCATATTGCTTTAAGTTAAATGTACCCTTTTATTGCAATTTGCATGCAAATAAACCCTTTTTTACGCGTCTTATTTTAAATCTTAATTAAACGTCAAATTACGCTTCTTAAATAAACAGAAAACATTATTTTAAACCCGGGCAAAGCCGGGTACTTGCAACTAATTTTAAAATATGCCACAACAACTCTCAATAATAATGTGATTACTGTAAAATGTCAATTAATTATAATTTCTTTCAAATATTAAATTTAAGAAATAAATGAAATGAATTATGAAAATGATACATATAAACTAAAATGAATTACAAAGTTAAAAAAGTTAAAATTTTGGGGGGGGGGGGCACACTGGAAATTCAAAGGGGGGGCGCAGCCCCACCCCCCTTAAAAGTTTTAGGGGGGCCGCTGCCCCCCCTGCCCCCCCGCTCCGCCGCCAGTGTCATCACCACCACCATCATCAACCCTTTGTACATGCCGAAAGACGGGAACATGTAGTTTTAAGAACCAGCTGAACCGCAGAGGGGGTGGGGTGGGGGGCAGTCATCCAATGGTAAAGGCGGGGGGGGGGGACACAAATTAAACAGCATGAAGTTTCTTTGAAGTTCCTTAAATGTCGTAAATTAAGTATGCATGTATTCCGGCGATGAAAATGAACTTTTTAAAATGTAAGTTAACAGCTGAACACACTCATCAACTAACCAAAAAAAAAAAGAAAGAAAACTCCGTTTATATTATAGGACCCGACAAACGAGCGCTTTTTTTTTATAATGAAAATAATAATTAGGGTAAATTGTGTTAATGGTCGTCAAGAGACGAACACAACCGTTACGAAGTGACCAACAATCCCCCCCCCCCACTAAACAATTCAACAATTATGTAGCGACTGTAGTTGATTTGATGAGGCTGTGCGGGCACGAACGGGCTATTAAATGCTTACAACGGGTGTGAAACAGAGATGAGCGGACAGCGGACGCGTCCGCTTGCGGACGCAGATCCGCAGACTTTTCCGAATCCGCGGACTGACAGCGGACGCTTCGTATGGTTAAGTTGCGGACTCGCGGACTGACGCGGATCTTCTTTAGCGTTACCATAAAAAAAATTTCAGTTCATTTAAACAGCTAAATTTCAGCAATGCGGACGCGCGGACTGACTGCGGACCAATGTTGTAAGATTCTGCGGACGCGGATGCGGACGCGGATCATTGATAGAAATCCGCGGACGGACGCGGACCCTAAATTTCAAGATCCGCACACCTCTGGTGTGAAATGGTCAAATTACGTCACAAAGGACTTAGTTAAAGTCCTAAATAGCTACAATTGAGGGAGGGGGTGGGGGAGGGGGGCTTAGCAAAACTGTTGAATTCGCGGGGGGGGGCCCAAGGTGAGTTCTCAAATG
Organism: Bulinus truncatus; assembly: GCA_021962125.1. NCBI lineage: Eukaryota > Metazoa > Mollusca > Gastropoda > Planorbidae > Bulinus > Bulinus truncatus. The sequence goes on from JAGDYQ010000015.1 coordinate 5,730,397, forward strand.
CGGGGTGGTGGTGGTGGGGGTATAGAAACGTACCTGTTGTCTACGTATCGTATCAAACAGCTCCCATCCATCACTTTGCCGTGGGAGGGTCTTGGGACACTCATTCTCCATCTTTAGATTTAAAAAAAAAAAAAATATGCCCTGTCGTTCCAGTCGTCACTGGTAATGTCCGATATTGCTCGATCAAAACCCTCCTCTCCCCCTACAGAGATCATCCTCTCCTCCCCCCCCCCTCCTCCTCCTGTCTCTCCCACCAACCAGTGCCTCCTACAACGGGCACTGCTCCAACCCCCTTTTAGCCATTAAAATTTGACCACTGACCGACGTACAAGACACGCTAAAACCAATAAACAACGAAATTTTTTTTAAATTTAGGCTAGCCCCCCCCCCCCCCACAATAACACACAAAAGCTCGCCATGAATCTGTCAGTAAAACACGCAACATCAGATGAGATGTAAGAAAGGTCAATGCATGACCCCCCCTCCTCTCTCCCCCTCCCCACCCTACACACACACATAGAGGAACTCACACAAGGAAGGTTAAAATTAGTGGACAAGGGGATTGGGGGTGGGGGGGGGTGGGAGAGAAACATTATTTTCCACCCTTTTTTCTCTTTGTCCGTCTGGTATATTTCTATTTCCAGACCACCAATACGTTCCTCCCTCTCTCACTGTCTCTCTCTCTAACACACACACACACACACACACACACAATCTCACTCACTCACTCACTTCCCCCTTCACCATCAACAGGCTGTTTCTCAAGATGGTCCAGTAGTGGTCGTTTAAGAGAGAGAGAGAGAGAGAGAGAGAGAGAGAGTGAAATCGGAAATCCCCGCAGCTAGGGCCGCTTGACACCGCTTGTTATTTTCACTGATTTAAATCCTGTTTCATAATATTACGTGGACTGAAGTCCGTGGGTTATCCTCGGCCACAATCTTCTCTGACGATGAGCTTGACCTTTGACCTTTGCCCCCCCTCCACCACACTATCGCTATTGTTGATGTTTTTCTTTTCTTTGTCGTAATCTCGTCCATCACTTTGTGAGAGTACGTAATATTACGAGATCGGGGAGGGTGAGGGGGGTTGAAAGCAAGTCCAAAAGTAATGTTCCAATTAATTGCGACATCATCACTTCCTTATGAACGTCCACAGATGTCAAGGACTTAAAAAAAAAAACGGACGTACATGAAATGGGCGCATTGGGGGGGGGGGGTCGTTTCATCTTGTCAGATGTACATACAAACTTTTACTGAGGAAAACGAAAAGAAAACAAAAGAACATAACAAAACATGGCCAACAATAAAAGAAACGATAAATTAAAGTTTCGCTTTCCCTCCTTGCGTTGTTTTTATGCGTTTGATGTTTTCATGTTATTTTTTTTTAAATGTGCATCAAGTTAAAGATGATTTGTTTATTTCGTACCGACGTGAAACAAACTTGATGATTTTTTTATAACCTTTGACCTTTTTTAAAAAAAAAAACCTGTTGACATTTTTTAAAAACCGCTTACCTTGGCGGGAAATGGGAGACCACTTTTGTTGACCAGATAAATTGTTATATATCAGTTGAAACTAAAAAAAAATCGAACTTACTGAAAACGTTTCAGCGCTGGTCTTTTTTTGTTTGTACATTTGGTACAATTTTCACGTCAGAAACTGACTATGATAGTACTTGAACCCACACGATGTTCAGGCCCACAACATCAGGACCGAATACTGTGTCCACGCCCCTGGTTTACAAGGACCGACCCCTTCCACAACCATACACGAACCTATACATCCACCCCCTGTTGGCAAAACACTATTTGAAGATTTCATAATAATGGGTTTCCATATACCCCCCCTTAAGGGTAGGGTCAGGGCCCAGCCTCCTATGGTATCCGGACACCCTCCCCCAGCGGACAAAGACCCCAGTGGAATGGGCTCCATTCTAGTTAAAATTTATAATAAACATAGAATGATGTATCGGTTCCGAAAAGGATCTTTTGTCTAGGTTCCATAAATATATCTTTATATGTCCGACTAGTAACATCGAAACAACAACAACAATAACAACTCAGCCTCGACGCTGGATCTTCAATACAGAAATAACATCTTATCCCATAATACATATTAAATACAAGAATGTTCTTATAATAAATTCATAAAAAGTAATGTAAGCACTTAATCATGCGGGATCTAAACAATAATTTTGATACTAATCACATCGCAAGTAGCTTAATTCAAGAAGTACTACAAGTGCACTGCAGAAACTTTGGAGATATTAAATCATTGATATAATAATAATATAGTTACTATCCTATTCCGTGTTCCACGATTACATCTAGTCAAGTTTCTCAGAAAAATATTTTTTTATCATACGATTTAATGATGTATTAGCAGCTCTGATTGGTTGAAATCCGGTTGCTGTTTTTTTTCCAGGTTTCATCTTCAAAAATTAATAATACGTTGTGTACATTCCGCCATCGTGAGATTGTCAGAGAAGTAAACTCTTCAACTAACTGTACCACACCATACAGTGGCTATACCACACCACACAGTGGCTGTACCACACCACAAAGTGGCTGTACCACATCACACAGTAGATATACCACACCACACAGTGGCTATACCACACTACTCAGTGGACATACCTCACCAGACAGTGGATATACCACACCACACAGTGGCTATACCACACCACACAGTGGACATACCTCACCAGACAGTGGATATATCTCACCACACAGTGGATATACCACACCACACAGTGGCGATACCACACCACACAGTGGCTATACCACGCCACACAGTGGCGGAGTTGCCTGCCCAAATTGTCTCGCACTTCACCTGCAAAGAAAAACTAAGACAAAAGCAAGAGAACAAAAGTGTGTGTTTATATTAAATTATATATACTTTATAGATTAGCAAACGTTTGGTTTTAAAATACTGTACATAGAAAAAAAAAGAGTTGTAAGTATGCATATATAGACTCCAATTATCCTTTAACCATACATTGAAATCTTCTTGAGACCCACCATGAATTCGCCCGAGACCCACACTTTGAGAGCCACTGCCCCACGGTGATAAAGTCTAAAACAGTGATAAAGTCTAAAACAGTGATAAAGTCTAAAACAGTGATAAAGTCTAAAACAGTGATAAAGTCTAAAACAGGGGCGACATATTCAATGAATTTAAAACAATTAAACAATTTTGGTGGCAGAGTTATCAGCGCTTGCATGAGAAATAAATTGTTTAAAAAAAAAACAAAGAAAGTAAACAAAGGTCCAAGTTGAAGGTTATCAACAGATTCTTTGTGACTGGGGAAGTATTATAAACAATAACACAAATAGGAGAGAGGTCAATAAAAATGTGTATTAAAATATTGTAAAATATGTTCAAATATCAATGGTCAGTCAGTTAAACAATAATCACAATAACAAAACATACAAACGAAATGATTTCACTTATTACAAACTTCCACATTAGCTGGCAGAACCGCACTCAGGAAATCCGGGTGTACGCTAATATACGCCGATGTCGATTAAAAGAAATGATTATAATACGGATCAGTTCAACTCATGGATTATCTCTGAAGTAAAAGTCATTTTTTTCTCTTGTTCTTTATATTGAAAATTCGTTTATTAGATACTTGAGGGTTTTATATAGATGATATCGTAGGATATCACAAATAGCTTGAACTGGGTGCGTGGATTGTTTTGTGCAGATATTTAAAATGATCTATCGATAATTAGACAGATAGACAGACAGACAGGCAGACAGATAGATAGATAGATAGATAGATAGATAGATAGATAGATAGATAGATAGATAGATAGATAGATAGATAGATAGATAGATAGATAGATAGATAGATAGATAGATAGATAGATAGATAGATAGATAGATAGATAGATAGATAGATACTCTTAACATTGCCTCCTCAAGATGCACCTTCCTGTAGAAGTCAGTCACGGGATTCATACTGTCGTGACATTCTTCTGTTAATAAAACTCAAGTTTGAGCAATATCTCATTTCCTGGAAACACCCCTCCCCCCTCCCCACTGTAACTTGACACGTGATAGACAAAATGAATGTAATGACGTTTCACACTTTCACAGTGAGTAATTCATCCTTTTGCTCTAAAGATCGAGACAGTGTGAGCTGGTTGCATGATGGGGGTGGGGGTGTGGGTGGGATGGAGGAAGGCTGCTCTGATCACATCAGTGCCAGGTACGGCTGGACACAGCCACAGTGGTTTCAACGAGTTCAACATTTTTTTTAAGTATGTGTGGTTAAAGGGTGGGGTGGGGGGAGCGTATTAATTAGACCCCCCCCCCCCCAAAAAAAAATAAACATAGTTACACTCATGTGTACATTCAGGGGCGTTCTTTAAGATGGCCCCCTCTGTCATCCCCCCTGGGGTCACCCCCACCCAAACACACACACACAGACACTCTAAGAGGTTTTTTTTTTTTACTATTTTCTTTTTATAAACAAACTCCCTACAGCCGCTAAGGGCTTATCTAGTCCGATGAAGTGTAGAATTCATTCGAAGGTGTGTGGGGTGGGGGCCCAAGGTACACTTTATTTAATGGTAAATAATGCTTGACGCGTCCCCCACCCTTTCCATTATCATCGGGGACTCTTTGGCTGGTGCCTAGCTTGTCTAACTATATGAAACGGTCCTGTTGATTCGTCCGTCATAAAACGATTTGTTGGCGGGAGTGCTGTCGCAACGGTTATTATCTACCGTTTAATCGTGTCGCTCAACGATTGGTTAATCTAATCTTAAATGCACAACGTCTGCTTGTGTTTTCAGGGAGACCGCGGTCAAGTTCTCACGATTTTTTTTTAAAGTCTCTTAGTCTCTGACCTATGGAGGTATAGGTCACCGATACGCAGCAGTGCATGCTTGCATGTTACTCACTCACTGTGAGCTAGTGGCGTTGGCATGGTAGCAGTTTCAACGCCATGCGCCTGCGCAGACAGTAGTGTACATAGTAAGCGTACAATCAGAATCTTTCTTAGATGTTGTTATTTCTTTACTTTTATTTTCTTTCTTGGCTCAAGGAAGAGATATTTTGGGGGCCCTATACAAAATTATCTGACAGGACCGGCGTTAGCGTAAGTTTTTTTTTTTTTGAGATTAGTACCAGAATGGGCTGTTTAGTAGTGAAGACACACCCCGACCGCGCCCACCTCTCAGCTCTCACTGAACACCCCCCCCCAAATGTCCCCCTAGACCCCACACAATCTTCGCCCTATATTACATATCATTTCTACAGCCAAGTGTCGCAGACGGCGTGGGAGGTAATATTAACCCCGCTCGCTTCTACTCCCCCCCTCCCTCCCAACACCTACCCGCCCTCTTCTCTGTTCTCACGTGTAACGCTTATGAATGCGTTTATCCATTGATAAGAAGTTATCACTGGAAGCGTTTGGGGGGGGGGTAGCATAAGGGGTGTGTTAGTGGGGGAAACAAGGATTTGAAACCAAAAATGTATTTATCGAACAAAAAATGAAACCGGTGGTTTATAAAGTGACGTACAGACAGAGTAATGTATTTACCGCGTCACACATCGAGATGTACAAGAAGTTCATCAATGAGAACATTGATAATTTGACGTGAAGACTGGTGGTGGGGGGGGGTGAGAGGTTTATATGTCTCATTCAGTCAGCCAGCCTGTTCGCCTGTCATTCCGTGAGTTTGTCTGTCGAAGTGGTGGGTATCAGTTTGTTTCTCTGTCTTCTCGTCAGTTAAACTTGTAGCTTCGCGTCATTCAGCCTTTCCGCCTATACTATGATGTTCGTATGTCTGTCCATACGTCTGTTAGTCTGACCATATTTAAGTCTGTCTGTTTATCTGTCTGTCCGTAAGTCAGTCAGTATGATTATAAATCCGCCAGTCTGAGTATATCGGTAATTCAGTCTGTCTATAAGTGTGTTGATGCCTGCATCTCTGCCTGAAAGACTGGCTAGTTCACCCCATTCACCCCATTCACCACTGTCCTCCACGTGGGTATATTTATATGATCTAAACGTCACCAAACACCTACACCTTTGTCTTCAACCTCCACTGATCATACCCGACTTCTTCAAGTCAACTGTAACCAACCCACGGTCAATTCGACGTCATGTGACATCTGGCACACATTCACTCACCCAAGCACCTGTCACACGGGGATAACCGTGAAATCATTCATCGTGCAACGCACTCACGTCGACAAACCAATCAATTCTTCTTCTTATGTCTCCCCGGCTTCAATCTATTATGCTAATTTTCCGTTTAAACATCCCAGCTCTGATAATGGATCCTATATACTACAGAAGGGGATATGTATCTCCGTATCATTCAACTTTTTGGTGTCTGGTGCTAATTACTTTTTAAAAACATTCCAGCCTATGGGTCATCTACACCAGAAAGCGATCAATATCTCTTTATTATGCAACTTTTGGTTTAATAAAGCTCTCGTTGTCCGTGGGGCATGTTTTGCATCCTTCCTATTTATTTTATTATATTCCAGCCGAGATCAGATAATGTCCTTATAAGAATGAGGGCAATTCGGCATTATGTGTGTGTTCAACCAGTATCCTCAAATAGTGGGAACAGCTGTGTATTAGTTGTAATGTCCAGTTTTTTTTTGTCCTGTAGGCAACAAACACGCCCCCTAAAGGAGGGTCGGGGTGGGGGGCGGCGGAGATCAAAGATCAAGCGTCATTGATAGATGTGATATGGGTCAGGTGATGTTGAAACCTGGTACCCACCTTTTTCTCCAACGGGCGTTACTGTTGGTCAACCAATAGGAGACCGGATCATAAGTTCTTCAAGCGTTCTGGCTGGCACAAATCCCATGTGAACTTTGGCGCCCTTTTTAAACTTATAACTGTTAACGGCCAAAGCCCGAAGTCGCCCAAAGTGGGAACTGGCCGGTCAAATCGGGAAGTGGCCAATTTCGCATCACATTGACCGGCCAGTGTCCGATCTTTTCTTGGTTTCAGCAATCAGCCCGCCCGCCAGTTTGCGAAAAAAGCATGGGGCGATCGGCTAAAGTCGGAAGAAAAAGGTCATGAAAGATTTTGTGTGTTTGTATACAGTAACGATAATCATATAGTGCATCGGATATTGGCCACACACCTCGGCCAAAGTGCGAAACGGCCGGCCAATTCGGGAACTGGCCGAACTTCGGGTATTTGGCCGTAACACAGCTATGTTCATTTTTTACAATGAAAGATGACGCCCAGATGAAGATAGTATGCCACGGGGCCACTTGCCCGACTTACCGCCACTGCCATTTGATACTCAAACATGTTATTATATGTCACTTGAATAATTAATTATGCATTCAACTGAGACTTTTAAATTAATGTACATGTAAGCTGGATTTAATTGGGTCAATCACCTGCGTCATAGTGGTAATTAAACAGAACAAAGTTCAATAAAAATGATGATAGGCTCTTTTCTACTGTGTTAATTCAATAATTCATATAATCTATTTTCAACACTTTACGTACTAGCTTTTACCCTGCAAAACCTTTGTATAGAGTTATATCCCCTTAGGCTTGATCGGTGGGCTAGGTTATTTTTTTGGTTTCGGGCAGATCCGATTTTTTCATGATTGTATTTTTAAACTGGAATACTGTTCTTTACTTTCGATTTAACGCAGAACCCAAATCACTTTTATGTATATTATAATTTTTTTTAAAATTACTACAAGTATCTGCATGAGTTGATTGTTTTAATTGCATTTGTCGTTTTTCATTTTAGTAACCTTTTGTTATCTGTTGTCCCCGTTTTGTCTGTCTGTCTATCTGTCTGTCTGTCTGTCATCACCCTAGATCTCAAAAACCATAAGTCCTAGACCCATGATGTATATATCATTTTGTAGGTCTTGGCCTGCCATGTGTGCAGCAAAAGTTCATTTCGCGATCTGACCTCTGAGGGCCGTAAAAGGGGCCTTATAAAGTACCGTTTTTTACTATATAAGCTATATTAACAAAGTAGCGCCCTAGATCTCAGCAACCATAGGTCCTAGACCCATGATGTATATATCATTTTGTAGGTCTTGGCCTGCCAAGTGTACATCAAAAGTTTATTTCGCGATAGCACCTCTGAGGGCCGGGCTTCAGGGCTCCTAAAGGGCTTATATATTATATATATGGCCCCATTCTACACCTTGTACGTTCAATAACCCATTCATTTGGTGCGAAGTACTACAGCACGTAGTTTCACCAAGATTTATTAAGAAACTCATCAAATGAAATAGTAAGCTTGTGTTCTGAGTTTAATTGAAAGTATCAGAGCTATACAACAATTGACGGAGTTTTCGGACGATTAAATGACTACAATTTCGAATGTTTTCAATTATGAGTCCTATTTCAGTAACCACAAACCACTTGTAGTTAGATTTAAGAGAAAATATTTTTTTTTCAAATATAAAGAAACGTCTTTATAATATTTTTTTTTACAGATATATGCATTACACAATTGAATTTATAAACATTTCCAAAATTTACAAATATTTACTGAAAGCTAACAAACGTACTGATACATAACACGAAAATGCGCTAACACGTCCTGTGTCCAGAATGGAACAGGCTTAATTGCTTGTTTTTGTTTTTTTAATTTTTTTTTATGTTCGTATTTTTTTCTTTTTTAAATTATAAGGAATCCATAAAAAAAAATAAACCAAAGTAGTAGAATTACCTGTGTGTTATATGTCAGTCATTACGTTCTTACATCTAGATTTATTTCAGTGCTGGTAGAGCAATCTCCTGCAGCCCCCCCCCCCCCATGCAACATTTACAGTTTTGTGCATTGTGGAGATTAATTTGACTTAGATAATTGATGAGATATAAATATGTCAACACAATATATAGTGTCGAAAAAAACAACAACACAACAACAGCAAACAGTTTTCTTTTTAAAAAAAGTTCAAAGTGCATGCTGTTGCCACCGGGGCGATTGTTCAATTTTGAAAAGAAGGGCAGGGTCGAAGGAGGGGGGGAGGGAGGCGGGTATTATCGTGTGCTATTGTTTATCGGGTTCATTACTCTTCTTTTGTCATCTTTCCTCCTTCCCCCCCCCCGACCCCCCTCCCCCACAAATCCACACCCGTCGTCTACCCTGACCCCCCCCCTGTTCGTCTGACCCCGGCTCTCTCCGTCTCTCTGGCACAAAAGGAACAGCCCCGAGTCTGTTCAATGCTTGGCCTCCACCCTCCCCTCCCACGACCCATCGTTTCATTCCCTCTCCCCCCCCCCCACAACCCCTTCCACCTCCTCACCACCCACACATCAAAGTGTTCAGGAGCTGAAAACTTCTGAATCAGGTGTGATATTTTTGTGTTAAGTGGTGGCAGGGAACTGCGTCTGTGTGTGTGTGTTTTTGAGAGGAAAGGAAGTGGAGGGAGAGGGGGATATGCCTTTCCTTTCTTTTTTTTTATTCTTTTGAATCGTCCACAACTCCGTCACAGCTTGGTCGTTACAAAGACTATCCCCCCTTCCTCACCTTACCCTCTCTTCGCCGTCATCGCACTTTGAAACAGGGGCGGGTCTCCAGGCTACATGGTTGAGGTTTAAATTACACAAAACAATAGTCTTTGACTACCGCGGGTTGGAAAATAATAAAAAAAAAAAGAGGGAGGGCCCCCCCCGTTCGAAAAAAAAAAGGGCAACAAATTAAAGAGACACCCGTCCCCCTCACCTCCCCTCCCCCCCCCCACCCATTGGCAACATTTGGAGAAAAGTAACGACACCATTAAACGGCGTTTTGGAGTGGCCATATAGGCGAGTTGTTAAGCGGTGACATTCAGACGCGAGAGTAACTTGTAAATCTGGACATCCGGTAAAGACGTAATCGCATCTTTTGTGAATTATTCGAGTAGCGTATTTTGTGGTCCATAAACATGAAATTAGACCAGTTTACTGTTGTATGTAATTGATGTCTGGAAGTTAAGACTGCATACAAGTGTTATTCAATTTCAGTTTATACCTTTATAACATGATTAACACATTAAATTACACATGTAAGCCTGGTTATTTGTTTGAATAATTTTTATCAATCTTGAATAATAATATATTCATTTTTTCAATCCGTTCTTAGTGTTACCATGCACTTAAGTATAAAGTAAAATTAACAGTGAAGGAAAACTTTAAATGAATGATTCAGAGCTATTGTAAATATCTGGAAAAAAGTGAAAAGTGGCGCCTCAAATCTATATGCAGATAAATCGATGCAAAACTTTACAAAAATCCGCATGGTTAAAGGCACCGTGACAGACGGAATCGATTGAGTATAATTTAGTATAAATATTTTATTTGAACGCGATTAAAAATCTTACAGCATAGAAACTATGCGACGGGAAGATAACATTTATGTGTTAAAGAGTATTTTCTTTTTGTGTGTGTGAGAGAGAGAGGCCACAAATTTACGTCATTTCCAAATGACGCATTTGTTAAAATAATGGCGCATTACACAGATCTTTATTTCCCTGCACAGCTGTGCACTACTTTTTTTTCGTAACGTTTTTGTAAAAACTTTTTTTTTAATCATGCGCGACGAAAAAGTAGTTCTACCCTCCTTTGAAAACATATTATGTAACGAAAGCATTTCATAACATGTGGCGACATTTTAAAAAAAACAGGTTGTCGCTTGTTTTGGGTTGACCGATTTCAAATCAATTTACCTTATGAAAAAAAAATGGCATTGCATTATAATCAAATGTTAAAAGTTATTTCTATTAAGTGAGGTTTATTTTAGTCTCTCCCCCCCCCCCCCAATCCTCCGCCACCGGGGCAGGGGGAATGGATTCATGGTTTCAACGTTTTAATTAGTTATAATGAGATTTAAGATGCGGCGATTTCATTGCAAAAAGTAAATAAAGCGGTCGAGAAAGAAGAGACGACAGAGGGGGAGAGAGAAAGAGAGAGAGAGAGGGAAAGAGAGAGAGAGAGAGAAAGAGAGAACATCGGGAAACGGCAAAGTTACTCACGTTACCAGAGATAATATTGAATGATATTCTATTCATAGCGCTAATGAACATGACGCTAGTGCCTATAAATAGCACGCACTCCACACATTAAAAAAAAAAAAAAGAATTGAGTGCAGGAGAAACTCTCTCAGTAGAACACACACACACACACACACGCACGCACAGTCCATAGCGCTCCGTTACACAAACACACCCACACTGCGTTCGTCAGACAAATGAGTAATTGATCTAAGAGGGTTGTTTCCTTGTTGTTATTTTGTTTTTTCGTATGTTTTGAGTCAAGTAAAGAACCAAGTTGGTCTATTCAAATAAAGAAATGACTCAGTTTAAGACCGTTAGCGAGTCATTAGGTTGGTCATTCGGAAAATTTAAAACAGGACCGAAAACTGACGGAGGCGATCGGACTGTTAATCATTCTAAGCTGAGTTTTAGAACAAAAGCTTCCCCCCATCCCCACCCCACCCCCGTGGACAAATGCCCGCAGGACAAAAGCCGCGAGGATGACGCCATGTATTCGAGATATTACCTTGGGAGAGAGAGAGAGAGCGAGAGGGGGTGGTTGTACGGGTATTTTTTTCCGTGGGGGGGCTTTTGTCCGGGTTTGGCCCTCGCTAGATCTGCTGCTGTGGGCAGTTTCGGTCTCTGAGGGTCGGCAAATGGAGATTATCACTTGGTCCATAAGCCTCATTTTGACACATTGGACTGACCCCCCCCCCTTCACATTCATCTTACACAAAGCTTTACAAAACATCAGTGGTTCTGAATTTTTTAAACTTGGGTTTAGCTGTCCACTTGGTTTTTAAGACCCACTTCAAAAAAAGGACCAACGGATTGAAATAAGGTATATGTATAGTTGACTACATTTGTAATGTACTCTTCACTCAGTTATTTTAAATAACCTCACTTTGAGAATCACTGCTCTATATTTTATTTGTGATCAACAAAAATGAAAAGGATTGAAAAAGGGGGGGCCGGGGGGTTTCTACTAACGTGAAGTTCTTTTCTTAAGTGAACTTGACTTTTTTTTTTTACCTTTACCTAGACTAACAACATATATATATATATATATATATATATATATATATATATATATATATATATATATATATATATATATATACACATATACTCACACAAAGTCATACACACTGAATATATACATATACACACTCACATACACTAATATAATCATATGCTGGCTAGACTCATTTTAAAAAACAAAAAAACATAATGGAGGTGGGTGCTGTAATGACGTCTAAGGTCACGTGCGAGGCGCCATCTGCTGCGCAGCGTCGCAGGTCGCGGTACTGTCGAATCTTATCGTCTGCGACACGTGTCATCTTTCTCAGACCGTGGAAAATGCCAGAGAGGAAGAAAAAATAAATGATTGAAAGGGATCAGTGGTGGATGGGTGGGTAGAGGGGGGGGGCAACAGCCGTAGCCAGCTAGTGTCACGTGTGGCTGAAAACGTCAAATGTTTGCAGTCTACTCATGGGGGGGGGGGGGGCTTCAATGACCAACGAAAGGACTTGCCGTGTGTGACCATAAGATTTGAGGGCAGGGATGGAGTAAACTAGTACATACTCTATTCAGCAGAAGTAGTTTAACCATATAGCGCCCTCAGCGATTGAGGCACGTGAACAAGCTTCTATTTAATTGAAAATAGAAAAAATGAAATGTTACAAATTAAATAAAACGGTGAAGAATTACTTTTTTTTTGTTGGGTACTATGTTAAGAATTTGGAGTAATGATACAAATTTATTTGGTGATGAAGAAACAGAATTAGTTTAACTGAGCCAAATAGTGTTTTGGGATTTTGAATTTAGGATTAAAACATTAAGTACTTTCTTTCAAACGTGGGAATCGTCCAAATATGTCAGGAAATGATACACAATCTTTGGTTGACAAGCCATGAAGTTTCTGCCACGGACTTTTGGCATACATAAGCCTCTGACGAACATTGCTTTAAAAGGACCCCCCCCCCCCCTAAAGCTACTTCGCTGCTTCAAGCATCAAGGCGATTAATGTACACACATTATTTCATACTAGCTGTACCCTGCAAAACCTTTGCATAGAATAACATCCCCTTAGGCTTGATCGGTAGGCTAGGTTATTTATTTTTGGTTTCGGGCAGATCCGATTTTTTTTTCATGATTTTATTTTAAGCTGGAATACTGTTGTATGTATTAATTCTTCACGTTTCGATTTAACGCAGAACCCAAAATCGGTTTTATTTTATTGGAGGATTAAATTGTTGTTTATCTCATGTAAATTGGTAATGTTACGTAAAAAATCTTTCCATGGATTATTTAACCTAATCTGTAGGTCCTTTTGCTTATATTGTCCTTTTTCTTCTGCCTCGTTGTTTAAAATTTTTCTATGGATTATTTCCTTTTTCTTCCTTTTTCTTCTGCCCCATTGTTGTTGTTTTTTTTTTCAAAAGTGTTATTTAAAAGAAAAACAGCAGAGAGAAGTTATTGCCGATTCATTTGACCTGACCCACTCGCTATATTGTCATCCAAGTTGCAATGCATCGAGTTAGCGAAGTAGTTCCGAAAATTCCGCGATGTCATTTCATCCGGATTTAATCTAAATTGAACTTTTTTTTTTGTTCCCTTCACGCGTCGCTTCTAATTTACTAATTACGCATTTGACCCAGTACTTATCTCACACCACACACACCCACACACACACACACACACACACACACACACATACGGGCATTTAAAAAAAAATGGTCAGCTGGTAGAGTGGTGCGTGGGTCTGACACCAGCAGACGCAAATAAAACAAGGCTTACTAAGAGTACTGGGTTTAAGATAAGCAGTTCAACCTCCCCTCCATCCTTTCCCCTCCCCTCCCACTAAACCATCTATCCCCCCCCCCCCCAAACCCAAAAAAAAAAAGTCTCGTAGTTGTCCATTCGTTTCGTAATCTAAAGATCCCTCGAACCAAATGTCGCCGGCTCACGCACTTTAACGTTGTTGTAAACGATACTTCGCGAGACTTCAGTGAAACAAAGAAGTAAAAAAAATAAATAAATTACGAACATGGGGAAACTGTTGAAGAATGTCATTAAACTGAACTTAATGCATCCCTGACTCCAATCATAAGTGTTCCCATTTGGTTGTTTGATTAAAAAAAAGTAAACTATCGCAACCTTCAGAGCCATTTATTTATTTTATGGCGGAGACTTTTTAGAAATATTCGGAGGTCCTTAATAAATGAACATATCGGGAAGTTGTACGTTTCGGACCTAAAAGTCATACATGGAAATGTAAGACAACACAACCCCCCCCCCGGACAAAATCCCCACGGACGAAACCCCTCCCCCTAGCCAAAATGAATATTGTTTACGTTTCACACAAAGATCGAAGTAGATCACCCTTTCAATTGAAGAAACTTTTTTTTAATGACTTAAAATTGATTTTTTACTGGTTAAACTTTTTTTTCTTTTAATACTGAAACCTTTTTCACAACCCATAGGGGGCCCATTACGAATGGTCATCATGGTCAAGCACGCCCCTGCCCAGACCCACCTACAGCTGACAGCATGGCCTCCCTGCATGTATAGACCTAGAAAATACAATCCAACTCTAGTTAAAGTAATACTTTCAGCGTAAACTATAAGTTTATTTGAAGTATCCACTACAATTGTTGAAAACGTTTGAGTATTTTACATACAAAACTCAATGGACTAAAACCTTACTGCCAAACAACGCTCTATTCAAATCTCATTGTGCCGTTGAAAGGGGTAGGGGGGGGAGGGTTAGGCCGCACCGTATTTATCCAAAAAAAACACTCGATTACGTAGAGTTACCTCCAGACACTAACATTTACTGTGCCTTCCCTTCTTCCCCCCCCCATCCCCAACCCCTCAGTCCCACGGACGCGTCAACAGGTGTTGAATCGCCTTTATCTAAATCTTTTATCATCGACCCTCCCTCCTCCCACCCATACCCGATGGTGGTCTCCTGCCGATGGATCGATAATATGGTGTTTGACCACCCGGGGGTAAAAGGCGATAAGGGGTGGGGGTGGGGTGGGGGAGGGGAGAGATTTTATTTTCCCACGTCAACGCTTCATAAAAACACCCTATCACACAAACAAAACAAAAAAAAATGGACATTATCCCCCTTGTAGGTAAACACAAACCTGACCTCCCTCTCCCCCCCTCCCCCGAGGTCGTAACCCCTTGTCCACACCTAAGACGTGAGAAAACAAAAATAATTTTTTCAACAAATTTACATGACGTAATTATACGATGGGGTGCTATTCAAACGTCACATCCTGTAGTCATTGAACGTATCAGGGTTAACCGTGGCACTTTGATGGTTTCTTTTTTTTTTCCCCATTCGTTTCTGTATGATTGTAGTTACCGGTAGCTTTGTACTTGTTTGTTTATGTGACAATGTATCTATCATCTCTTCATTTATAGAATGCATTATAAAAACTGGTTGCCAAAATGTTGCATTATTTTTTTTTTAAATGTTACATTTAGTGACATTGACGTCCCGGCGTCAATCAAGCCAAGTGGTTCACTTAACACCATGAATGTTTTCATCAGGGACATGGCACTTCCATCAAATATATCCTATACTAATTTATTTTTGTTACATTATGCGGTAAAACTGATGTTTTAAAAATCTCTGGATTTTTATTTTAAAAAACGCCAAAAATAAACTTGTGTTTTTTCATTTTTGACTAATAACACTTACACCGCAGAATTTCACCGTCTAGAGCAGGGGTAGGCTACCTTTTGAGACGGAAGAGCCAAAAGTTATAATTTACAATTTTCTCAATTGTTAAAGAGCCACTAAAAATGGTTGTTTCAATATTATGGTATTTGATTAGGCCGCAATTCGATATCGAAAGAGCCGCAACTTGACATGGAAAGAGCCGCATGCGGCTCGCGAGCTGCAGGTTGCCGACCCCTGGTCTAGAGTACAGTGTCGGCTCCATATGTCAATCGTTTATTTAAGAGATGTGGGGGTAGGGAGATGAGCTGAGAATATTCCGTAAAGAAACGAACAGTGTTGAAAACTGACCATGTCCGTTTCAATGGCTCTTTTATTCTAATGAACCGGTTTAAAAAAAAAATAATAATATTTGCGCTTGATCTTACCATGTTATTAAAAACATATCTTGTCTCCCTTGGTTCAGACTAACTTCCCCCATGGTGTCATTATGGACTTGATGAAACAAGTGACATCACCCCATGATCGCGTCAGTCAAACGGTGGTGATGCCATCTCCACCCACTTCACTCAGCACCTTGAAACTTTCTGTAACGGTGGTACACATGCTTCGTCCGTAGGATTGAATAAATGGGGGGGGGGGGGGCGCTTCGTACTTACAATCGAGATGTCATTCCTGGACGGGGGGGGGGGGGGGTCTTTATCTATATCGATCCCACTATCATGACTGTAAAAGTTTTATTGTGCTCCCCCCCCCACCACCCACCATTCCCTCCCCAACCATCACAAGAGGCATTATAGTGTCTCTAGATATATTAGGCCAGTCATTAACTTATGAAGAATGCATGACGTCAAAAGTGACTTTTATACGTCTTTTAAAGTCTGAGCCGTAGCTAGCGACTGTGGTGCCCAAGTACGAGTAACATTTTTGGCACCATCCTCCCAATCTGAAAAGTGCGACACCATTCAACAGCGCCCTTCCTAGTTCGGCGCCCTATGCGGCCGCATCACCCTTCATACCCTTCTGATTCCCACCCTCCTACCTCAACAACTGTCTTCACTTCAGACATTGGCAAATTACTTTCCACTCATTATGATTTTTCTTTTAAAGCGTGTATTTGAAACTATTTCCAAGATAAATTTTTCACCGTGGCTTACTGGCGCACTACACATTCATGATTATTAACAGAATAATTCATGTCTTTTGTATCCAGATTTCTATTTTTGTCCATTGCAGACGGGCTGAATTGCCAAATATATGAATTCATCCAGTTGGAAAAATCTTATTTAACGCAACCCTTTGTTAACAGTATGTGTGCCTTGTGTATTTTTTTTTTGGCGCCAAACGATATTCTTAAATAAGTTACACAATCATCAATACAGACAGACAGATAGACATATGCAAATACCAACTGACTGATAACTTTTTCCATGACATATTATACAATAATGAAAACAATACACGTAGACATATCCTGATAGACTGACTGATTGATTAAATTAATGACTGTAAAGCGCAATTTTAACGAGTTGTGTCCATAGTCCTGATACACCATACTCACATAATACACCCATACTACTGAGATAAACCTTTACTATCACGGTGCACATCTATTATCAAGGTACACCTCTAGTATCATGAAAAACCCTTGATAATCATGGCACATCTCTAATACCACGATTCAGCTCTATTATCTCTGTACACCTCTGGTATGATAACCTCTATTATCTCCGTATACCTCTACTTTCATGAGCTGCTCATCTTGTATCGTTATATAACTCCACTATCATGATACAACTCTAGAACCCTGATACACATCCACTGTTACGATATAAGGATATAATTCTGATACCATGATGATAATCTGAATAATTACGATACATTACATATTTACAGTAATACATGCCCCACCACCCACCCCCAAAATAAAGAGTACTGTAATGTATAAAAAATGAAGCTCCAGGGCATTATACATTATTCATGCGTATAAAGTCACATATTAAAGAAAAATACCTCCATGTTTATAGATAAATGGCTTGTGTACCCAAAGACACTTTAATTTTGTTTCCCTCCACTGGGAATATAGTAAACACGGGACGTTACAACGACTGTTACATATGTCAGTGAAGTAAATTACATCGCACTGCACTGTGCAGTAGTTTCTATGAATTAGCTAGTTAATTTTTTTCTTCACCTGCCGGGCGGATAGATTTTTTTTTTTCGACAGCTGTATGTAAATAACCCAAACGATTACAATGGAACCCTTTAGTACAAATGTGTAAAATCGTAAAATGTAGGCCAGGCAGAACAAGTTTGTTTACTATTTACTATTTATCGTAGATCTGGATTGTGCATGTTATTTATTGTCTTTCATCGTAACCAGTTATCTGTGAATTCATACATCGCGTTTTACAGATAATCTTGCAAAGAATCTCCTGTGAAAACGACTCCGCAGCGCATATAGGCCCTCATATTTGGGAAAGCTTGTGGGTCCGAGATTATAACAACGACCCTAAATGAATGTAGGCTTTTTATATTTACATAAAAGCTGGAATATAGTATTGATTCGCATGCTTTCAGTCAACCAATCTACATAATGAACGTGACCTAGATTTTTCGATGAACAACGAATTCCGATTTCAAATTAGTATACACATTTACATAACCCCATGTCAATCAAGCTCTTTTTTTTTGTTTGATGTATATAGATCATATGCCTATATATATATGACAACGCAATTAGAAATAAGTACATACACATTATAATAACAACAATACAAAGTATGTATCAAAAGCGTCCACTTTCAAGAACTATCTGGGGACTTAAAGTAGTTTTAAAGGGAAATGAACTCAGTCAACTTTCACTTTCCTCGATTTCTGTTGTAAATTTTTTTTCTCATAAATATAAAGTACAACTTTATGAGACAGCACTTATCGAAGGATTTCACGCGATGTAACATATGCGCAGTGCCGAACCTAGGATTTTGGGGGCCGGGGGGAGGTTGGCCTCTTTGGGGCCCCCTGCATTTTGACATTCGACATCATGACACGAAGTTAGGGTTAATATTTAAAGTAAAAAATATATGGTAGGGGCCCCCTCAAGATGGGGCCCGGGGGACTTTCGAATATGACCCCCCTCCCTAGTTACGCCTCTGAATATGCGACTGAATATTATGTTGTGCAGAGGGAAAAGAAGTGTGCAACTGGATAATCTTAAACCACGGAGCAGTACGAAATTTTTTCTTCTAAAAATAATTTTATAGTCACGGCGGCTCTCCAGGGCTGGAGAAGTTAGTGGGGGCAATAAAAAAAACTGGGTAGTGGCTACGTTCATTGAAGCCATTCAACAAGTGTTAGTAAAGTTGAACCAAACCGATTGGCTTCAGCATTAAGCTCCGCCCCCTTAGTGTTTCGCGCCATCAGCCGAATCACTCACAACCTATGCGCTTAATATTAAGTATTGGTTTGAAAACCGTTTATTATATCACAATAATAATGAATAAAATTATTGTTTACTTATTAAGTTAGCAAAGTTTAATTAATTAATGTTATTTTATCATATTCACAACGAATTAGTAATATAAAATGTTGCGTAAATCTGACCTTGGCCGCGCGTATGAATATGTCTGTTTTGTAGCTTATCGAGCAGGGTGTGCGCAAAGACACCGCAGTTCGGTGTTGGTTGTCTTCAAGGGCAGTAGTAATGCCGGGTGTTCTTAAATCTATCTCACATTCAGTTGGATCTCATACGATCGGAAAGATGGTAAGTTCTAACTAAGAACATTAGTTTGGACTTTGTATTTCGGACAGATTCAATAACTTAAACTTTTTTTTTATATAAATAGCCGTGTGGGTGTTGCCCACCCTAAGTTGAGACTTCATCACCAGTTGTTAACATTAATAGTTATGGCTGTCAATTCAGTATTTTGTATTAGTGGAACTTCATTCCTATCATTCTAAATATTCGTGATATTTGTTCAAATTTGTTTTATTACACTGATAAACAAATCTCGATTCATACTGTTACGAAGAAGGATAAATGAACCCCTCAAGATGGTACTGTGCATAATTGGGCACAGCGCCAGCTGGCTGCGTTGAACTGAGAGGTCACAACGTGACTTTCACGTGGCGACGCAGTATGTGTATCTTCCGTGTGTTAGTACCACTGACCTCTTTTTTTTACGCGTGTATAATTTAAATAAATCTACAGCATTGTATAAATTATTTTTTTTTTTAAATATTACCATCCATGTTCTTTGCTTTCTTTAAACTTAAACTTAAATGTTTTCTTTTTTGACTTGTAGGATTTCTGTTTGAATCCCGAGATATTGCATTTCAACGATGACGATGCTTTAGAATTTGATGAGGAGCTGTTCAATCTAATACCCTCTACACAATCTACACAGTCAACAACAAGCACAGACGGCCCAGACAGCGATTCCGAACTGCCTGATGAGAAAACAGTAAACTTGTTAGATTGCTTTGACAGTGACAATTCTGAGACTGATCTTGATATTTCAAACAATTATGGAGATTGTAATGGCTCGGATAGCTATAAATACCGTGTGTCTCATCGCCAGGATCCATTCATGGGCCTTGGTCAGTCAAGCTCTTCAGATTCAGAAACATCTCGCCCCATTACAACCAGTAACAACCCAATACTGACTACTCTGGCTTTGGATTTCGAACCTGAGCATTTCCCACAGCAGGACAAGCAGCAAACTTTCAGCGCTTGGAACCCATTGCCACATAAGGTTGATGAAGAGAGTAAAAACCCTTTGACAGGTTTTACCAGGTCTTATGCTTATGAGACTTATGATGATGATTTTGAGGACCTAACTGAACAGACTGGGCACATATTTCCTGACACCCCTTCTCCATCTAATCACTCAGGTACAGTTACTGGTAAGCAGTTTGCAATATAAATTTTACTTATACTTGTAGTATTCAAATAGCTTTCCAAAAAAATCTTTACATGAATTACTTTTTTTTTTTTAAGTGTATTGTTAATAACATGTTACAGGTATTTTTTTTTATCTTATTAAAGTGAATTAAAACCTGTTTTTTTTTTTTTGGTCATTAGGTGATGACAGTGATGTGGACATTGAGACGGTCACTGATATTCCCCGCTACGCAGATTCTTGTGGATACGCTACCAATGATTCCTCTCCTGCCCTAAGCCCAGCTGCCTCACCTGCACCATACAGGGGTGTGTCCATTCTCCATGCCTCTTCAGTGAATCGTGGTACTCAGCCTGTTGCCAGTGGCAAATCATCAGGGTTTGTGGCCTGTGGAGTTTCTAGCTCAGCTTCCTTAGCTGAAAATCTTATGGTTGGCCGCACTGGAGCCTGTGGAAAGAAAAGAAAGCTGTCCCCCCGGGATAGTAAGATTGGCTCTAAATCACCAACCCAGGCTTACACCCACATTCTTGGCAGCCACAACAACAGCGTAAACTTTCACGATTACGCCATGAGTCCTGAAGCCTGGTCTGTCCCGTCAACCTCTGCTGCATCCGTCGAAACAGGAGGACCTACGGTTTTCACCAAGAGGGTGTACAAAAGAAAGCAGCTTGCGTTGGATGCCTCTGACAAAGAGAAGCAGCACCATCATAACCAGCTTGAGAGGAACCGTCGTCAGAAACTGGCTGATCTGTTTGTTTACCTCAGGGAGGTGGTGCCTAAGATAGCAGAGAATGGCAAAGCCTCTAAAGTGAACGTTTTAAATGAATCAACTTGTTTCATTCGTGACTTACAAAGACGACATAAAAAGCAGGAAGAGGACATTTTGGTGGAAGAACAAAGAAATGAACAGCTTAAAAGGGAGTTACGGCTTTTACAATCACAGATTCTGCGGAAATAATTTGTGAAACTGTTTTGACTTTATCTATGCATTTCTTGGGAATTAATCACTCTGCATATAACTTGATGAAATTGATACACTGACATGTTGTATGGTTTTGGCTGACCTTTTTTTCTTTCTAATATTGAAGTACATGTTTATGAGAGGAGAAAAGCCTGGCATATGTTTTAAGGCATTTTCTCATAATTTTTTTTTTATCACTGCCTTTCCCCCACCTGTATATATACATATATATATATATAATTTTACTGTAATATGCTGTAATATTTCTGTAAAATAAAGAACTGTGCATTTTCTTTTTTGCCCACTTGTAATTTGAACTGCTAAGTTAATGTCATAAGAGTTCTGTATCATGTATGGCCTTTATATAAAGTTATTTGTTTCATCTGCTGTAATTTACCACAATGGTAACATTTAGCTGGTGAGCCTTTGTTTTAAAAGAATTGTTTTATTCTAAGCTTTCATGTATATATATTTTTCAAGTGTGCAATGAAAGACTGTAGAAAGAATGGTCTACAGAATTTTTTTCTCTCCCCAATTTTTCTTTGTTTGCATTCTTAACTTTTTAATGTTTAGTTGTTTTGTCTTTTTTTTTTTTGCACACAGGCATTTGAATGCAGATAGCATTCAGTCATTGGCATTTCACTTGTTTGCATTAAAGTTTTTTTTAATTTTTTTGATCTTAAGGCATTTTTTTTGTGTCACCACCAATAAGTTGGTAAATGAATTTTTTGATGTATATTTTGTACAACTCCTTTTAAGATGAGTGTTGAAAAGAAGTTTTGAGTTGAAGTAATGTGTTCTTTTTGTAGATTGTATCATTTGTAAATAATGTAATTGTAGCCACAGGCAAAATTATTTTTGTGTACATAGTTTTTTTTCCCCTCCATTATCCTCATCATTTTGACCACATTGTGTGAGTCAAATTGAAAGCTCCAGTTCTTTTTTTTTTTTATTCCTGTATTTATTAACAGTATAACTTTAGGTTTTGGGAGGATAATGAAGAATATTGCATTTTTTAAATTTTTGTTCCGATAAAAAAAGTTTAAAATTTTATTTTTGTGAAGTTTGAAATAAATTTTAAAAAAAAAAAAAAAAAAGTTTGTTGAGTTCTCTGAGTGGATTGGTTTCTTAACCCTATGCTGTCTAAATGTGTGACACCTGGTAGTTTCATGTTCAGTTAGATAATTATGAAGAGCTGGGCCGAAAATCTTGTTCAGTTCATATCCTTTCATGAGGGTTTTCCCCCTCTTTTTTTTTTCTTCTACTGCAGAGTGGGGCAGGGTGGAGAAAATTGGGTCATGGTATGTTGCACAGGATGGCGCACCTTCTTTTGTGTTAATGTCTGCTTTATGTTGGCAGTGGTACAGCCACACTGCATAATAACCCAATCTGTTTATTCAATTTCTGAACTACCGCACAGATCATGACCCACTTCTTAGTATGTCATAAATATGGAGTTAGTTTCTTGCACTGACTGAATTAAAAATACTTATTACTTCACATTCCTCCAGTCGCAATTAGTGTGGTTAAAAAAATACAAAAGGTAAATTCAACCAATTAGTTATGATAAACCGTTCTCAGATCTTCATTCATAATAATTTTTAATAGTCTATATTTATCATTCTGAAGTAATTATGATAATATCACAAAAGGACCATTTTAATCAAAAAACAAATTAGTGATTCCCTTTGTTAACGTTTATGGGTTCAATTTAAAAAGCCCATAGGCAACACTGCTGATAAAAAGTCCTGGTCCTGTTGGGTTGCCAGTTTCCTAATAAGTTTTTTTGTCAGCTATTTAAAAATTTTTCAAAGCCATCTTGATGCTCAGGGACACTTGGTTTGGAACTGGAAGGACTCCGGATCTAAAAGGTTATAAGGAATTCCAAAATTTTCAAAACATAGGAATGATCCTTACCTTCTGCACATGTTCAAATGTCATTGAATCACGCTTGTCATATGTCATGTTCAAATGTCATTGAATCACGCCTGTCATACATCATGTTCAAATGTCATTGAATCACGCCTGTCATACGTCATGTTCAAATGTCATTGAATCACGCCTGTCATACGTCATGTTCAAATGTCATTGAATCACGCCTGTCATACGTCATGTTCAAATGTCATTGAATCACGCCTGTCATACGTCATGTTCAAATTTCATTACTTGATTCACCTATAATGCCCATGTTTATTATTAATTAATATTTTTCTTTTTTCGACCTTTGGTCTGGGGTTGGGTGTGTGTGTGTGTGTGTGTGGAAAGGAAAGGTTTATATAAGATTTTTTACCGGTTTTATCTAACGACCGTTATGATTCAGTGATAATTAGGCGCACAGGACGAAACTTGTCTGCTCGGGCAACCGTGTCCGGGTTGAAACTAAAACGTTAAAGAACGGCTTACCGTATTTACTCCCCCTTAACGAGCCTCGTTGCAAATATATATTTTTTTCTCTTTTCGCTAATAAAGGAATCTATGAAAACGGGTCTAAGTATAAGTGTGGAAGGGGGGGGGACAGTTACGGGGAATAGTTTAAACTGATACATTTTTTTTTTCTCTCCACGTGACGGATTATATAAAAAAAAAATGTCGCACCGACACGAGAAAAACGTTCATGCACCATTGAGACCTTGAAAATTATGGAATGTTACACTTCACCATTGGAGCGTATCAGTCGAACGCCCTCTATAACGGGGGCGCTTGATTTTTTTATAATTTTTCTTTTTTTCAGATTTGCGCCTGTTTCGTTATTTATCTCAGCGCGCAGGCATACACACACTTACCATCCCTACTAAATATAATTGGCGCACGCACTACTTTTTTTTTTATTTATATTTTTTTTTGTAACGTTTCATTTGCTATTTGTAAAATTTACTGGACCGTTTCAAAGAAAGGGTAAGGAGGCGGGGGGGGGGAGAGAAATATTTTACGCCGTCGTGATACAAATCTGCTACAATCTTTTCTCTCTACCCTGGTCCCCTATCTGTCTATCAGTAACCCCGCAAACACACACACACACAATGGTCCAAAAAGAACCGTTATCAGTGGAATAAAGAGTTGTCTGGACCTGCCTGTCACTGACAAAACCGTAGGCTGGGGAATTTACTGTCTTCTTTCGGTATTTAAAATAATAATAATAATAATATACTGAAATTCATTGCCTTGAAGACTTATTATGATGTTGTTCAAGTAAGTGGGTGTGTGTGAGGGGGGGTGCATCTATTAGAGCAGAAATTAATGAGATGTAACTATGAGAATTGAAAAGGAAAAAAAAAATGTACAAATCTGAACTTGTACAGAGCAAGATCCGGATGTGCAAGTGGGTGTGTCGAATTGTATGAAATTATTTGTGGTACATTTTTTTTTCTTTATTCATCTGATGCGCAGTTTCAGGTTGCACTAAAAAGCATCACTTACATTCAACAGCGTAACCTCGCATTCATTTTTTTTTTCTTTGCTCCGACGCTGCCGCGAAAGGTACGCAGTTTCCTAAGATTAAAACCGTAACTATGATTTCTTGATGTCTTTATACATGACTCTTGTTTACATTTGTCTTCTTGTTTGGCTACTGCAGTGGCGTAGTGAGGGGAGGGACATCATGCCCCGGGCGCTACTCACAAAGGGGAGACAAATGGTATATTTAACATATATAATATAAAATATGATTTTCGAATTTGGGGGGGGGGCGCTAAAAAGGTATTGTGCCCCGGACGCGAGTTAAGCTCGCTACGCCTCTGGGCCACTGCTCATCCTACTTGCTTATGTTTATTTGATAACATTTACTTAACATTGTACTTTATCATCAGAGCCATTCTGACGTTTTTTGGGGCCCCAGACAAAAGAAGATTGTGGGGGAGGGCACCATGCAATGGTATATTTGGGTACCGTGGGGAAATAAATGTGTAAGGGGCCGTCCATAAAGTACGTCATACTATTTTTGACCACTTTTTACCCCCCCTACCCCCGTCAAACCTGTCACACTTTCTTGCACCCCTCCCCTCTCCACTTTGGAGCGTGACGTACTTTATGGACGCCCCCCCCCCAATAGGTGGGGGGAGGGGGGCTAGTAAAGATACTTTAGAAGCCAGATGAAAAGGTCAGTTCTGTGGGTCCTTAGTGAGAACCCAAATGACGCCGCTTGCCAATATCAGGCCCCGAGCCCCCGACATAACAAATCTTTGAACCTGTTTTTTTTTTTGCCCCCCTCAGTCCGAACCGGAAACAAACACATGCATACTTTACAATGGAAAACAAACAGAGGTCCAAATGCAATACTTAAGGCAACACCCGATGAGAAAACGCCTATGGTCTGACAAAGAAGCAGACGGTTAGAGGAGGTGGAGAAAGACCTTAAAGCCATAGGAGTGAGAGAGTGGAGGAAGAAGACCAAGGATTGGGAAAAAGTGGAGAAGAGCAGTATGGCAGGCCAGGACCCTAAATGGGCTGTAGAGCCCAAAAGGAAGAAAGAAAGAAGACTTACTGAGTGTGAACTGAAAAGGGCCTCCCCAAAACTGAGTGCCCTGGAGAGCTATTAAAGAAGCCCCCTTTTGCTCTGCAGTCAGATAAAGGAAATAGGTCAGGCTTATTATAATGCTACTCAGCAAGATGCAAATAAATAAGTCCTAGTTATAGAACTTTGGAAAATATTTGTTTTTAAATAATAATAATAACAAACATTGTTACTATGGTTACCGTTTTCCTTGGCTTCACCACTTCCATTAATTTCAGTTTTTTTGTTGTTTTTTTTTTAGTTGCAATTTTTTTTTATCTTGAGCTATTTCATTTAGGAAGTAACAGCCAAGATTTATATATAGCACGTCCCTAAATGATACTTTTGGACAAAGAGAGTTGGTAGTTTAAGACAGTAAATTAGGAACAGCCAGGTGTGTACTGAAACTATTGTGTGAATATAGTTGATGGGCTATTTATAGTTTCACGACAAACAGATGGATAAACATATAGATATGTGGGTAATATTATTTGTAGTATATATATATATATATATATATATATATATATATATATATAAGTATATAATAAAGTAACAAAATAGATGATAGATAGACATACGTGTGCATAGATAAACATATAAAAAAATAGATAGCCTACTATGCAGTTAACTGTATGAGTATGAATGAGGATAGACAGATAAAAGATAGATAGATAGATAGATGCGTGGCCCAGTTTTAAGTGGTGGTCATCTGTATTTACCCTGTATTAGTAGGCCTACTCTCCTACTAACATTATTCATTTAACTTTTTCAACTGAAGAATGTGCACTGACGGTCTTCTATCCTTATTAGATTAAAACTAGCTTTTATATATATATATATATATATATATATATATATATATATATATATATATATATATATATATATATATATATATATATAAAATCTATTCAGTGTTTTCGATTAAACATGCTATTATTTCCCCTTACGAAAATAATTTTTGAGCCTCTGTTTACTGGACTTTAACCCCTAGACTACTGCGTGACCTCAAAAAAAAAAAAAATCTTTCTTTCCATATTTAAACTGTTGTTACACCTTGAATTTCTTTCTTCGTTTTTTAATACTGCTTCTTAGCTAAGTAGGTCAACGGTGTCAATACAAAAAAAAATCATCATAATTTTTTCAGCCCATGATATGCACTTAAAGTGTATAGATTAAATCTACACACTACAGCACTACGATGATCAAGTTATGGCAAGATAAAGGAATGTCTCAAAACAGGTCATCATTTCAAATGCTACACCTGTCAATCTTTGTTTTTAATGTTCTAAGCTGCTTGGTTTTAAAAAAAAACTGCAAGAGAAATAAAAATCAAAGGATAAAAATCAACTCACATATCATGAGATTGCTAGGTATTTTAGAAAAAAATTAATATTCACAACTTTTAACAAAAAAACAAACAGAAAATAAAATCTTGAGAAAACTGGCAGGCTAATGAAATGTACAATTAATATTAATTTTGTACATTTTAGAAAGTAAGTAGACCTAAATATGTATTGTCTGTCATTAAGACTCTATCTTGTCAAGTTGGCAACCAACCTCACGAAACAAAAAATCTGGACAACGCAACAATACTAAAGTAGTACCGCTATTTCGATAACCATTTCAGAAACGGCAATATATATATAACTAGCTGTACCCTGCAAAAACTTTGCATAGAGTTATATCCCCTTAGGCTTGATCGGTAGGCTAGGTTCTTTTTTTGGTTTCGGGCAGATCCGATTTTTCATGATTGTATTTTAAACTGGAATACTGTTGTATTAATTCTTTACTTTCGATTTAACGCACACTGGAAATGGGTATTATTATATATGATGATGATTATCTATATCTATATATAAAGACACTATAGGTTCAGAGCATAGGGAAGGGGGAGGGGGTTCTAGCCCTTGACGTGGCACCGTGACTTTTAGACCCCCACCGCTAAACCAAATTCATTTTTTAATTTATTTATTTTGAGGTGAATAGGGGGAACCAAGCCCGTAGCGTGCGGGGGGGGACCTGGGGGGACGCCCCCCTGCGTTTTGTCTGGCCCCCTCCTGCTTATTCGTTCTACTTAGTAAAATGTATTACCTGCCCCCCTGCTATTGCCTGGCCCCTGCTATAGAATGCCTGGCCTCCACCTGTAGAATTTTCACGCTACGGGGCTAGGGGGAACACGGAATCCTCAAAGTTTGCTTCAGGCTCCATTTGTAATGGCGGAGGGACTGTCCCGTTTAAAGGAACAGAAATAGTAATAATAAGACTACCAATTATTAGAAACGTCTGCTTAAAACGAACAGAAGTAATAATAAAATCGGTTTGTCATTGTTGTCATGGAAAAAAAATCTTGAGATATTGGAGTCGTACATAACTTGGATTGTTTTTTTTTTTTTACATGGACTGCATGAATATGTTGACCTATATTTGTTGTCTAAACATTATATAAGATACCATGCTCATAAAAGTAAAAAAAAAATAGAGGGTAGGGTCAGCCCCGTAGCCATGGGGGGGCCGTGCCCCCCCCCCAGGTGTGGAGTGCCCCCCCCCCCACTTAAAAAGAAGAAAAAGAGGACAAAATAAAGAAAAAGTAACTAAAATGAGAAGGTACACCCTTGCTGGGTATTGGCGCCCCCCTGCTTACTTTGACCTGGCTACGGGCCTGAATAGGGTTACATTTACTTAATTAAACAAGGGTTTATATATTTATTCAAATGAATCGGTACATTCAGGATACTAGGTTTAAAAACAACAAACAAAAACAACACCTTTTGCCATAAGTATTCCATTAGGTCAATGTTGGTGACGTGATTAAAGCGATGACCTATATGAAACTAAAGTTGTTTACATTTTAGTTATGATAACAGTTTTTGAACCATGCTGTTCCTTTAAAAAAAAATAATAGAATGAAAACTATCGTTATTTTTTTCGTAAATCTATATAGCGCACAATATAGACAACGACATGTTGCACAATAAAGCGCACATTATGTAATAAAATATAGCACACACCTGCAATTAACGCTGCAGATCCAGTGGACTTCAAAGTTACCTACGATACCTAACAGGTATCCAAGATACCTAACAGGTATCCAGTTACAACCATCGGGCTGATGTGTTAGATACTTTAGCAATAGAAATGGGGAGTTAAAGTGGCTAAACAGAGGCGTAACTAGGGTGGAGGAAGGGGAATCTTAATTTGAAAACCCTTTCCAGGCCCCAACTTAAGGATGGGGCCCCCATTTTTTTATATTAAATATTAAGTACATTATTTCATGTCGAATGTCAAAATGCAGGGGACCCCCAAAGAGGCCAAGCCCCTGGGCCCCCAAATCCCTAGGTTCGGCACTGGGGCTAAAGTTGCCTTGTGTCATTACACTTGACTGGTAGTGTTGGTTGTTTTCTTCGTTGTTGTATTGTGGCTCATTTCATGGATGGTTAGTGAGAAAGTGTGCCAGGCCCATTGTTCCACGTAAGACTTTTTTTTTTATTGTATGGATAAACTAATGTAGATAAATGCGGAGTACCAGGTGATATTGAAAAAAAAACAAAAAAACATACCCCTTCAAATGCCATAAGGTTTCATAATCAATATACATCTAGGTATAGGGTCGAAGGGTGAAAATCGTGTGTAATTTATAGCAACCGGGACATACCTTTCCAATTCTACTGCCAATTCTAAAAACTTCAGATTACTGTACTGTGAAAAGTTCCGATGACACCCCCACCCCACCGCCCACACACACCTCTTGTGATAGGGCTGTACTGATAGTAATAGTAAATATGAACTCATTTTAATAAACTAGATGGACAGATGGGAGACAAATAATTTCACTCTCATGAGGCTCTCAAACTGACAAATAAATAAAGTTCACAGCCGCGCCTAGTTTTTATACTTCCCGGGATGCAAGGGACTTTTCGCCCCCCCAACCCGCCCCCTCAATTAACCCTTACATCATTTCGCAACTTCCTATACTTTTTCCCTTACTAATTTTGGATAGTTTATCTTATACCGTAATTTGTTGTTGATGGGTCATTAATGACACAAGTATGAAAGGTTTATTGTTATATATATATATATATATATATTTAGTGTCAAAAGCTTAGAGCAGGAACGTATGAAGGGTACTGCTGGTTGTATGGCCCCACAAGGAACTAAACTAGGAAAGGGCGCTGAAAGAGCGGTGTTCATTTTTTTTTGCACTATTCAGATGGGGAGGAGGGCGCCAAAAAGTGTTATTCGCACAGGGCGCCACAATAGATACCAGTAGTTACGTTTTATGAGATAAGTTTTAGGACTACGAGTTGTTTTTTTTTAATCTTTACTCTCATATTCAATGTTTAGCTTCCGGAGCAGGACAGTAGGCAAGACAGGGAATTTTGTCAGGACAGTAGGCAAGACAGGGAATTCTGTCAGGACAGTAGGCAAGACAGGGAATTATGTCTTTTTGAATACTTTTTTTTTAAACTTTGTGTGTCTGGTTGCTCTAAGCATAGACACATGGAAAGAGGTATAGAAATCAGGGGGGGGGGGAGAGAAATAACTGTCAGGCTAGTGACCGGTTAAATAAATCTGTTTATAAACATTACGACACTTGCGTCAAAGAGTGTTGACACTGAAGTGATCCGTCTGACCGTGAATACAATAGAATGATGTCCAGTTGTGACCAGTATGTAAATAGCTGCAGGGTATCGACCGGGTAGAATACGTGGCTCAGTGGTGAATACAATTTTAAAACAAAAACAGCTGATAGGAAATAGCTTGAGACTTTGTATTGAAGAACTAGATTTTGTCTCCAATTTCCCTGGTGAGAGCAGAGGTGCAAAACTTGCAGTTGAAGGAATGTTTAGTGGCGGTCATGAAAAAAAAAATTACATTTTTTCATGAAAGGACGGGTGGTGGTGCGGTGTAGAGCGCCCAACTGTCGACCGGAGAGTCCTGTGTTCGAACCTCAGTGAGAAACTTCGGATTTTTTCAGGTCCTGGTGTAAGTCCCACAAGTCCACCCAGATTTCAAAGGGTACCCGACTTTAAAGTTGGGGACTTCATCTGTCCCGATGAGCCCTAAAGGGAACTTATACTTATTTTGTACATTTTATCATAATTATAGAGCTGAACATTGAGTGCGGCCGTCCTAACTAGAAGAGAAAGTTGAAATAGTTTTTCACACCTGGGTAAAAGCCAAAAAAAAAAGTCAGGCTTAACTAGAGATGGACATACATATGTTTGACCAATTCACTATTGAGAATAGAAAGTTTCATTTGCCAACACTAACATTTAAAAATGCTTTTAAAAAACAACTTTTAATAAAAATGTACTCAAAAAAAAAATACCTTAGGCTTAAATCATAGAAATATTGATACAAGTTATATTGAATAAATAAAAATGTGAACGCTAATTAATACATCTTGTATTAATGATAAATAATTTGACCATTAAAATATTATAGTCTTTGAATGTCTTTCAAACTTGGTCAACATAATATTTCTATAAATATTTCTATGATGCTCTAAAGCCAAATGGTGTATGCTATTTGTTACTTTTAGTGACCTACATTTTAATTTAAAACTATACATATTTTTTTTTATATTTTTATATGACATTTATTAGAAACATCGCATAAAGAATCGGTCTGTAATTAAGCACTAATGAAACTGTAAACTTTTAAAGTTACTTTTGAGTTAAAATTTATAATGAGGGACTGCTGGCCGAGTGGTGTAGTGAGTTGGACTGTCGACCTGAAATCACCGGATTTGAAAAACGGAATTTTCCCATTCCTGCAAAAAAAAAAGTCCCTTAACCTTACCCAGCGTTAAATGGGTACCTGACTTTAAGATGGGGAGGTAAAGGCGACTGGGCGTTGTGCTAACGTTGTCCTTTAAACGCCGTGGTTACAGAAACAGATGATTCATACTCTTCATCTGACCAATGGCCCTTTAGGGCTAAGGGAACTTTACTTACAACTTCTATATTTAGAATACATATTGGAATATTTTCATAGCCCCCCTCAGGTTTCTGTGGCCTATTTTCTTAGTATGATGCACAGTGGCGTAGCGAGCTTAACCCGCGCCCGGGGCACAATACCTTTTTACCGCCTCTTCCCCCCATTCGAAAACCATATAATATTATGTGTAAAATATACCATTTAGCGCCCCTTTGTGAGTAGCGTCCGGGGCATGATGCCCCACTGATGATGCAAATCTTTCGCATCGTCGACCCCCAGATGCCACCCCCCCCCTTCATATAACATCATATTTGGCTATTAATGCCGCCTAATGAGCACCCATCTTTTATCATAGCATGGGCCTGCCAACATTTATAAAAAACAAACAAACAAAAATAAATTATTTACGTTTTGCTACTGTAGATATGATTTTTAAATAGACTAATTTTTTTATTCCAGATCCGAGCGGGAAGCCCAAGTCAATATTTATTCCCCCCTCCCCCCTCCCTTAGTGAATTCCAGTTAATGCTAACCATAGCTTTGATTTCAAACGCTTTTTCTAAAATTTACAATTATAATAATACTGTGCAACTTAAGTGTAGGCATAAAGTAAGTAACGTTATAAGTGTTATAAATCAATAAACTTATCATAGTTATTATTAGTTAGAAGAATTGTGAGTTGAAACTAGTATACCACCGTATTACTATTGAGAGTTTATTTATCATTTGATTATGTTAACATTAATTTTTTTAGTTACCCCGCTATTATTATAAATGTCTATTGTATATAAGGTTTTCTTGGTGAAAAAATACTCTGATGTACTCATTGGTGTAAAACTGTCTAATAGAAAGATTTATTCTTTGATATGGTAGTTTTTGGAAGTTTTAAAATTTATTCTACAACCTAAACGCTCAATATGATTTATTCACTCCACCTGAAGTTCCGATTAATATTTTATAAGAATTATTCGAACTCTTTAATATTTTTTTCACACAAAAAGTATACTTCCGTTTGAAAACATGGCTGCTAACAGGTTACCTATCGTGGTTGTTTTGGGTGCAACAGGAGCAGGGAAATCGAAACTTGCTATTGAGATTGCTAAAGTTTTCCGTGGTGAAGTAGTTAGTGCAGACTCAATGCAAGTAAGGCTGTTATTAATAATGATTTTTATTACTATTAGGGACTTGTAATCAATTCTTTATTGTGTTTACGAATTAGACCATGCCACTTTCAAAATGAAACTAACTTCGATAACATTTTTAAAAGTTTATCATATTATTTAAATGCTATTAATTTAATTATAGTTGAAAAAATATAGTACATTGTTTCCCGTTAAACCCAATTAAAAAGTAATTATAGTAATTTAGTGTGATTAAGGGTGCCATATCATGACTTGTGATATTTGGATATCCAACCATTTCACTTTATAAAACATAAGTTTTAAAGACACAACAATACTTCAACATTTGTTCTGTTAATTATCAATAGACTAGTAAAGAATCTTAGATACTAAGTTATAAATTATGCAGAAGTGGAATTTCTTTAAATTAGGAAACGATTTATGTTAACGCAATTAAAAAGTATTTCGTCCCCACATGGCCTCAATGAACCTTGCCAGTAAAGTAAGCAGAGAGGATTTAGACAAGCTTACCACAAGCTGGACCTAACTTGATATTGGATATGCCTATTCATGATTTCCCATTTTTGCTATGAATTAATTATTTTGGAGACTTATCAGAACACACTATTTAAAAGACTGGTGTATACTTCTTTTTATAGCTACTCACAGCAGTGTGTTTCATTGTATGATTTAACTTCCAGTATTTTATGGAAGAAATTGAAGCTACAGCATTTTTAGCCAAGGGCCTTGAGCTAACCACACAATCCAATGTTTCTATTTAATGCTGCACACCAAAGTAACATTAAAGTGATTCAAACATTTTTATCATTAAAAGTCTATCAAACGTCAATATCTTGTATCCATTGAAAGAAAGAAATTTTACACCATTGATACTTACTAATGTAGTCCAGTGGTAGCGAACCTTTCTGATTCATAAACCCCTGTGCCCAAAATTTAACAAAAAAAAAACCCAGTAACTTATAGCAGTTCACTTAAATTAAAAGACGCATGAGGCTCTGCATGTCATAGATTCGCAACCACTGATGTAGTCAGTTAACAAATCATGATTATGTTATTATATTTAGATTGAGTGATGTTGTTCACATTTAAAATGTATAACTTTTTTAAAGTTAATCACGGCAGGACTATTTCTTTCATACCATAACACATAAAAAAAACCCCAACTATTTGACACATAAGCTGTGGTTGTGGTGGAGATAAAAGAAGGGCACTACTAAAACCTTTAAATTGTCCCATTTTAAGGTTTTTTTTTTAATGTTAGTGGAGACAGATGATTGTGCTGTAAAGCGTTCGACTGGCGACCGGAGAGTCTTTGGTTTGATATCTCGTGAGGACCAATGGGTATTTCATGTCATGGTGAAAGTCCCCCCGCTATATCTCCAGTGATTCATTCATTGCCATTGCACTATTAGCTATGGTGGGGATGAAAGAAAGGCACCATAAAAAACTTCCCATTGGTAGTTTAAAGGATTGTAGAGATTGCATCTCAGCCTTACAGGCACTTCACACACAAGGCATCACATTTATGAAATTGAACATCCATTAGAGTAAGATATTACAATGCCTGAAAAACTATATTCAGAATGAAAACATCAGTTAAATGTCATCCTATCACCCTTGTTCTATAGTAGTTGTAGTTCTCAAAAAGAACAATGTAAACAAATAAATAAACTGAACACAGTGCAGAAGAATTCAGAATTTCTAAAATTCTGCATGACTGAACATCAAGTCTATGACTTAAGTAAATATCTAGTTAAGTCATCTCTCAGCATGTTCTATCCAACAATATTGCCTGGATCAATTACATTACAGCGTTGGCATTAGGTGACCTTTTTGTCAGCCACTGAAAAACAAAAAAAAAGGTATATAATAAAGGAAAAAACAACAAATGTTAAACTATATATTAACACAGACAACTTCATCAAACTAATGGCTAAAATCCACATACTACCAGGACTGGAGTAATACTGGCTGATGTTGTCATAGGTATTTTTATCCAATCATTGAGCCACATTTTGTGATCTTATCCAATCATTAAGCCACATTTTGTGATCTGAGCCTATTTCAAAAGCACAGGCACCCATCCTTTTCTGACCAAAAACAACAAATAAAAAATAGTAATATAGAGTGAATATAAAAACAAATCTTAAAAAACAGATATAAAACCATTTTTCTAGACTTTATTAGCATGGAAAAGTCTTATTAATTATTTTTTTTCTATTTTTAAATAATATGGACATACTTTATGAAATAATGTTTAAGTAGTATTATGAACCACTTAAAAAAATTTTTTTTTTAACATGGAATCTCTGCCAGACTTATTTAAATTGTATCTTCATATATTAAACTAAATTTGTTTTTAACATGGAATCTCTGCCGGACATCTTCGAATTGTATCTTCATATGTTGAACTAAATCTGTTTTCCATTAAAATCTTTAATTACAACTGTCTATGTTGAACATTAATGTTGGTGGATAATTCATATTAGTTTTGCCAGTTTCTTTTTTGATGTGACTGAAACAACAATTTTTTCAGATTTATAAAGGATTGGATATTATCACAAATAAAGTAACTGAAGATGAACAGATGGGCTGTCCTCATTATCTAATGAGCTATTTAGATGCAGACCACAAGTATTATAATGTTGTGGACTTCAGGGATGCTGCACTGCCAATTGTATCCTTTCACTTAGAACTTAAATTAATTTAGATAAAATACTGTTGTTTTCTAAAACTTGTGAACTATAATTTTATTCCACTCATTATTCAAACTTTATAGACAGTTTATCCCTTATTTATTTCAATTCATTGGTTAAATAGTAATGCTAGCCATCTTGCCTTTTTTAGTATAAATTTATACATATACTTATTTGGTCTTATTGATTTTTTCCATATCGTGCTGTATACATTTTTATTAATCGAGTCATAATTTTTGTCTTTTTTTTTTCGTTAAATTTTTAAAGAAAAAAACTTTTTAAAAAAGATTTAAACATACATTTTTTGGACACTTCATACATTTTAATTCTTTAAATCAGTTAATGATTGATTACTGGAATAAGTAATATATATGTTGATCTTTTTATTCCATTTCTTACACATTTCTGTATCTGTACTGAAACTTAAGCTACTTATTAGGTTTTCATTGAAAATCCCATTTTTTTTTTTTGTAAAAAGTAAAATTAATTTTGTTAAACAAAATTGTGGATGATTCTCCCCTCTCCTATTTAGTGGGCTTTATTATTTTTAACCCGCAACTTTTTTTTTCGCCCCGGCTCTTTAGTATAATTTCTATATTTACGTTTTTGTTGCTTCCTTAACTTGACCCAGATCAATGACATTTTTTCCAGGAGGAGATTACCAATCATTGTTGGAGGGACTAACTATTATATTGAAAGTTTGCTGTGGGATTTTTTAATTGACAAAAGGGTATGTATCTATGTGTTGTACAAAGAGCAATTTCTTTGACCAAAGACATTCTTGGGTTTTCTTTGGAGGGGGGGGGACTTCTTTTGTACAAAAGTACTGCTAGGTGCCTTGAAGTATGTATCTCCATGAGAATCTCAATATATTTTGTATCTTTTTCTCAGCACATATGCATAGCAGTGATGTAAAGCTTCTTGTGATTTTCATGACTTTAGTAATGGCGTTGGGCAGGGTTGTTAGTATCAAAGTATCTGTATCTGCCAATACAGTATCGGAGATACTTTTTTAGTATTGGTTGCTGTATTGCCGATCCTTTTTGTATTAAGAATTGATTTGTGCACCGCCGATACATTTTAAACAAAAAAATATTGATACTCGATACCGATACTTTTCTATTGCCACTATAATATAATTGCAGAAAAATATAAACGATTTTAATACCTTGTTTTAAAAGTAATCTACATAAATTCAATCACTACCAGTAATCATAGACATCAACCCTAGCAATATTATTACCACCCTCCTCCCCACCTATACAACCACGGTCAGCGAATTGAAGGAAATTTTAAAGTTTTTGCTTTGCGCGCCGACATCTATAAATGTTATTCTTATATTCTTTCATTCATTTACTTTTTTTTTTTGTCAACTATTTGTTCAATGTTTCAATAAACGATCGAAAAGATAACTTTATTTCTTTTTTGATCGATCTGTCAGTTACATAAAAACTTGCACTCTTTATATTTTTAATAAAAACATTTTTTTTTTGTTCTCAAAAGTATTGGTCTCGACTTTGGCAATACATTTTTACTTGAGTAATTGTATTAGTATTGGCGTTACTCTTTTCATGAAGTATTGGTATTGACAATACAATTTAAGAGTATTGTTAACAACCCTGGCATTGGGCCTCTTTTCCATATGGGGGGGGAGAGACGACATAGGACTTTAAAGAGTCATGTCCTTTAGAACAGCTCTGGTTGTATTGTGACATCACTATGTCAGGAAACCACAGACTATCACCCATTGACACCATTAACTGTTTGAATGTGTACAGACTAACCAACATGTAACCCGTAACCCCCCTATAAGCCTTGTATTTTGGGGATGAGGACAGTTCCACAAGTCACAGTTATTTATGTCCATTCAGAGTTATGTACTGTCCTATGGGCCTGGTCATCTAGATGAGCCCTCTGTGAACTGGTCAATAAGAATATGTGTTTAAGGGGCACAGGCTGTTCATTCTATAAATATCTCACTGTTCACCCTCTTTATAGTGTAGTTTGTTGCACTGTACCATCACTGATTGCGCAGATAGTAGTTTTTTTACACAGTACCATCACTGTTTGCACAGATAGTATAGTTTTTTTTACATAATTATTGCACAGATATTATAGTTTGTTGCACTGTACTATCACTGATTGCCAGGACTTTCCCTTATTTTAAAGAACGTATTCTTTTATTATACCCGTATGAGGTTACGTTGAGAAGAAAACAAACCTTTTGTTGTGATCATCATCGGCTGGTAAGTAGGGTGGGGTTGGGGGGGGAGGCTGGTTCTCATCAGTACACACGGGGCCACCTTTTCCTTGAAAACATCCCAGTGTGGGAAGGGTCACTCCCTGTCATGTTCTGCCAACAGTCTTGTTGTGATAATGTTTGGCCCTGGGAGTGTTGTTAGATTGCTTGCGTGTATGTTTTTCTTTTTCTGCACATCTCTCTCTCCCCTCCCACCCCCGATCTCATTTTTTTTTCTTTACACACACACACACACACCTTCCCTCCCTCACCACTACTTTTATTACAGTCCTGTTTTGCTAGCGTGGGGCATGCTAACATTCGGGGGAGGGGGGTAGGTAAGGAGAAAAAATTCCCACATTAACGACATGCAACGGTGTTAAACGCTTTTCTCCAATTAATTGCGGCGATGGGAGTGTTGTGAATCTGTTAGGCATCGTTTTTTGCTTTTTGTCTTTAAACTAACGGCGTTTTGTTGACAACTGAACAGTATATAGGTATTATTTAGTGAACAGAATCTGGTTAGTAGTCTCTTACCACTAATACACCGATATTGTCTTCACACACCTTTGCTTTACCGTGTGAAAGGGCATATTGTAGTTTTTTTTTATCATCAGAATATTCATCCACATTAATGGTGGTTCGTTGAGGGTCTCTCATCATTAATTACCTCACACACAGGCACTTGATATGCTGCGATTTTTTTGCCACCCGATTTTGCTGTGGTTGCTTGTGCGTCTCATAGTGTGAGGGGAGATGCTGCTTCCCTTTCCGCCACCCTTTAAGTGATCATTTTCATTGTTGATACAGATTTTTGTCTCATGGTCTTTGATTTTGATCATTATGTGGCTCGATCGGGATCGAAGCCCCTTGAAGGCAGTTACTCTGTTGTTGTCACTTGCATTCAGTGGGAACTTCTTGACCATAGAAAGAGGGGGGTTCGGCTCTCTCTATTTGGTTTTCATTTTTCTTGGAATGGACATTAAAATAATGCTGTCGATATTCTTAGCCCGATGGTAGCCAACATCTGGAGTCATGACGTCATTGTCCGATATCGTCTTTTAGCTTACATGTAAACTATCTCGCTGAATCGTTTATTCAAAGAACGGAGTGGTTGCTGGGGCTAGAATGTAGTTTAAGCATGCCTGTCTTTGGGACCCTGTCGCAAAATGTTTACGGTGGGCATTCGTCTGTAATTTTTGGTCGCTTTATTTTAGGGGCCCTGTGCGGGCGTTCTGTCGCAGCCTCTGCGTCTATTCGTGTAGGGAGGTAGATGTTGGACCTGGAGTGGAGCTGTCGTGTAGGGAGGTAGATGTTAGACCTGGAGTGGAGCTG
Source organism: Bulinus truncatus (assembly GCA_021962125.1). Lineage (NCBI taxonomy): Eukaryota > Metazoa > Mollusca > Gastropoda > Planorbidae > Bulinus > Bulinus truncatus. The sequence goes on from JAGDYQ010000015.1 coordinate 5,769,778, forward strand.
TCATGTAGGGAGGTAGATGTTGGACCTTGAGTGGAGCTGTCACCTTGCCCCAGACCACACCACCACCACCATGTCATATACTACTGCTGCTACTACTACTACTACTATCTCCAGTCCAAATGTTATGTACGTGCCCGTGTGTCGACTTCTGTCGACACGCCGTCAGTGGCGATGGGAAACCAAACAAAAAGCGTCCCATGCAGAGTTTTAATTAGGACACATGCACCTCGTGTCGGGGGGGGGTGTGAAAGGTCGAGTAGAGCGGTGGTGGATGTGGTAACCGTGAGAATAACGGTGAATGATGCTAGTGACATCCCGACAATGATACTTACTGGTTGGTCCTCTGGCTCGACTTATATTATTTGTCAAACGTTTTTCACCTGTCCACCGTTCACGGTCGTGGGAGTTGGTGCCGGGGAGTAAATTCTTGAGCTGACATGTTGTAATGCTCGTGATCCCATTGTTTTGCTTCTGATTGAATCATTTTGACTCATATCTTTCTTGGTTAGAATGTTAGAGGGGAAAAAATAAAGACAACAAAAAAAAATCCAAAGTAACACTTTATAACTTGTAGGAATATATAAATAATAACACGTGTATTTCTGATATAACAAATATTCTATTTTTGTGTATAAAATATCATTTAAATTAAAGATCTGAGTATTCAGTCTTTGTCCTTTGAAGTACACATTCCTAATGAAGAATCATTCATAGGCATTTAGTACATTGTAGAGATTTTTTTTAATATCAACTGCGCGTGTATAACAAAATCATGTCATTTCAAATTTGTTTCATTGTGATTAAAGTAATTACAAATAATTATATATCATTTTGAGCGGTGCGTTCTGTTGTTATCGGCTTGTTTAAACACACCCATTTTACATTCGACCTAACCCCCCCCCCTCCTGCTGACCTGGTTTATTGTTTTTCGATGTTGTCGTGGGTCTTCATTCCAGAGTTTCTGTTTTGATTGTTGGCCAGACATTATAGTGTGTAAAGACGCTAATATGTCATTTGACTACCGGCAGAAGACTGGCCATACATAGACTCACTTCACCCCGAGCGAGACTTTATTGAAGACTGGCGTTGGTACTGTATCTGTTATATCCTCTTGCCGCTTATTCCGGGAAATGCATGCAGCACACCAGACCAGACCTAAAATAGATTGCCTGGTGTGTGTGTTGGGGATATCTGATGTGTTGGTCTGCCATTTGTTGTTTTGATCGTCAGAGGCGGTAACCTAGTAGAGCGGGGAGGGGGTGGTCCTGGATCTAATCGATTGATAAACTTCATCAGTTATAAACATGAACCCGTAACTATCAGAATGAGAGCCCCCCCTCCCTCTAAACAGTGTACTGCTACAGTGTTTATAATTTGAGCTGAATATGTTACTACAGGTTAACGGACTTTGTTTGTGAACTAAGAGATAACAAGTAGTCAAACATGTTTGTGTGAACAGTTTGTACACCGACTGAATCAATCGATCTACGTTGTTGATGTTGTTTTTTTTAGGTCTTGAACTTTACTCGTAACCTTTCTTTGTACGTTAGAATTAACTTTAGTTAGTCGTGTATTTGTGTGCAGGGTATTTTGTTGAGAAAGGACAAATGGGCTGGTTTTCAAGGAGTATCCCTAGAGGGAAGCTATAAAAACATTTTTTGCCCCCTATATCCAGACGTGAAGCGCGTCATAAGTTGTTAATGAACTTCCATTGTTTCCAATACAAAAACGAGTCATTCTAGTTTCTGGCCAGATGTAGACTAGAAAGTGACACCCATGATTTGATGAAGTGTGCATAGCAATAACTGTCGGCATATTACAAGTCAAATAAACTTGGCTGTTGGTTAATGATTTTGATCCGAGAGATCTGACAGTATTCTTGTACAGGAAGTCGTTACATGCAACGCTAGGTGTCATGTGTTTTTCGTTGTTTGTGGAGTCCTTGAGATAAGAAAGTTGTTGGGTCTTTCACGGCCAATGTATAAACATGGACCAAGCCGTTTTTTTTAAATAAAAAAATAATAGTCCTTTTATAAAAGTACGACCATGAAAGCATTGTAAATATTTGCACATAAAAAACCCTGCCGGTTTACCCATATCTATATATACACGTGTAAAATAGTATTATTTTTGCAAAAGAAAAAAA
>JAGDYQ010000015.1:5772423-5792679 GCA_021962125.1 Bulinus truncatus
TATCTATCTATCTATCTATCTATCTATCTATCTATCTATCTATCTATCTATCTATCTATCTATCTATCTATCTATCTATCTAATCTATATATCTATCTATCTATCTATCTATCTATCTATCTATCTATCTATCTATCTATCTATCTATCTATCTATCTATCTATCTATCTATCTATATCTATCTATATCTATATCATTCATCTATCTATCTATCTATCTATCTATCTATCTATCTATCTATCTATCTATCTATCTATCTATCTATCTATCTATCTATCTATCTATCTATCTATCTATCTATCTATCTATCTATCTATCTATCTATCTGTCTGCCTGTCTGTCTGTCTATCTGTCTAATTATCGATAGATCATTTTAAATATCTGCACAAAACAATCCACGTACCCAGTTCAAGCTATTTGTGATATCCTTTCACGATATCATCTATATAAAACCCTCAAGTATCTAATAAACAATTTTCAATATAAAGAACAAGAGAAAAAAATGACTTTTACTTCAGAGATAATCCATGAGTTGAACTGATCCGTATTATAATCAATTTCTTTTAATCGACATCGGCGTATATTAAGCGTACGCCCGGATTTCCTGAGTGCGGTTCTGCCAGCTAATGTGGAAGTTTGTTAAAAGTGAAATAATTTCGTTTGTATGTTTTGTTATTGTGATTATTGTTTAACTGACTGACCATTGATATTTGAACATATTTTACAATATTTTAATACACATTTTTATTGACCTCTCTCCTATTTGTGTTATTGTTTATAATACTTCCCCAGTCACAAAGAATCTGTTGATAACCTTCAACTTGGACCTTTGTTTACTTTCTTTGTTTTTTTTTTAAACAATTTATTTCTCATGCAAGCGCTGATAACTCTGACACCAAAATTGTTTAATTGTTTTAAATTCATTGAATATGTCGGCCCTGTTTTAGACTTTATCACTGGTTTAGGCTTTATCACTGTTTTAGAACTTTATCACTGTTTTAGACTTTATCACTGTTTTAGACTTTATCACCGTGGGGCAGTGGCTCTCAAAGTGTGGGTCTCGGGCGGAATTCATGGTGGGTCTCAAGAGAGATTTCAATGTATGGTTAAAGGATAATTGGAGTCTATATATGCATACTTACAACTCTTTTTTTTTCTATGTACAGTATTTTAAAACCAAACGTTTGCTAATCTATAAAGTATATATAATTTAATATAAACACACACTTTTGTTCTCTTGCTTTTGTCTTAGTTTTTCTTTGCAGGTGAAGTGCGAGACAATTTGGGCAGGCAACTCCGCCACTGTGTGGCGTGGTATAGCCACTGTGTGGTGTGGTATATCCACTGTGTGGTGTGGTATATCCACTGTGTGGTGAGATGTGTCCACTGTCTGGTGAGGTATGTCCCCTGTCTGGTGAGGTATGTCCACTGTGTGATGTGGTATATCCACTGTGTGGTGTGGTATAGCCACTGTGTGGTGTGGTATATCCACTGTGTGGTGTGGTATATCCACTGTGTGGTGTGGTATAGCCACTGTGTGGTGTGGTATAGCCACTGTGTGGTGTGGTATATCCACTGTGTGGTGTGGTATAGCCACTGTGTGGTGAGATATATCCACTGTCTGGTGAGGTATGTCCACTGTGTGGTGTGGTATAGCCACTGTGTGGTGTGGTATATCCACTGTCTGGTGAGGTATGTCCACTGAGTAGTGTGGTATAGCCACTGTGTGGTGTGGTATATCTACTGTGTGATGTGGTACAGCCACTTTGTGGTGTGGTACAGCCACTGTGTGGTGTGGTATAGCCACTGTATGGTGTGGTACAGTTAGTTGAAGAGTTTACTTCTCTGACAATCTCACGATGGCGGAATGTACACAACGTATTATTAATTTTTGAAGATGAAACCTGGAAAAAACAGCAACCGGATTTCAACCAATCAGAGCTGCTAATACATCATTAAATCGTATGATAAAAAAAATATTTTTCTGAGAAACTTGACTAGATGTAATCGTGGAACACGGAATAGGATAGTAACTATATTTATTATTATATCAATGATTTAATATCTCCAAAGTTTCTGCAGTGCACTTGTAGTACTTCTTGAATTAAGCTACTTGCGATGTGATTAGTATCAAGAAATTATTGTTTAGATCCCGCATGATTAAGTGCTTACATTACTTTTTATGAATTTATTATAAGAACATTCTTGTATTTAATATGTATTATGGGATAAGATGTTATTTCTGTATTGAAGATCCAGCGTCGAGGCTGAGTTGTTATTGTTGTTGTTGTTTCGATGTTACTAGTCGGACATATAAAGATATATTTATGGAACCTAGACAAAAGATCCTTTTCGGAACCGATACATCATTCTATGGCTTTATTATAAATTTTAACTAGAATGGAGCCCATTCCACTGGGGTCTTTGTCCGCTGGGGGAGGGTGTCCGGATACCATAGGAGGCTGGGCCCTGACCCTACCCTTAAGGGGGGGTATATGGAAACCCATTATTATGAAATCTTCAAATAGTGTTTTGCCAACAGGGGGTGGATGTATAGGTTCGTGTATGGTTGTGGAAGGGGTCGGTCCTTGTAAACCAGGGGCGTGGACACAGTATTCGGTCCTGATGTTGTGGGCCTGAACATCGTGTGGTTCAAGTACTATCATAGTCAGTTTCTGACGTGAAAATTGTACCAAATGTACAAACAAAAAAAGACCAGCGCTGAAAAACGTTTTCAGTAAGTTCGATTTTTTTAGTTTCAACTGATATATAACAATTTATCTGGTCAACAAAAGTGGTCTCCCATTTCCCGCCAAGGTAAGCGGTTTAAAAAAAATGTCAACAGCTTTTTTTTTTTTAAAAAAAAAAGGTCAAAGGTTATAAAAAAAATCATCATGTTTGTTTCACGACTGTACAGAAATAAACAAATCATCTTTAAATTGATGCACATTTAAAAAAAAAATAACATGAAAACATCAAACGCATAAAAACAACGCAAGGAGGGAAAGCGAAACTTTAATTTATTGTTTCTTTTATTGTTGGCCATGTTTTGTTATTTTCTTTTGTTTTCTTTTCGTTTTCCTCAGTAAAAGTTTGTATGTTGTACGTCTGACAAGATGAAACGAACGACCCCCCCCCCCCCCAAATTGCGCCCACTTCATGTACGTCCGTTTTTTTTTTTTAAGTCCTTGACATCTGTGGACGTTCATAAGGAAGTGATGATGGCGCAATTAATTGGAACATTACTTTTGGATTTGCTTTCACACCCCCCCCCCCGATCTCGTAATATTACGTACTCTCACAAAGTGATGGACGAGATTACGACAAAGAAAAAAAGAAAAACAAAACAGACTTCAGCAATAGCGATAGTGTGGTGGAGGGGGGGCAAAGGTCAAAGGTCAATCTCATCGTCAGAGAAGATTGTGGTCGAGGATAATCCACGGTCTTCCGTCCACGTAATATTATGAAACAGGATTTAAATCAGTGAAAATAACAAGCGGTGTCAAGCGGCCCTAGCTGCGGGGATTTCCGATTTCACTCTCTCTCTCTCTCTCTCTCTCTCTCTTCTCTCTCTCTCTCTCTTAAACGACCACTACTGGACCATCTTGAGAAACAGCCTGTTGATGGTGAAGGGAAGGGGGGGGGAGAGGGAGTGAGTGAGATTGTGTGTGTGTGTGTGTGTGTGTTAGAGAGAGAGGCAGTGAGAGAGGGGGGAACGTATTGGTGGTCTGGAAATAGAAATATACCAGAAGGACAAAGATAAAAAGGGTGGAAAATAATGTTTCTCTCCCCCCCCCCAATCCCCTTGTCCACTAATTTTAAACTTCCTTGTGTGAGTTCCTCTATGTGTGTGTGTGTGTGTGTAGGGTGGGGAGGGGGTAGAGGGGGGGGGTCATGCACTGACCTTTCTTACATCTCATCTGATGTTGCGTGTTTTACTGACAGATGCATGGCGAGCGTTTGTGTGTTATTGTGGGGAGAGGGGGGGGGGCTAGCTTAATTGAAAAAAAAAAATTCGTTGTTTATTGGTTTTAGCGTGTCCTGTACGTCAGTCAGTGGTCAAATTTTAATGGCTAAAAGGGGGGGGGGTGGAGGGAGAGAAAGGAGGGGGGGGAAGGAGAGGATGATCTCTGTAGGGGGAGAGGGGGGGTTTCGTTTGAGCAATATCGGACATTACCAGTGACGAATGGAACGACAGGGCATGTTTTATTTTACTGTCTAAAGATGGAGAACGACTGCCCCAAGACTCCCACGGCAAAGTGATATATATGGGAGCTGTTTGATACGATATGTAGACAACAGGTACGTTTCTATACCCCCCACCACCACCACCCCGCATTTGAGAACTCACCTTGGGCCCCCCCCCCCCGCGAATTCAACAGTTTTGCTAAGCCCCCCCTCCCCCACCCCCTCCCTCAATTGTAGCTATTTAGGACTTTAACTAAGTCCTTTGTGACGTAATTTGACCATTTCACACCAGAGGTGTGCGGATCTTGAAATTTAGGGTCCGCGTCCGTCCGCGGATTTCTATCAATGATCCGCGTCCGCATCCGCGTCCGCAGAATCTTACAACATTGGTCCGCAGTCAGTCCGCGCGTCCGCATTGCTGAAATTTAGCTGTTTAAATGAACTGAAATTTTTTTTTTATGGTAACGCTAAAGAAGATCCGCGTCAGTCCGCGAGTCCGCAACTTAACCATACGAAGCGTCCGCTGTCAGTCCGCGGATTCGGAAAAGTCTGCGGATCTGCGTCCGCAAGCGGACGCGTCCGCTGTCCGCTCATCTCTGTTTCACACCCGTTGTAAGCATTTAATAGCCCGTTCGTGCCCACGCAGCCTCATCAAATCAACTACAGTCGCTACATAATTGTTGGGGGAGGGGGGGAATTGTTGGTCACTTCATAACGGTTGTGTTCGTCTCTTGACGACCATTAACACAATTAGCCCTAATTATTATTTTCATTATAAAAAAAACCTCGTTTGTTGGGTCTTATAATATAAATGGTTAGTTGATGAATGTGTTCAGCTGTTAACTTACATTTTAAAAAGTTCATTTTCATCGCCGGAATACATGCGTACTTAATTTCTACGACATTTTAAGGAACTTCAAAGGAACTTCACGCTGTTTAATTTGTGCCCCCCACCCCACCCCACCCCCTCTGCGGTTCAGCTGGTTCTTAAAACTACATGTTCCCGTCTTTCGGCATGTACAGAGGGTTGATGGTGGTGGTGGTGGTGGTGGTGGTGATGGTGGTGGTGATGGTGGTGGTGGTGGTGATGGTGGTGGTGGTGGTGGTGATGGTGGTGGTGGTGGTGGTGGTGGTGATGGTGGTGGTGGTGGTGGTGGTGGTGATGGTGGTGGTGGTGGTGGTGGTGGTGATGGTGGTGATGGTGGTGGTGGTGGTGGTGATGGTGGTGGTGGTGGTGGTGGTGATGGTGGTGGTGGTGGTGATGGTGGTGGTGGTGATGGTGGTGGTGGTGGTGATGGTGGTGGTGGTGGTGGTGGTGGTGATGGTGGTGTGGTGGGGGGTGTTACCTGAGAATTTATTGTTAAACTTACCAGGATGGTTATGTAGCCTTACACGTAACAGCGATGAGTGGGTAAGCAAATTTATCTTGTTACAGAAGCATTCAAGGAAAAACAAAATCTCAACCGACATCAAAAGAAATGAACCATTAGTTGATATATACATACAAGCATACATATATACATACATACGTACATACATATATATATATATATATATATATATATATATATTATGAAATACTAGGTAGTTTGTTGTCCCTGACATTAAACTTTAGATAAAAACATATCGGCTAGCGACCTGCTCTTTGTGTTTGTGGTCATATTAATATTGTATGCCATTATTTCTATGGTGGTTAATGACGTAATCAGTATTACTGAATAATCTCGAACCAATTAGACATTCAACATTGAAACTGAATTGACCAATAAGTATTAACCTCTTAACATGCACCGTGGGGGTTTTGTTCGCTGAGGGTTTTGTCCACTTGGGGGTTTGTCCGCTGGGGGGTTGTATGCTGGGGCTTTTGTCCGCTTGGGGGTTTGTCCGGTTGAGGTTTTGACCGTGGGGGTTTTGTCCGCTGAGGGTTTTGTCCGCTTGTGGGGGGTGTTTCCGCTGGGGTTTTTGTCCGCTGAGGGTTTTGTCCGCTGTGGGGTTTTGTCCGCTGAGGGTTTTGTCCGTTGGGGATTTGTGTCCGGTTGAGGTTCTGACCGTGGGGGTTTTGTGTGTGTGTGTGGGGGGGGCTACGTCCTACATTCTAATGGTGCAGCTAGGTAACTTAGTATTATATTTGTGTGTGTATTTCTGTGTCTTTGTGTATGTGTATTTTATCTATGCACATATTTACTTATCCTTTATTACATTTCTTTTTTCTGTCTGAGCTGTGTGCAATTTCTGTCATTCATATCTTGTTGTTTTTATTTTTTTACACCTGTTTATTTATCCGTTTTGTACCACTAACCTACTTAATATATTTGTTGCAGTTGAGATAGACAAAAAATCAGTGTATCGATTATTTTTTTTATCTAGATATAGATCTATTGAATGAATGAACTATCGATCGCCTTTGAATAGAAACCGTTTAATCGGGGAGGGGTGTGTGTGACGTCGGTTGAGATATTGCCATATGACCTCTTGTTATCGCAACCGCAGAGTTTATTGCCCCCCCCCCCGCGCCCACCCCTCCGTCCTTGACATTGCACTAGCACAATCACCGCTAAATTACGCCGGCCTATTTAATACATGTTAGACTGATTGACTGGCACGCATGCGCGCAAACACACAGAGTAACCAATGAACGCCTGCACTTAGAGTTTAGACGCACGAAAATAAAAAAAAGCTATCTTAACTAGCAGGCCAATCTCAAGGTAGTAGTGGCATCACTTCAGGCGCCCCAAACCTTGGAAGCCAGTGCCGAACCTTTGGGATTTGGGGGGGCGGCGTGGGAGGGGCTTGGCCTCTTTGGGGGGCCCCAGCATTTTGACATTCGACACCATGACATGAGATAATGTACTTAATATTTAATGTAAACAAAAATTGGGCCCCCCTCTCACGCTGGGTCGGGGGGGGACTTTCAAATTAGGACCCACTCCTCCCCTTACCCTAGGTACGCCTCTGATGGAATCTCCTGTCTATCTGAATTAATTGCAACACAAAGGCTTTGGACGTTTGGTACCGAGGCCCCCATGTTTTACTGATTTGTTTCACGGTTACCTTTATGTGTTATGAAATATAGTTGACCTGTTGTGGACCCAGGCCCACCAACAGAAATTTCGTGTCCCCTGGGCAGGGCTGTCTCGCCCCCCCCCCCGTGCTGATAATATTTTCAAAAGTTGATTGGCCACCTCAGTCCGGGCACCTAAAAACTCCCCGAGCCCCTGGGCATTTGCTCGCCCCCCCCTTGCGGGTCTGTGTGGACAACCAACGGACATAACATACAAATGTATACATGTACACTATTTTTTCATATACAATTTTTCGTTGTGAGCGTAACCGACTTGGGGTGGGGGAAGTTACGGTGACGTCATTTCCGACAAGGTTACATTTTTTTCAAAAGATCATAAATTATAATCGGCCAATGAGAAAAAGACAAACAGCAAACGACAACAATCCATTTCGTAACATATTTAATTTGATACAATATGGTACAATATAGTACAATATAGTACAATATGGTACATATATTGTTTTAAAAGCCTGTGAAATGTTTCTCTTCTTCATCAAGAGCTTTGTCTTGCGTTATAAGCAAAATATCCAAAAACCTCTATAAATAGTATCGGAAGTGGACACCGGTATTAGGGGAAATACCTTTGATGTTGAGGGGGGGGGGGAGGGGGAGTCTAGTGTTAGGGGATCTAGTGCAAAACAATAAAGACAGAAAGTAATCAACAAATTCAATATTACTGGCAGTTTTTTGTGTGTGTTGTTGTTTAATACATGTAATTGCTTCCACGACCATGTTGTGACGTTTCGCTCGTTAGATCCCCTCATCAGTGACCTAGTTATGCTATGTTGGTTTGTTGTTTTTAACTTGGGGGGGGGGGAGGGGGGAAGCTCTCGACAGAGGTGTATTATGGTAGTAGCATCGACTCTCTGACCCGACCATGAACCTGACTCGGTTAACCTTGGCGGGTGACGTTTAATTTAAACTTTAAAAAGAAAAACACCATAGGGACTCATATTTGAAAGGAGAAACTAAATTAACCAATCAGCGTTGAAAGATAAACAGGATAAAGATAGTGGGACTTTAATTAGAAAGCAGTTCATAGCAAATACATTTTTAATCAACAAAACAAATTGAAAAAAAATCACCTCTGGTCTAAAACATTTTGAATTTGGGCTAGAATCTAAAAAAACATGATAACATTGAAACAATAGTAACATGATAAAATTGGTTATTCTAGAAGCATACTATTATGTGGATATAATATGTGGAGTCATTGTGAAATTCTGTACTAGAACCGTAATATAAATGTAGACATACTGGTAGAAATGTACGGAATGGTTATAATAGACATACGGGGTCAAATATGTGGAAGGGATGTAATAGACATACGGGTAGAAATATGCGAAATGGTTATATAATAGACATACGTGGTCAAATAAACGGAAGGGATGTAATAGACATACTGGGAGACATATGTGAAATGGCTAGAATACTTATACTCTTAGAAATGTTGACCTGTGTTCCCCCGTAGTGCCCCCGTGGTCATAGGACAAAATGAGATTGACGAAATTTTCCTCTCTAGTGTTAAAATTGGCAAATAAAGAGTGACACCCCAAAACACTGAGCCAAAGTACAACAACAACTACAACAACAACAACAACAACAACACAAATACAAAGATTTATCTATCTATCTATCTATCTATCTATCTATCTATCTATCTATCTATCTATCTATCTATCTATCTATCTATCTATCTATCTATCTATCTATCTATCTATTTATCTATCTATCTGCCTGTCTGTCTGTCTATCTGTCTAATTATCGATAGATCATTTTAAATACCTGCACAAAACAATCCACGCACCCAGTTCAAGCTATTTGTGATATCCTACGATATCATCTATATAAAACCCTCAAGTATCTAATAAACGAATTTTCAATATAAAGAACAAGAGAAAAAAATGACTTTTACTTCAGAGATAATCCATGAGTTGAACTGATCCGTATTATAATCATTTCTTTTAATCGACATCGGTGTATATTAGCGTACACCCGGATTTCCTGAGTGCGGTTCTGCCAGCTAATGTGGAAGTTTGTAATAAGTGAAATCATTTCGTTTGTATGTTTTGTTATTGTGATTATTGTTTAACTGACTAACCATTGATATTTGAACATATTTTAAAATATTTTAATACACATTTTTATTGACCTCTCTCCTATTTGTGTTATTGTTTATAATACTTCCCCAGTCACAAAGAATCTGTTGATAACCTTCAACTTGGACCTTTGTTTACTTTCTTTGTTTTTTTTTTTTTAACAATTTATTTCTCATGCAAGCGCTGATAACTCTGACACCAAAATTGTTTAATTGTTTTAAACTCATTGAATATGTCGGCCCTGTTTTAGACTTTATCACTGGTTTAGGCTTTATCACTGTTTTAGACTTTATCACTGTTTTAGACTTTATCACTGTTTTAGACTTTATCACCGTGGGGCAGTGGCTCTCAAAGTGTGGGTCTCGGGCGAATTCATGGCGGGTCTCCGGCAAATTCATGGTGGGTCGCAAGAAGATTTCAATGTATGGTTAAAGGATAATTGGAGTCTATATATGCATACTTACAACTCTTTTTTTTTCTATGTACAGTATTTTAAAACCAAACGTTTGCTAATCTATAAAGTATATATAATTTAATATAAACACACACTTTTGTTCTCTTGCTTTTGTCTTAGTTTTTCTTTGCAGGTGAAGTGCGAGACAATTTGGGCAGGCAACTCCGCCACTGTGTGGCGTGGTATAGCCACTGTGTGGTGTGGTATATCCACTGTGTGGCGTGGTATATCCACTGTGTGGTGAGATATGTCCACTGTCTGGTGAGGTATGTCCCCTGTCTGGTGAGGTATGTTCACTGTGTGGTGTGGTATATCCACTGTGTGGTGTGGTATATCCACTGTGTGGTGTGGTATAGCCACTGTGTGGTGTGGTATATCCACTGTGTGGTGTGGTATATCCACTGTGTGGTGAGATATGTCCACTGTCTGGTGAGGTATGTCCCCTGTCTGGTGAGGTATGTCCACTGTGTGGTGTGGTATAGCCACTGTGTGGTGTGGTATATCCACTGTGTGGTGTGGTATAGCCACTGTGTGGTGAGATATATCCACTGTCTGGTGAGGTATATCCACTGTGTGGTGTGGTATAGCCACTGTGTGGTGTGGTATATCCACTGTCTGGTGAGGTATGTCCACTGTGTAAGTTACCTACACACACACACACACACACTCACGCTCATACACACACACTCACACACACACACACACACACAAATAATAGGCCTACGGATCGAATCGATATCCGGAGTTCGATATAAAGTACGATCCCATAGGAAGGGCGATACCTGACATTCTTATCGATGTTCGATCGATTTAATAAGTAGACAGATCAATGCGCATGTCTTACGTTCTCCTAGTCCAATTCACCATACGCGTTTGTTTGTTTTTTTCTTTTCTGAAATCTTCCAGCGCCACCTATTGCGTTTCTATAAATAGACTTGTTACGTCAGAAATTTTTTTTTGTCTTATGCATGCGTGGAGATATTCGCAATAAGTGTGTTTCATTATATGTTTGCGTGTGTGATTAATGTATCCTTCGATGCAGCTGTTATGCATTTCACACTGTTCACACACTTTATGAAAAAGATTTTTTTTGTTTGAATGATACATTTTTTTGATCATTTTAAATAAGGTGATACTTTACTTACGTTGGTTTTTTTTTATGACAGTTTCATTGGCACACGCTAGGCACGTGATAAATAAATTGCATTGAGTGATTGGTGGTGGCATTTACGTAATCGTCTGTGCTGGTCATCTTTTTTTTCGTCTGCGTGCTACCATAGCCTCCAACCCAAACATATTCGTCCGATATAGCCTCGAAATGGTTTTTACAACCATTGCAGCGTCTACCCAACGGTGTCAACTTATAAATGAACGTCACACTTTACTCAACTTATACATGGACGTCATGATATTTGGTTTGTTTTTGTATTCCCCCCCCCTTTCCCCCATTCATTTTTATTTATAAACTTCCCATTTTTTTTAAATCGTGTCAGTTGTCGACAAAGAGTACATGTAATTCGAGTGAGCGGTCGTGTTGTCATGACTACGGACTTGTGTAATACTGTTCAACAGACGACTATGTCCAAGACAATCAATTTTGTATTTTTCTAAAATTGTTTATTTTGTATTTTTTCTCCTTGCATCATTTTATTTTAATAAATATTACTCTCTCTCTCTCTCTCTCTCTCTCTCTCTCTCTCTCTCTCCCTCTCCCTCTATCTCTCTCTTTCCCTCTTTTTGAATAACTTTTATCTGCAAGTTGTGTAAATATGTGTGTGTGTGTGTTTGAGTGTATGTGTGTATGTTACTTTTTGAATGGAAACTGGGAAATGTAAGCAGTAGACTTTGTACGTTGAACGTTTTTTTTTGGTGGTAGAAAAAAAAGTGCCGCTGAGTTAAAGTATGGAGGGTGAGCAACTTATTGTGTGTGTGTGTGTGTACTGTGTGTGTGTGTGTGTGTGTGTGTGTGTACTGTGAGGGAATCTTGAAATAGATGAACACTGTTCTTTTATTGCAGAAAATTCTTGGAAGGTTCGTAGCAGTGTGGTATCCGGACAAAACCCCCAGCGGACAAAACCCCCACGGACTAAACCCCCACGGACAAAACCCCGGCGGACAAAACCCCCGGCGGACAAAACACCCAGCGGACAAAACACCCAGCGGACAAAACACCCACTTAAAAACATTATTTATTAATTAATCATTACTTTTATTATAAAATGTAATATCCCCCCCCTAATCTTTATTATAAAATGTAGAAAGTGAAAGTAGGTCAGGGCAGTTGGGACAGTTTAACGTAATTCGATATGAGACGGGTGGACAGAGAGGGAGACATAACCCATTAACTTTAACAGGTAGGGGAATTTTAGACAATAAATAATAGTGTCACAGTAGAATTCCGGAAGATGCGTAGACGTGGGTAGTTCATGAGTTCAGGGTTAGGGGTTTACTGCAATTGAATAAAGTTCAGAGACATAGTGTCGGTTTGGAGGAATTCAAGTAACATGAGAAGTGCAATGTCACCTTTATTCTGCTATGTTCACCAAACTCTTAATTATGTATTGAATTGGGGTGGAACCAACAAACAGGAGACTTGAGAATGATAGGATATTTTGTCCAGCTAGCCTATATAAGAGAATGTAAGTTTAGTTCGGGAGGAATTGTTGAGCGTACTCGATTTGAAGTGTTTAATTTCCATATCTCATTAAGGGTTCTTTTTTCCTCGTAAATTTAGCTTTTAGACACAATTTGAAACAAGGCTTACAAATTTTACATCACATTCTTGTTATACATTATTAGCCGTTTGATATAGTCGGCTGCTGTATTGCCCTGTGATGTAAAAAGTGTAGCTTGTTCAATTCTTTTTTTTTTTACTCTAAAAATCTGACATTTAAAATAAATTAATATTTGGCAACACTGGAAGGCAGTGGTTCCCCGGGCCGCGAATTCGCATTGGTCCGTGGATCGTATGATTCTGGGGCGCCCAAGAAACATAAAATTATAACTCGAGCTTTTTTTGTGATTTTTTTTTAATTAATTAATTAAGACATAATAATAATTTTAAAAGGGGCTAAATAAAATAATAACTATGGCTATGTTTCATATTGAGCATTTATGATCAACAAAAACAGGTTTTAAATTGAAATTCATTTACATGATTTATGTGATTTACAAACCACCCGCTAAGCAGGTCATAGAAAGTTAAACTAATTAAAAGCTAATAATAATAAAAAAAAAATTGTAGCTGCAATAAATGGCTTAAAACAATATTGTGGGGGTTTTGTCCGCTGGGGGTTTTGTCCGTGGGGGTTTTGTCCGCTGGGGGTTTTGTCCTACACTCTAGCAGTGTATCCATAATGTGGGCATGTAAATAAATCAACAATCGGGTGTAGTTTTGTGTGGATTGTTATAAATGATATGTTGGGAAGGATTTGGATAAGATGGGGGGGGGGGGAATGGAAAGCGGGGGGGGGGAGAAGGAGGGGGGTCAGTCGCAAAGAGAAAAGAAAAGAGTTAAGGGAGCTAGAAATGTTAATGAAAAAGGTGGTCTGTGGGGGGAGAGTGAGATGGGGGAGCCATCAGAGAGATGGATTGAGTGACAACACTCAATGCCAGAAAATGGATGGAGACTGAAAAAAGAGAAAATGAAGAATTTGTTAATGAGATGCTTATTTATAAAAAAAAATATGTACTGATATATACTGCAACGTACTTCTACATAATGCAATATACTGTTAAATGTTGTTATATATTGCTATATACTTCTATATATTGTTATACTCTGCAATATAGTTCTATATATTGAAATATACTGTTACGTGTTGTTATACACTGCTTACATACTTCTATGTATTGTTGTACACTATTATATATTGTTATATACTGCTATAATCAGCTACATACGGCTCTATATTGTAATACACTACTATACACTGCTATATACTGCTATAGGCTACACCATTATAAACGGATACACTGTTAAACACTGCAATACATATAGTGAGGATCTCGGTATGCAAATTGTATATCTTAGTAGGAAATGAAGTTAGTCATTTCGCAACTATTCTGAAACAACCGAACCTGTCTTGAGATGTTGCTATTCATCGGTCAACACATTCAAGAACCCAAGTAAAATAATTGTTTCGCCTCAAAACTTTATAATAATTATATTTTTGCATAATTGCCACCAACACGATTTTGACTTTTGTCATGGGACGCCATGCCGTATTGTCATCAAAATGTCATCATGTCAGTAAAAAAAATGCCCATGAGTATCTATAAATGTCAACATGTCACGGGTTACGTATTCTGTAATTCAATGGCGATGGCCGTGTAGTATAACGTCTGGACTGATTGTACTTTTTTTTTTTTACTTCCTCGTCTAGCAGACGGCGTGAAGGTCAAAGTCTTACATGTTCCCGCCAAAAACCTAAAACTTAACAACGGCCGTAATTTATGGCTCAACATTCGCCCACATTGTGTGGATTGTTATAAATGATATGTTGGGAAGGATTTGGATAAGATGGGGGGGGGGGAATGGAAAACGGGGGGGGGGGAGAAGGAGGGGGGTCAGTCGCACTTCAACCCTCCTGCCAATTAACCTCTCTTCCCCCCACCCCTTCCTTGTTTCATCATTCCCAGACCGCGAGATTTCCCCCCCTCCCTCCTCCCCATTTTCTTTGTTTCAATGGACAAGGGTCTATTCTGAATCACGCGCTAATTACGAAAATTAAATGGTCAACTTGAAAAATAAAAAAAAAAGAACAAGCCGATCTCATCCCCCCCCTGTCCAGGAAGTAGTGACCATTTGTTGGACCCTCAACGATTAGCATCTCCCCATCTCGCCCCCCCCCCCCCCCAAGACCGTAACAAATGACGCAGCTGGTCACTCAACCACGAAGCCGCACTCCAGCCTCGTTTTGATGTAGACTCAGATACAGTTAAAGAGAGCGGCTCTCTTACTTTTTTAAAATTTTTTTTTTAAAACCTGGTGGGCCTTGGGGGCTTATTAGAATAATGAGCGACCAGTCCGTGACTTTGATGAGGCGCGGAAAGAGCGGGAGTGTGGGGGGAGGGGGAGGCGGTGAGTTGACATGGGGTGGGGGGGAGAGAAAGGGGGGAGGTGGTCTGTGGCGGGAAGTGGAGCCGACCAGCAGGAACTCATTGCTAATGTTGTCCAGGTGTATGTATAACTGAGTTTGTGTGTGTGTGGAGAGGGGTGGAGTGGGCAAGGAGAGGGGTAAGTTATACGAGTGACCGCTGCATCTATCGTTTGGACTGCCATGAAGCCCCATAAATTCTCTGACCGATGGCGTTTCCGTTACGCAATATGTGTCGTAATGTGGGGGTGGTGGTGGTGGTGGTGGGGGGCGTGCCGTAAAAACAGTTTTCAACAAGTACTTCTGACTAAAATGGAGGATCGTTAGTATGTACTCCACCCCCACCCCAACTTCCCCGCCCGCCCTTTCCCAAATGTCTTAGTCCATGACCTTGAAAAAAAAAATGTACGCCAATATAATGAGCGCACCATTCAGTCCCAAAGAATTTATAGTGTATCAAGGTCAACCCCCTCCCCCCTCCCCATGATCTCTCCACCCCCCACCCCCCGTTAAAACTTTATGAGCAAAACTACACAGATCTCTGTTAAACTAAAGGAATCCTACACGTTCTCCATGAGTAGTAAAACTGATGCATTTTATTGTTTCTATCGGCGAACTGAAAAACCACTTCGACCAAATACTTTACCACTATGTACCGTATCGACCATACATGTAATAGCTTAACCCGTATCGACCATTTATGTAATAGCTTTAACCCGTCCGTATGGACGACATACTTACTAGTTTATACCATATCGGCAAAATACTTACAAAAACCCACAACCTCCCCTTCCCCCCCCCCTTTTAAAAAATATTGCTCTGATAAATCTTTAATGGTTCATCCCCCGTAACTGTTGCCGTGTGCCGTGCCGCCCTTCCTACACCCCGCCCCAACCCCCTTTTGTTTTTTTTAAACAAATCTTAAATGACAATATATAGTTTAATTTAGTTTACGAGGCCTACGTTCGTTCAATGCAAATTATCTATTTTTCAACTTTCTGCTCGCTTTTGTGTTGTTTTTTTTTTTATCATATAACTCAACATGTTTGATGCTTGGTGTAATACAGCGCTAAGTGTAACAAATAAACATACATATTCATATATATATATATATATATATATATATATATATGCAGTATAACAACCTAACACGGTCCTATAGAGGCATATCAACGGTGTACAATCTCGTATCCGGACAAAACCCCCAACTGGCCCCAACTGAAAAACCCCCACGGACAAAACCCCATACCGGACCTCTCCCCTATTTTTATTATAAAATTTATTATTTGGCCCTCTTGTTATTTTTAAAAAATGTAATATATAATACCTGCTGGACGAAAATATATATAAAAGTACCCCAATAAGCTGCAATAGCCCTTCGAGTCACAGAGGTCAAAAGTCAATCTCTTGTTAACTTTACATCAACAGTGGTCAAAAGTCAATCTCTTGTTAACTTTACATCAACGGTGGTCAAAAGTCAATCTCTTGTTAACTTTACATCAACAGTGGTCATTCTTTTTTACAAGGTTAAAAAAAACAAAACATTTTACTTGAAGGAGCCCCTTTCTACAGTGGTTGCTCTAGGCATAGACTTAGAACGTGAAGGGGCCCCTTTCTACAGTGGTTGCTGTAGGCATAGACTTAGAACGTGAAGGGGCCCCTTTCTACAGTGGTTGCTCTAGGCATAGACTTAGAACGTGAAGGGGCCCCTTTCTACAGTGGTTGCTCTAGGCATAGACTTAGAACTTGAAGAGGCCCGTTTCTGCAGTCGGAGGGGAAGGGGGGCGGGCTCTAGCTGGTTGCCCGATTTGCCTATCTACTTGAACGGCCCCGCATAAACATAGAGCTACAATAACAAACAAACAAAAATGAACATACATACACACATATATACATACATATATATATATATATATATATATATATATATATATATATATCTGACATGTACATTTTTATTTATGTCAACAACACATACTGACATGAATAAATCAATGATGTCATCTCTCTGTGAATAATTAATTAATCATGGTAGGAAGCGACCAAACGATATGAGTATTTCACATATCATATCTCTCCCCTTCCCCGCCCCCCTTTCTCCCCCTCCCCCCCACGACCAGCGATTGTTTCTCACGCGGACTGTGACGGTGACATCATCGCTAGTATTATTAATTTTTGGCGGGAAAAAAAATGATGAGACACTGTACGTCTGATTCACCTCCCCTTCAACTTCCTTCTTCTCAACGCCACAGTTGACGATACAACCGACTCAGAGTGAACAAAAAAAGGGTGTGTGTGGGGGGGGGGGTTGATTATTTCTAGTCAATGGAAAGTCGCCACAATCTCGTGATAAATAAATAAAAAAAAAAAAATTAATGTTTCTTGGGCGGCCCAGTAACATTTGTTCCACGTAACCGGTACCGGTCCGCGGGCCCTGGGGTTTGGGGGGGCCACTGTCCTAGATAGAGAGACCGTTGTTTGTTAACGTGTCTCTTGGTAGATTATAAGTATACTCGGCGAGGGCCCCCAAGCTCCTCCGCCCCCCCCCCATTGCCAAGGGCCCTTTAACAGTTTTGATCCATATCAACTCTGATAATTGATCATTTCAGGCGCCCCCTCCCTCCCCCGAAAGATCGTCTTGATGATAGGGCCCACAAATGTGTTCGAACATTTTGTCGGAGACACGCCCCTACAGCAAAAAGCCTCCAAACGATTCTTTATACCAAAAAAAAAAAACAAACTGAAATGATAAACAATTGGTTGTGTTCTCATTCACCCAGGAGAAATAATTATTGTATTCCAAGATAACATGTCTTCAATATTATTATTTTTTTTTTAGATTTAATATTTGTTTACATGCTTATCAGCTTTAAATCCATGATAAACAGTTGAACGCTATTTCAAACACATTAAAGTACACCTTTTTATCTTGATCCAGAGAAATAATCTGTAAACAAACAAACAACAAAATTAACAAACAAACAAACATTCATTATTTGTGCTGACTATGAAAGCAGTCGGAGAAGCACAGAAAGATGTTTGTTGCTGTTGTGAAGTGGTTTCCCCCCCGCCCTCAGTGGATGATGATCGGGGACAGTTGGAGTTTAGAATTCATCTGTTGCAGTAACCTCGGCATATGAAGGGATTGTGTGGTGGTTAGCAACAACGCCCAACCGAATTTACTCCCCCAACTTAAAGTCCAGTACTCCATTAAAAGCTGAGTGGTCTTGGGGGATTTTTTCGCCAGGACCATACAAACATTCCACTGAGGTTCGAATCCTGGATCCCTCCTGTCGACATCCGAGCGCTTTACACCGTAAAGTTGTATTTAAATAATTTATTTCATGTCATGTACTATCCTTCCTACGTAACGGTCATGTTCGGGGGGCTGTTTAATTATTGTAGGCGCTATAAAGCCTTGGACTATTCCTATGATACTCCCCCTCCCCCTCCACCCTTTCCACAACCATGTTATCAATGAAGGGTATAAACAGGTTTTCAAAAAAAACAAAGAAAAACTAAAACAACGACATCAATGATTCAAACCCACTCCGCATCCATCTGACTGCTACACACATTCACCAGGCCACATAACACAAACCACATACTTCCCCCAGACTGTCGTCCCCTCCCCCCCCCCAATCCTCTCTCCCATCACTTACACAGGGGAAGGATTTGTTTTACCCAAAATAAACCGTTACGACAAATCAATTCGTTCCATGCAGTTATTGCCCCATTATTCACGTCCCTTGAAAAAAAAAATCTCCCGATAATGATGTCATGAGTACTTCAGTTTTAATGGGGTTATACAAGTTCAAGGCCGCGGACATCATTGAACCGACAAACTGGGCTTTGCTCTCCATCTGTAAACACACACACACACATACATCTACACGCTCGCCCGCGCACATAGTACACATTACACTTATCTATACACTATTTTTTTTATAACCGAAAGATGTTACATATACATCTCTATGTACTTTCACTTAAAAAAAAAAGTGAAAATGACATCCGTTAGCAGTCGTCAAGGCACATCCTGGTTTGCGGGGATGGGGGGGGGGGAGAGTGTGTGTGAGGGGGGGCCTGTTATAGCCACGGGTTAAAAGAATCCTTAGTGAATACATGTACTTATTCTTTTTTATTTTGCTGCTTCAGATGTTATTGCACTTGTTAGGTGACTTCAGGTGTGATGGTCAAGAAAGACTAAATACTTGAGCATTGCCTACCACCCCATCTAATCTATCTATCTATCTATCTATCTATCTATCTATCTATCTATCTATCTATCTATCTATCTATCTATCTATCTATCTATCTATATATCTATCTATCTATCTATCTATCTATCTATC
The DNA here is from genome assembly GCA_021962125.1 of Bulinus truncatus. NCBI lineage: Eukaryota > Metazoa > Mollusca > Gastropoda > Planorbidae > Bulinus > Bulinus truncatus. Next base: position 5,791,683 of record JAGDYQ010000015.1, read on the forward strand.
TATCTATCTATCTATCTATCTATCTATCTACCTACCTACCTACCTACCTACCTACCTACCTACCTACCTACCTACCTACCTACCTACCTACCTACCTACCTACCTACCTACCTACCTATCTATCTATCTATCTATCTATCTATCTATCTATCTATCTATCTGTCTGTATGTCTGTCTGTCTTTCTGTCTGCCTGTCTGTCAGTAAGTCCGTCCGTCCGTCTGTCTGTCTGATCGTCAGTCCGTCAATCTGTCTGTCAGTCATACACCTATTTACACATCTGTCTGTCTAGCTATATATTTGTAATGTCTATGTGTGTACTTATCTATGCGCGTAGGCCATGATTGTACCTGTCTCAATATAAAACCCCAGATTATAACAACGTATAATAATGCAGTTCATCACCTCAATCACAAACCCAACAATCACACTAATGTATCGACAAGACCTACGGCAAGTACCTCACAGTACATACACAAAAAATCTACCATTTTCCTCTGCCACAAACTTACCAGCAACGCAGTGCATGGGGCTACTCCCACTTATTTTACCCGCCAGAATGTAATCCTGACCCGTCCCCTCCACCATCACCCCCTTTCCGTCATTATTTCCAATGAAGTGTGTCCAGCCCGATACAGTTCAAGCCCATTGACATGCGTAGTAAATACTCATTCTCATCGCGTTGATGCTGGACTTGGTGAAAGACAGAAACGTAACACGATGGGAGGAGGAAGTATGGAGGTGTGGCACTCAGGCTTGAGAACGATTTTAAAATGACGACCATCATTTGAAGGACTATCTATCTATCTACCTATCTATCTATCTATCTATCTATCTATCTATCTATCTATCTATCTATCTATCTATCTATCTATCTATCTATCTATCTATCTATCTATCTATCTATCTATCTATCTATCTATCTATCTATCTATCTATCTATGTGTGTCTGTCTGTCTGTCTATCTATCTATCAATATGTCTATCTATCTATCCATTT
>JAGDYQ010000015.1:5793179-5804342 GCA_021962125.1 Bulinus truncatus
ACAGCCGTTGTCGTGATGTGGTGTGGTGGTTGAGGCTGTCGCCGTTGGCGTTGTTAGGGCCGCTGAAATGAGCGGCAACAAAAAAAATGTGCACAACTCAAAAAAAAAAACCAACAAAAAAAAATTCACAAATATGGAGTTCATTCTGGGGCGAAATATGAACAACGTATGATGAAACCACACAAGAGAACAGACCCCCACACACCTGTTATTCCTGGTGGAAAAACGTGCGTAGTCGTTTGCATTTTAAACGTCCATTAAACTCCGGGGGGGGCAGTTGACAGTAACACACATACAGACGGGGGTGGGGATGGTTCGTATTAGCAATGTATGCAGCCCAGGGGGTGTGTGATTGAATGGTACACACAACAGGTAAAGATGTACAGGTGAAACTGGTCCGGCGGGCAGAAAAATGTTAAAGAAAAAAAAAAAGAAAATGTATCCATGTCATCTGCCAGCATCTAATGGCCTTGCAATATACAACATGATGTAGTTTTTTTTTAAATCTTAAACCACCCCCCCCCCATGGACCCGGAGGGAAAAAAAAGAAAAAGAATTGCATTAAATTTCCAAACATAAAAAATAAAACGGTGTGGGCGTAAGCATAATTTTAGATCTTTTTTTTTATTTTTTTATTTTTGATGTTTATAAACATTGAGGCACATATTTCAAGAAAAGAGAGTCGCGCGCGCGCGCGCGTGTGTGTGTGTGTGCCATTCAAAGACTGAGAAGCCTTGTTTCACGGCACACACAATGAACGGTGTATTTATTAGAGCATTTTCGAAAAAAAATGCTCTATTGTCCCCGTTTTGTCTGTCCGTCCCTCTGTCATCACCCTAGATCTCAACAACCATAAGTCCTAGACCCATGATGTATATATCATTTTGTAGGTCTTGGCCTGCCAAGAAATGACTTTTTTCCATTTCGCGATCTGACCTCTCAGGGCCGTAATAGGGGCCTTAGTACCGTTTTTTACTATATAAGCTATATTAATAAAGGAGCGCTATATCTCAGCAACTATAAGTCCTAGACCCATGATGTATATATCATTTTGTAGGTCTTGGCCTGCCATGTGTACATCAAAAGTTCATTTTGCGATAGGACCTCTGAGGGCCGGGCTTCAGGGCTCCTAAGGGGCTTATATATTATATATATACACCTTGTACGTTCAATAACCCATTCATTTGGTGCGAAATACTGCAGCACGTAGTTTCACCAAGATTTATTAAGAAACTTATCAAATGAAATAGTAAGCTTGTGTTCTGAGTTTAATTGAAAGTATCAGAGCTATGCAACAATTGACGGAGTTTTCGGACGATTAAATGACTATAATTTAGAATGTTTTCAATTATGAGTCCTATTTCAGTAACCACAAACCACTAGTAGTTAGATTTAAGAGACAGTAATTTTTTTTCAAATATAAAGAAACGTCTCTATAATTTTTTTTTTTACAAATATATGCATTACACAATTGAATTTATAAACATTTCCAAAATTTACAAATATTTACTGAAAGCTAACAAACGTACTGATACATAACATGAAAATGCGCTAACACGTCCTGTGTCCAGAATGGAACAGGCTTAATTGCTTGTTTTTTCTCTTTGCCCCATTCTGTCAGAATCTATTTCATAATCGCCAATGTTGTTGTGCGGCGTGATAGAACCAAATGGACAGTTTAAAAAAACAAAAAAAAACAACAACCAACAAGTGTTTCATCCGTTAAACTCAACCAGTATGCAACATCTATATATAGTGCTAGGGCCTAAATATGACCTTTAGGGGGGGGGGGCTGTCTGTCTCAATGTCAACGGCGTGTGTGACACGGTTTAGTTATGGGTCCCGTTCCCTCTCTACGCCGTGTCCTCTACTTACGCGGCCCAGTAGGACTGTCACGCGGTGCGGTGCGGACTTTGACAAGAGATGAAAGTGACAGGAATGTGTGCAGCGGCCTACTTGACATCATCGTGAGGACGGCAGGGAATGTATCACCACAGAGACATGACATTTTTACATCAGAATATGTTGTTGACACCCAGTGTCACCCTGCACACCCAGACTATTTTACATTGAATTTCTTTTTTTTTTTTATGCATCTAATACATGGCCTTCGGTTCAGTTTTTGTGAGGGGAAAACAAACAAACAAACAAACAAAACAACAAACAAACAACAAAAGCTTGTGATGCACTTCCACCAAATTCTACTAGAAATAAAAATAATAAATTATACTCACTTATATGAGTCTTAAATAAAGTTTAAAATAAATCTAATGGATCTTGACACCAAATTAATGTTTACTCAGCCGTAGGCGACTTTTTCGTTTACAATTACCTAAGTATTTGATTACAATTAGAACAACTTAAAACAAACAAGAGAAGGTGCATGCATTTTCTGAAACAGACATACGGCCTGTAAATAAAGGATTCAAACAAACAAACATGGTTTCAGCGAAATGTGATAATAATAATAATAATAATACAGAAGAGAGTACTCACGTTATCTGTCTGCTGTCCGCACAGCTCGTCTATACACACGAGAATGGACTTCTGGTGAAAGTCATCCCTGATGCCCATCTCCTGAAAAGAGGCGTAGATACATTGTGGAGCTCCTGGGGCGTCAATGTTACAGGGGTATCCAAACTGATCGGCCATTTAGCAACCACAACAACACGACACCACTGGTATATAGCATTTACTGCATCACACACAAAAACACACACACGCCCTGACTGAGATAGAGAGATAGACCTCCAAGTATCGGGCCGAATTAATTCTTCGTGTGTCCACCCAGTTCCTGCCTCGGTTAACAATACGGTCTCTCAGTGGCGCATTAAATTTGCAGCGCGTGCGGGAGAAACTGAAAAACTGTCCTGCCCAACTCCCGCACTCGATTGAACAAAATTACATGCCGCAGACGTGTCACAAGTTCTCAGGCGAGGAAAAAAAAAGACCCGACTCGATTTATGCACTTAAAAGTGAAGACTGAAGTCAAAGTGTTCCAGAATGAAGAAACTAATGTCAGTGCTTGTAGTCTTACAGTAATGGCTGTTACATTAAATCTAAATTTAGAGAACACAAAAAAAAAAAAATAATAAACGGCACACGTGACAGGTCTCTGACAGGTCAGTGGGGCAACCGACTGTTGACGTTTCGCGGTGTACGTGGGGAACGTCACAATAGAATGGCTGCGATTGTAATCATCTTGAGCTGGGCCTACGGTGGAGTCAAGGGGGAAACCCCGTTTTTTAGAGCATTTTCGAAAAAAAATGCTCTATTGTCCCCGTTTTGTCTGTCTGTCTGTCTGTCATCACCCTAGATCTCAATAACCACAAGTCCTAGATCCATGATGTATATATCATTTTGTAGGTCTTGGCCTGCCAAGAAATAGCTTTTTTCCATTTCGCGATCTGACCTCTCAGGGCCGTAAAAGGGGCCTTAGTACCGTTTTTTTTACTATATAAGCTATATTAATAATGGACCGCCCTATATCTCAGCAACCATAAGTCCTAGACCCATGATGTATATATCATTGTTTAGGTCTTGGCCTGCCAAGTGTACATCAAAAGTCCATTTCGCGATTTGACCTCTCAGGGCCAAAATATAAGAGATTATTATGTACCGTTTTGCTTATATTTTAAATATAAATAATAAAAGCTAATCAAAGGGGCGTAATCATTATTTATTTTTGTAACAGTTATTCAACATGACTTACTTGTCCTTTTAATATCTTTTTTCAGATATATGCATTACACAATTGAATTTATAAACATTTACAAAATTTACAAATATTTACTGAAAGATAACAAACGTCCTGAAAATGCGCTAACACGTCCTGTGTCCAGAATGGAACAGGCTTAATTGCTTGTTTTTTCATCTTCTTATATACAAGTACATGTATATAGTTACGTCAGTCTTATAATGTGGAGATAACACTATCCCGCTAAAATAATAAACACCGTCAGATCATTCAACTTTTCAAACCCCGTGATTCTTCATTCAAACAATGCAAAAATGTTTAGCACTCCGCCCGCAGCAACATTTTTAAAGTGATAAATTGTGAACATAAGAGAGGTGGGAACATGACACGAGAGTGGTTTTTTTAAAGGGTGGCTGCTAATAAGGGGGAGGGGTGGATCACATTTGCGGATGCTCATGTCTGGGATGCTCATGTCTACGGATGAATACATCGCAATTATTCTAATAGTATAAATATTTATTTCACAGACGTGTTACGATTAGACATAATATAGTAGGCGTATTCTGATTATATATCATTAAGTCTGATAAGAGTTTAGTTAATGACAGGGAATCTAGTTGCACATCCCCTGCTGGGAAATTATTAGATTTTCCAGAATCCCCCCCATCCCCAATTTTTTTTTCCGTTTTTCATGCATTCTCAACCTCAGAAGACCACACATTCTCCCATGTCCTCACTTGACTTTTCTAGCCCTAGCCGACCCGAGTCTTAAAGACATGACAAACTATTCATAGCTCTCGACACTCCCCCCCCCCCCCATTCCTCCACGTTGGAGCCACCCACCCAAAACCCCGATGGAAAATTCATTGCACACGGACGAGAGTGCGCATGTGAGTAGTGGGGTTGGGGGCTACTAACCACTTGCACCGAGTCCGGCAGAATACTCCCTCCCTCCCCATCATGTCTTGTGGTGATGAGAAGTGAGACCATAGTATTCCCGGATCCTGAGGTTATTCACCCTGGGAGCCGGGGTGGGGGTGGGGAGAGAGAGAGATGGGAGGAAGCAAAAAAAAAAAATAACCCAAGTTAGTGATTAATTGATGCATTCTTTCAACACAATTTTTATACAAGGAGAGTAAACTCCAGGGAATGGATCAACCCCCCCCACCCCGGGGGCCGCCACCAACAAACTTATTACATCAAAGAGAATACACTGACAGGGACTTAATCAAACGGTCTAACTCTTTGAATTTTCAAAAGCTCCACTATTCCACATACCGATTTTTTTTTCTCTCCATGTTACGGAGAACGGTCATCTATTAATATTCAATTTACACAGGAAAGATATGTATCAATCAAAATGAATTGCAATGACTTGGACACGTGTGTACGAGATGTGTCTATTGCGTTATTGTTAAAATGTGGTTGATTTAAAGGATATACAGACAACTGATGGGGGGTTTGATATCTCTGAAACGTACAATGTAAAATCCAGTATATGATGCACAAGCGGCCTAACATTTCCCCATACGAAAATCGGTCAGGGGGGTGGTGTGGGGGGGTCGAAAGTTTAGTTTTGTTACATCTAGGTGACAGTAAATCTTCTACCCCCTTCCTTCCAGGGTACTGGGGTTAGGGGGGGGGCAGGAGGAGGAGGCTAATTCTGATGAAGGTTTCAACGAAAGTAAGTTAGTTATCTCTACATACACTGTTTTATTTGTATATAACTAGGCTCAACGCATCAACTTGACTACATTCAGTCCTTATCCCCCTCCTCCTCCCCCTAATTGATAATCACGAGAGGCACTTTTAATGCACCGCCCCCGGCATTGTTTTCGTTAGGGATAGAAACCAAGTGGTGCACCACACACACACATGGAAGGGCGGCCACTGATCACTGGAGATAAAATGATGAAACAGGTAGAGGGGGGTGGGGTGTGTGGTGGCCTCAACAGCCCATTTAATTTAGTTTTCAATAAAAATTTAGCTGCACAGACCGAGGCCGGTCCAGAAATACATCATCCCATCTATTCATTAACTCCATATCACCGAATTTATTCTATTTTTAATTTTTTTTTTTAAAGAAGGCAAAAATCTAATATAACAAAAAAAAAAGATGTGACTAAGTTACCCCACCCCCTCTCCCCCATGACTAACGGTAAGGTAAATTTGTCAAAATCCAATGAATGTTAAAAAAAAGGTTTTATAACATACTCAATATTTAAAATCTTCATTTCTAAAAAAAAAAAATAAAAAAAAAAATGTAACGCTGCCGCGACTATCGTGAGTAACCAACCTCCACTGCTGTAGAGTCCAGAGCAGAATGTACGTGTATATTTTCAATTAAACGACGAATTCCAAGAATGTTATAAACACACACACACACACGTTAAAATAACGGCACTAAATAAATATATATATAGAGAGAGAGATAATCCACTGGCGGTTAGCAATAATCTTGTAATTGAATAGGGGGGAAAAAAGTCACGTGCTATTTCAAGACTCGCGCAGCCCGTCACAAAAAATGTAAGAACTTCTCTCGTGCACGGACGGCAGCGGTATGAAGTAAGTCGGCCTCCTAACACCGTGTGTAATGCCAAGATCAAAAAACGGGGGGAAGGGAGAGAGAGAGAGAGAGAGAGAGAGATGTGTGTCAGGCGCGAGAGAGAGGCGGTTTTGTGTAGTGTAAAGCACAGGCGGGCGGGGGGACGGAGTGCTTCAGCCAGCCCAATCGACAATACCAGGCTTCGCAAAGCGAGTGTGGGCTAGAGATAGAGAGAGAGAGAGAGAGAGAGAGAGAGAGAGAGAGTAGCGAAGGCCATGGATTTCCACACCTTTCAACCCCCCTACTCCTAATATCTACACCACTAAAAATACCAGCAACTCCCCATCCTATTAAATACACACACACCTATACGATTACGACATGAAATTTAATGGAAAACTCCTAAAAATACGTAGCGTTATAATGATATTCATTTTATAACTAAAGCGACTGTTTTAATTTTTTTTTTACTTGGAACTTATAACTTAGAAATGTATTTTTATAAAAATCTTTATAAATTAATAAAATGATTTCGCTATATTGTGTGCTTTATTGCATAGCGAGGAATGGATGCTGAAAAATAATATAATATATACACCATATTTTTGAAGACAATTTAGAAATTGTATTAAACTTTGTTAATTTCTGCATCAGAGCGCGCCCTCTAATTATATACATTTAGCTCATTATAACTAAATATCCCAATATCATCACACTCCTACACAGAAACACACTAAACTATTATTAAGCTGAATGAACCAACAGAAACACACTAAACTATTATTAAGCTGAATGAACCAACAGAAACACACTAAACTATTATTAAGCTGAATGAACCAACAGAAACACACTAAACTATTATTAAGCCGAATGAACCAACAGAAACACACTAAACTATTATAAAGCCGAATGAACCAACAGAAACACACTAAACTATTATTAAGCCGAATGAACCAACAGAAACACACTAAACTATTATTAAGCTGAATGAACCAACAGAAACACACTAAACTATTATTAAGCTGAATACTAAACTATTATTAAGCCGAATGAACCAACAGAAACACACTAAACTATTATTAAGCCGAATGAACCGACAGAAACACACTAAACTATTATTAAGCCGAATGAACCAACAGAAACACACTAAACTATTATTAAGCCGAATGAACCGACAGAAACACACTAAACTATTATTAAGCCGAATGAACCGACAGAAACACACTAAACTATTATTAAGCCGAATGAACCGACAGAAACACACTAAACTATTATTAAGCCGAATGAACCGACAGAAACACACTAAACTATTATTAAGCCGAATGAACCGACAGAAACACACTAAACTATTATTAAGCCGAATGAACCGACAGAAACACACTAAACTATTATTAAGCTGAATGAACCGACAGAAACACACTAAACTATTATTAAACTGAATGAACCGACAGAAACACACTAAACAATTATTAAGCTGAATGAACCGACAGAAACACACTAAACTATTATTAAGCTGAATGAACCGACAGAAACACACTAAACTATTATAAAGCTGAATGAACCGACAGAAACACACTAAACTATTATTAAGCTGAATGAACCAAAAGAAACACCATAATTTAGCTGCCGATACAGACCACAAAGTACACGTGATATATCTAGTCACTCATTTACTAATTAAAAAAAAAACAATAACAATAAGTGGATACAGACCACAAAGTATACGTGATATATCTAGTCACTCATTTACTAATTAAAAAAAAACAATAACAATAAGTGGATACAGACCACAAAGTATACGTGATATATCTAGTCACTCATTTACTAATTAAAAAAAAACAACAATAACAATAAGTGACAAGTATCGTCGCAGAATTGGAAAGTGACAATTTCAACAGCAGTCTATAATGGCAGGTATTATTCCTATTGGAAATAAATCATTCGTTTTAATTGTCGTTATTTACGGCCAAGTAAATGTTTACTCAAAAAAAAAAAGAAAAACCCAGAATAAAATGGAAGTAATTGCCACGCTATGTTCATAATTTATAACTGTACATGCCACATTAGAAGTGTAATTTAAAAAAAAAAAATCCATGAAATGAGCCATCTATAATTTGTGTGCCGGAATATCAGAAGTTTTACAGTAGCCCGAGACCCAGATTAAGCCAGAAAGGGCACAGCGGTGTTAGCGGCGGTGGAGGGAAGGCCAAGGACGGGAGGGGGTATCTGAGGCCAGCTAACTTTTTATTTCCAGTAGGCTAGAGCGGGGAGGAGGTAGGGGGTGGAGTCTGAGAAAAAGGAGGGGAAATGCGGGGGGGGGGGGGAGACGGGAGGTCACTTTAATATAAACATACACCACATAAAATGTAACCACATACACACGGATAGACAGACATGCATGCATTTTTTTTTAAATCTTGAGGGGGAAAAATGGCAAATGGATATGGGGGGAGCACACACACACACACAGAGAGAGAGAGAGAGAGAGAGAGCGAGAAGAGAGAGAGAGAGAGAGAGAGAGAGAGAGAGAGAGAAATGAGTGTGTGACACGCGGCCAGAGAGCGTGTGAGAACTGGAGGTAGAGAAATGTGGGTTAAGACATCAAAGGTGAGGTCGCGGTGATTCCAGGGCTAACAAATCTTTAATTCACATCGAGCTATATATATATATATATATATATATATATATAATACTTTGAAACATAAGGGCAATTAAGTACGTTAAAACAAAGGTCTAGAGTTTAACAACAACTGATTATCTAAACATATAAACAAACTGTAAATGAGAAAGAACATTTTTGTGAAATAAATAATTAGAAGTGGAAAAAAAACAAACTTCATGCCCAGCTCGAAATCATCGATAGTTGACTGTCGACTATCTGGCACGATCTACTCCGCGTTATACGTTGTAGTAGTAACATGATTCTCCGTGATACACGGGTTCTGATATTAAAAAAAATGATGCTTTTAATTGGCACTTCAAAAGTCTTCAACTCACACACACACAACTAAGGTGTTGTCGCGTGGAATCAATGGAATCGACACAATACAGTTTGGACTCAATGCCCTGTAACCATTCCAGCTTTTTAAATAACTCAGTAAAATTAAAAAGTAGCAGCAACAAACTGGCCGTTACAGCGGTCTACAACGGCTTGCTTACCAAAGGGTTTTGAACCGTCAACTAAAATTTGACAATGACGAAGCTCAAAGTTCTGTAAGAGCTCAGCTTAGAAGGGATTAACTAAACGTATCTTCTAAAAAAAAACACAACAACATAATTTTACAGTAAATATATTACAAGAATCGAACACACACACATACATTATATATATATATATATATATATATATATATATATATATATATATCAGTAATCAAGCCAGTGAGCTTGTCAGTCTTGGCAATAAGCCACATTTCAACAGAGACACAGGTAAAGGTCTATGAGGCCACGGGAATATGGGTCATTCACTGTAAAAAAAAAATCATGTATACCGTAAGACATATAATATATGAACGGTCTAAATCAAAGGATAACAATGACTCACAGGGTTAGACGATCCGGAACTAAATTATTCATTTTATTGTATGGGTGTTAAAGGAAAAAAAAATGTGCTATGGCATGTGCTATGGTATGACGTGTCATATTTCTCATGGAAGTAATTTATATTTGCCATTCAATTTGTTCTCAAACTGTAAATAGCTGGCCACTACAGGAGATGACAAAAGCAGAATATAATCAAAAGGAACCCCCGAAAAAATTAGACCGATACCATAGGACAGCCACGAGGAAACTGCGGCCCGCGGGCCACGCACACCCAGCATACCGGACTTTTTAATACGGCCCCCACCGCTCCATAAATCTGCTTTCAGTGCGGCCCGCCGGTCGCAATTCACGAACCCAATGTGGCTCGTGACTCAAAAGAGTTTCGCCCACCCATTGCCACAGGACGAACATTTAGATTTTTAGAAGGGAAGGTTGGGTGTTTTCATATCAGCTGTTAATTTCGTGGATCAAAGTGCAATTAAGGCTAATGGGTCACAGCAAGTTTGATTGGCGTGATGAGTGAGGAAAAAAAAACTGCAAAATTTATCAAGCGTGAGTACAAATGGACATTTGACTTTAAAGCTGTGAGGAGATAGTATCTAATAAAATAATATCGGTTTGGGTTCTGCGTTAAATCGAAAGTAAAGAATTTTTACAACAGTATTGCAGTTTAAAATAAAATCATGAAAAAATCGGATCTGCCCGAAACCAAAAAATAACCTAGCCTACCGATCAAGCCTAAGGGGATACAACTCTCTCTATATATACAAAGAATAAAACCAGATTTTATTTACAACACAAGATAATTCTACAAAAGGCTAGCCTATCATTATGCCTCAAGAACCTTGCTGCTACAGTAAAAGATCTGTTCAAGTTGAAACTAAAAGTCTATATATGTAAATAAAGTAACGCAATATCAAATGTGATTCACTGTCAATTTTATAAGATGTCTCCCCGTCCAATGTTTCGGTAGCTTTGTGTCCAGACTTTTTTTTTTGTCCTCCGTTAAAAACGCGGGGAGTATTAATACAGGTGTCGCCGCACTCACATTTAAACGTGTTACACCAAAAATGCCCCCGCGCACCTCTCAATGCAAAATATACAGTGTGTCATTTGTCATTTGAGCTCGCAAGTCAACTATTTCTGTTTAGAAAAAAAAATACAATCCATCAAAAGCAGTCAATAGAAAAAGTGGCTAAATGAAGTGCATCTACAAAACTAACACGTTACATGTACACTAAACACTTAGATTGGGGGGGGGGGGAAGAGGGGTAGAGGTGGTAGGGGAGGAACCATAAAAACGTCCTCCTATATTACACACAAAGCGATTCCTGCTGACCTTCACCCCCCCCCCACTGAAACACACACATACACACTC
>JAGDYQ010000015.1:5804842-5842634 GCA_021962125.1 Bulinus truncatus
ACGTCAAATATTTGAGGTTGACGAAACCCTTTTTCTGACATATTTGTGTATTTGTTTGATTGGTTGAAGAAACCATGTTTCTGACATATTTGTGTGTGTTTGATTGGTTGAAGAAACCCTGTTTCTGACATATTTGTGTGTTTCATTGGTTGAAGAAACCCTGTTTCTGACATTGAAATAAGACGCTCTATTAGTTTTTGACAATATTTCGACTTGTCTAAACCTGTCGCACCAAGCCTGTCATTAGTGGGGCACCCCCCTCCCTCCTCCAATCCCTAGGTGAGTTATCTATCATTCTTGATTATCTGGCCCTTGACTTTGTTTCTTCAAAGCGTCCCATCTGATTAAAACAAATGAATCATTCACAGGTGATAGATGTTGTATGTGTGTATACAATTATGTTTCGTCTTGGTCTCAGGTTGATTTGATTAGATTAAAACAAAACTTGACATTGTATCACCAACCAATGTTTCAACTCATGCACCTCGGTAGTTTTTTTTTTATACGCACGATGATTAATCTCATCATCAAGTTACTTCTATACTAGTACTCGACTATTAACAGTACTTGGGTCTTCTGGTACTCGACTATTGACAGTATTTGGGTCTTCTATCTCGATAATGAGCCATTTCTCTTCTAAGACTTGGAGTTTTTGAGTTAACACTGTACCGTGTCACATCTCGGAACAGTGGATACTGTTTCAAATTTCATTGGCTGACGAAGGTACAGCACCGTAAATGACGTATTCTGTGGTTTTTGATGGCGTCATCAACAATTGTTTAGTTTTTTGGTTTTTTTTTTGTTTGTAGTTGTTGCAGTGGTTACATGTGTTTCTTTCTTCGTCACACGCATGTCAGACAAAAGGGTGGGGGGCTGCTTGCAAGGTGTGTGTGGGAAGTAATTCATACAATTTGTGCGCATTTCTTTATTTAGAGGGGAGGGTGCATGGGGTGAGGATTAAAGATGGGGATGTGCTGAAGGTGACGTTTTTACCCTCAGGGCGGCGGGGGGGGGGTGTTGACTTATCAGTCACAATGAGTAGCAGAAGACGTCACGGATATAAAAGAGTACAACCTTCGGGGGGGGGGGGTAAACTATTTAAAAAAAAAAAGAAATAAATATTATCTGTGTGTCTAAGCTTTAATCCCCCCACAGTTGATCCCTCATTCACTCCAGGTAGCACAACACTACAGAGTTGCATGACGCGTAGCTGACACTTTGCCTTTAGGCGAGTTTTTTATGTTTTATTTTCTTATTATTTAGCGCGGTCATTTTTTTTTTCGGTAAGATAGTACCGTGCTGGAGCGTGGTTGGTGGAATTAATGATCGTGGAGGCTTAACATGCCTCCTTGACCTTCGCCCCCTTGGCTGTACCCTCAGGCCGTAGACGCTGATGGATGCGATTTGATTTTTTTTTTTGCCGGACGACGCCCCTGTTTAGCCATGCCCGGCATTGCACTTTTGGCGGAGTCAACATGTGGGCAGGGGTTTTAAACTCGGTCAAAGTCGTTCCATGACTGGCCTTAGACTTTGGCCTGTGTGCCTGTCAGCTGTTTTTGCAGGTGTTTTTTTACGGTAAACTTAATATTTACCTCAACCCTGTTGTCAAATCCCCACTCTAATCGTATACATACATGAGCGTCGCCTAAGGTCTTTTTTGTTTTTCTGACAATAAATGCAAATGTTCGAATTTTACACCTTCTGTAAACTGATTGTTTTGATATAATATAATTATTTGGATGTTTTTTTTTCCTATTATTAGTTTTGAGCACATTTACTTAAGAATTTGAATCTCATAGTTTTAAAAAAAAAGCAACAACAATAAATTAAGTAAGCATTCCCTGTTTTCGTATTCTGGGTTGCCCCATATTAGTTTAACAAGCAATGTTCATTGTGTATGAAGTGGGCCTTGTGTTTTATTTCATTCAATTACGTTTGTGCCATCCTCAACCTTGTAGTGGCTCCGCTGACGTAGCTGGGCGCATGCTGGCTTTTAATTTCAATGAACGCGGAATGGGGGGGGGGATAACATTTGTTTGCTCATGTTTCAGGTGTGGCTTCTTGAGTAATTACCACTTTTTCCCTATGTGAGGCATTTAAGTTTCCTAATGCGTTAGAGAACTCGTATAAATCGATATGGTTGGGAACCCACACACAAAAAAATGTATCGAGTTATCGGTTTACGGTATCGTAGGTCTTTCATATACTGAAGCTTAATTTAAAAAAAAAAAATTTTTTTGGAGTTGACAGATTTGTCGAGTGGACCAGTTAAGCGCATTGTTTGGGGCTGGTGATAGGATGAGTTGACTTTGATTCTATTGAGATGTTGGTGGCTGATCAACTGTGATGAATGGTCATCTCTACGGTTAGCCTCTCACGTTGAGCACATTCATGTTCTGTTGGTATGGTCTGTCCCTAGTTTGTGATGTTGGTCGTTTGACCAGAGCGAGCAGCACAAACACTGGAATGGGAATCGCGGCTTGTCTCCAGCAGTTTTCATGTTGACCGCGGGCAAACACGGCAGTGGCTCGGGGAGCGTGCGGCGTCCGCCTGTCCTCGCGGCCTTCACCTTTCACCCGACAGTTAGCTGTGCGAATTAATGTTTTGCGTCGTGATATATATATACAAGTGATATATATATATATATATATATATATATATATATATATATATATATATATATATATATAGACATTGGCGTTACGTATTTGGTGAATTGGAAAGCACTGCCATCACATTTCGACTGAAGGCTGTTTTATGTGTGTGTTCATTTCTATTCTTCTTATCGCTTATATCACATCATTCATTCACGCCATGCACACACACACTTATACGTACGTACTCACACAGCGGAGCCTCTTTACATATGCAGGCAAACAATGAACGAAGGAAGAAAAAAAAGCATTGTGAACAAACTGTTTCACTTCAGGATAACAGTTGTTGACTGAACCATCAACCATAAACCGACACAATATATATATATATATATACTTGTATATGACTACATTAGCCAGCACGCATCCTTTAACGTTAAGTTGTCGATGATAATTTTTTTTTTCAAACATCGATTCTTCACCTTCAAGTAGATATCACAGATTGCGAACCCCGTTGTAAACTGAGATAAGGGTTATGAACATGAGATCCAATGTTGGTTGATCCTATGAAGTACAAAGAAAAATCTTTTATATACCCTCTGATGTAGAATAATTTCAAATTGAAACCTATGTCTTGGTCGTTTAACGGGCCTGTATAGTAATTCCCCCCACGCCCACCGGGCCACCAATGACGAGTAATGCTCTGATCGCATAGGAACAGAGGAGGATATTATAACATGTCTACTATAAGACAGGAATATGCTGAGAGCATTTCGGCTGACGCCGCTAATATTTGAACCCAGGATTAACGTCAAGCCAATAAGATTCGACCCAAACCAAGCGTGACGTGAAAAACCGTCGAGTGCTGCAGAAACCATAATAAGTTGAATTGATGGCGGTGAAATGATAGTTTGAGATAGTTGTATTTGAATTATTTGGAGACCATCCTTAATATAATTTTTGTGTTGATTTAAATTGATTTAAAAAAAATGCACTTAAGTTGTCTGTGATAAAGCTTCGAGATGTGAATGTTTGTGACTTTGACTTGTTGGTTGTGAGACGTCCAGCCAACAGTTGTGTCTTGTCGGGTGTATTGTACACGTCCTGTAATTACCGCTGGATTCGTAGGCGCGTACTAATCAGAGATGAGCGGACAGCGGACGCGTCCGCTTGCGGATGCAGTTCCGCAGACTTTTCCGAATCCGCGGACTGACAGTGGACGCATTGTATGGTTAAGTTGCGGACTGACGCGGATCTTCTTTAGCGTTACCATAAAAAAAATTTCAAGTCATATAAACAGCTAAATTTCAGCAATGCGGACGCGCGGACTGGTCCGCAGACCAATGTTGTAAGATTCTGCGGACGCGGATCATTGATAGAAATCCGCGGACGGACGCGGACGCTAAATTTCAAGATCCGCACACCTCTGGTACTAATCTCCGCCCATTGAGGAATGTAGACAGAGCAACAATGCATTGGGCGCGGTACCGTGCAGTGGACGATAATGAAATACCGGTATAAAATAATGAAGCTGCAACAGAAGTAGAAACTCGAAGGCTTAGTTTATTTCTTGACAAAAATATATTTGACTGAAAGTAAATGACCGTGGTAAATTATATCAATTAAAAAAAAACATGCATTCAATGTTAGTTACAAGGAGGATGTAATGATGATGGAAATGACATCATTCAATGGGCGTACATGTAACTTGGTTGGTTATTGTTATACCCCCAATCCTCATGTGTCATGTGTGTTTATCAAGTCTGACATCCTCAAAGTCTTCCCACGCCGACCCACATTCTCATCAATACATTTTTATTTTTTGTTTTTTAGATTCCGTGATTATTTCCCCCCCTCCCCCCAAACACTCGGTGAGCAACTGCACTTTAAAGTCAGAGACCAGTGACACTGTCAGATCGATGTCAGCGAAACCTGCTCTAGATAGTTGTCAGTTATGCTGGGCAGTCTGGCGGAAGGCGTTTATCATATGTAGGCGTTGAGGGCTTCATGCAAGACGCACGTAGGAGGTGTGTGGGGGGTATGTCTTGAACAGACACATATAATCACACAGACAGAACCGATCTTAGGTTTTTCAGAGATAATTTGAGAGCACTGTGCAAAAAATACCCGTCGGAACTTGAAAGACAAATTTGATAGGAATTAGTTTTCGAGAAAAAGGACGGGGGGGGGGCGGCGTGGGGAGGGGTTCGCATTGGGTTCCTATGTAGTTGCCTATTTGCCTTATCAATCACACCGGCTCTGATCGCACACATGCACATATCAATACATAAACACACAATATATACATATACCGGAGCCACATAGTCACCTAAACTTACACAATATATATATATATATATATATATATATATATATATATATATATCGGAGCCACATACACACCTAAACACACTATATATATACCGGAGCCACATACACACAGAAACACACAATATATATATATATCGGAGCCACATACACACCTAAACACACAATATATATATATATATATATATCGGAGCCACATACACACTTAAACACACAATATATACATATACTGGAGTCACCTACACACGTCTAAACACACACCTACGCAGACAGTCTGTATCTAGTTTATAAGCAATCTGCTGCTTGTCATTGTTACATTTTCAACCGAAACCGGATACTGGACTGGAAATTTTTTTTTTTAACGCTTCAACATATTCTTGATAGTTTCTAGCCTCTGTAAGCAAAACCTTTTCGATGTAAATTCTTTTGAAATCTTTTAATTCGTTATTTTTTATTCTCTTTTTTTTCATTTTTACTATCATCATTTCTCGCATTACCGTTTTGTGGTGATCATTATCATTTCTGCTCATTCACCCGTGGAGAATGGTGTGGAGGCTCTGTTGTAGGGCGAACAAAGTCCAAACCTTTTTTGGGGGGTCCATTGAAAATGAACTTTGTTATTGCCGTTCTTCCCCCATTCCATACAACCCAACCCCCACCCCCAGCTATGTTGCCACCCCGTGGTAGCGGGGAATTCCCAGTGTTTGAGAACCTCAAGAAACGGTTGTGTCCTAAGGTGCGTTTGTCCCACAAAGTCACTCGGTCGGAAACGCACGCACAATGCATGGCAAGAGTATTTAAACGGTGATACACATTCCTCTTCGGTGGCCCCTCTCGGTCACGGTCGACCTCTTTAGCGGGTCACTTCAACAAATAATAATAAAAAAAAATAACACATTCTCTTCAGGGCTATCTTAAATATTTTTTAAAGGGGGGGGTGGATCCCGGCTATTGAACGTGGTCACTAAATGCACACGGCTTACTTGTGCTTGACCTATGCATTGCAACGAGTGCATGCGTCCTATCCCCACCCTAGTACCAATAGCTATCATCGTTCTATCATTCTAATGGCACGACCTTCATTTTAAAATATTTACGGTTAAGTTGGATTCATTGGTGCATGTTACGAACGTTCGGCCTTCAAATTTTGTCTTAACACCCTGTAGCGCCTTCATCCCTCAGATCTCTTCTACTTTTGAGTTTGTAACATTCGCAAAGTCTGAGTGAATGAATTATTTCATTCATTCGATGCAATTGAAATATTGCTGGAGACACCTATGATCATTGACCGCTGTACTGTATGTCATATGTCACTGACCCCCCCTCCCCCCACACCCGGGCCAGTGATCTCATCCTGATCTGAAACATTCTGCTTATTTATTCCCCCCCCCCACACACACACCTTTCCTTCTCCAAATACAATCCCTGTATGTATTGTATTATTCTTTTTAAATTCCCAAGTTGGCTGACTGCTGCTTTTACATCTCATTGGATATTCGAATCACGACAACTATGTATATATAATCTGATACAATTAATATCGGAAAGCTGGAGCAGCTGTCGCCTGAAATTAGGCCGTAGGTCGCTGAAGTCAAGAATGGGTCGTTTAGCCTCCCCGAGGCGAGGAAGATTCAATTTTTTAGACATTTCGAATGTATGATGTAAAAAAAAAAAGGAACAAAACGAAAATGATCTCGTTGTTATGTGGGTGAGTAACGAAAGTTGTATTAGTGAGTATTGATTGGGTGTCATGTGACCATCAGAGCCAGTTTTGGCTTCTGTGGTTTGTACGTGTGTGTTTTCAGAAATTGAATATCAGTGATTTATTAATTGTATATGTATATTGGTAATGGGTTTTTTTTCCCTCCTCGTCATCGCCTGCTGTATGTGGGGGAACTGTCTGACCACCGGCCAGTGCCTGCTTTACACATGGGGGGGGGCTCTAGCGTGTTTCTCCCTGGCTTATACAAGCGTCTACCATCAATAGACGTACATGGTGACTCGGGGGAACTCTCCCAACACACCCCCTGACGTGGACACAACATTCCATCAGTCCCGGTGATTGTGGGCTAATTTCTTTCACCTTGTGAAAACAGTTTTCACTAGACGTGGACAAAAGCAAACGTTGGTCAGCTTTGCATGTTCGACCTTTTGAAAAGAGAAAAAGAGTTCTAAAGGGGGTGGGGATGGTTGGGGTGGCTTTGACTCCAGCCCAGATATTTAATTACTGGGACTGAAAAGTCTTGTGTGTGAGGTTGTCGAAAGTAGCGAGTGTGGACGTGTGTGTGTGTGGTGAAAGGCATGTAGGTTACCCTGTTCTCCTCAGCCTTCACCCGGCGACATCGATTGTTCCCAAACGTATAATTACCACTTCTTAAAAATGTAAATTGCCCACAAGTTTATCGGTCAACTTGGCGATTGTCGGTGGTATTGGTTGTAATAACAAGTATGTCTGACATTGATTCTTTGTAAACAAATGTTATTGAGATATTGTACAACTGTATGAATACATGTTTTTTTTTTTTTAAAAAGTATTGATTTACGAAGTATTCACTCTGATAATTGCAAGTACAATGGTTCCATGGTCACATTCAAACCTAATGCATGTTCGAATAGTTTTTTTTATTTTTATTTCTGAGTAATGGGCATGTGAAACTTATTTTCATAGGATGTCGGCTTCTGTTTTGTCACTTAATGGTTCTGTCGACTGAAGATGTGCAATAATGATTTGACACGTATATAATTGAATTTGAACGATTATTAAATACATATATTTTTTGTGGTAAATATGTAAGGGTGTCGTAACGCATGCTGTGAGTCTATGACCCTCTTTGGTACATGCCCCGACTTTAGTTTTAATCAACTTTAGCTCAAGTTGCTATCAATGTTACTCCATTTTCAACCAATGATTACATTAAATATATCATACAGGTCCATATTGAAAATTATTGTATCGATTGCTTCCTATTCAACCGTGGGAATTCTAACCGGGCAAATAGTGGAATATGTAATACGTTCACAACATTGTTATATAAAGATTTTTTTTTTTTTGAAAAAAAAAAACCTAATTAGTTGCAATTTTAGTTATTTTTATCTGATGTCTTTTATAGTTGGATGGATTCAGTTTTCTTTGTCTCTTCACACACACAAACACACACACACAAACATAAATATATATATATATATATATATATATATATATATATATATATATATACATACTAGCTGTACCCTGCAAAACCTTTGCATAGAATTATATCCCCTTAGGCTTGATCGGTAGTCTAGGTTATTTTTTTGGTTTCGGGCAGATCCGATTTTTTTCATGGTTGTATTTTAAACTGGAATACTGTTGTATTCATTCTTTACTTTCGATTTAACGCACACTGGAAATGAGTATTATTATATATGATACACACACACACAAAACAACCTGTATACGAGTGGTGGCCACGCATGAGGGCGCTGAACTTAATAAAGTAAAGAAAAAAAGAAAACTTTGTAGAGCCGAGCCATATTCGATGTATGGAGCTATAGAGAAATCAACGTAGTTCAATAATATTAACAAAATTTGGCTCACCGGGAGCCATTCAAATCTCGTGGAAAAGTCCCATTAGGCCTCACTGGCTTTGTACAATTGGGAACAATTGGTATCGCAAACAGTTATTGTACAATAGAAGAACAAACATCATTTTTTTTTAAAACCAGGAGCTTCACATTCCCATTCTAGATCAGTTATTGAAACAACTTGATTTTTGTTTTCGAATTAATTTATATATTTTATTTACATTTGTTTGAAATCCACCAATGAATACTGCGTCATACATTTCAATGGAAACTCCTTTTATTGCTCCATTTACTGCGGGCATTTTTCCGTGGACCTTTTTTTTAAAAAAAACAGGATAGCAAAAACAGGAGCACACCTTCCCGTGACCCCGTGGCAGTATTTATTTTTGAATTGGTCAAGTTTGATGATGGACTAGAGTATCTTAACACATTTTCGCGCCTGTTTTTTTTTTTCGCACCATTTTCATTCGCTGGTCATGTTGGAATTAGGGCAGTGCACACACCAGGCTGTTGGACACGTGAATGCCAGTTGAACGAAACACACGTTTGCAAATACGCGCACACAACCGCCGCCGCCGCCGCACGGGCGCAAAGGGTGATCGGGGATAACAAACATTTACAACGCACGTTTAGTTTTTTTTTTTATTCGTCAGTAGTATGTATGTCATGTTTGTCATTCTTTCAATTCTGCATAACACATATATACAATGATAACGTGGAAAAAGAATCATAATTGCAAAAAAAAAATAAATAAAATGTTTTCAATTAGTTTTTATTATTTACCCCCCCTCCCCAATCCCCGCCGCCCCCCGCGCTCCTCACTTCCTTTTCTAAATCCTTCAATAAGCGAGTCAGAATGAAGTTAATGCAAGAGATTGTATGCCCAATGTTTGTTGTTGTTTGGATATCACATTTGCGTATCGTTTAATCTGAAACACCCGTCTCAAATAATTCTGTCACTCTTTTAGCCTTGGTGCCCTATGTGTGTGCGGGGGCGTGTGTGTGTGTGTGTGTGTTTGTGTAGATACCCTTGGGACATGCGTTAACTGCTGATATTTATGAATATTTTTTTTCTGTCTTTCTCACTGAGACTTGTGTTGTGAATGAACGTTAATATTTAGTTGGTTGGCACCGGTGCCAGACATCCATGACTGAATTCCCCCTGCCTTCGTGCTCCAGAGCGTCTTGTGTAAACATTCATCTTTCATTACTCGGACAGCACCAACAGGTGCCGCCGACTCAGGTGGTTCCCAGACCCGCAGGATTTCCTGGCATCGAATGGTCAGCGCTTCCGCCTGGGCGCAGGCATCCTTGGCCCAGATGCATTTGTTGACGGTTGCGGCGGTGGGCCTTCCGTGGGTTGAAGATGAAAGGGGGGGGGTAGGGGTGGGGGTGAGGGGCGTGTGATGGACGGGGTTGTTTTAATTTAAATCATTTCCTGTCTGGAGAGTAATTCCCGATGGTGGGGGCCAGGTACAGAAGATGTATATGTTCACACCATATGTTTATGTTCGTCCCACCCACCCGACCCACCTCCCATTGAGCTGATAATGGTAGTGCGATAGTGGAAAGGGGGGGGGTTACACTCGCTCTCTTGTTCTCACACTCTTAGTTTACTACTACTTCGAGTTTTGTTTTGTCTACTGTTTCTTTCTCACACAACTATATACATAGATGTACGCCATTAGTGTATTGTACTTAGATGTACGCCATTAGTGTGTGTGTTATGAAACAAAATAATTAATTCTGCCTCGATTGATCTTTTGAATATTATTCTTTTCGTTTCAATCATCATATTTGCCCCTAACTGGGCTTTAAAACATAATAGTATGGAAAAGCATTAAGGAATTTATGATTGGCTTTCTAGCTGGTGAATCTAGTGTCCCATTTAGTTGTCACCATGCAACTTTTATGTGTTTCAGTGCAGATGACACAAATTATACTGTTTTTATAACCCGTCATCAGCTGATTAGATATGTGTCTTACACATATGAACTAACTCACGTTGAGTGCATTGAAAAGATACGCCAATCACTAATGAAAGCCGTATGCGTAACACGACACTAAATGGCCTTGGAATATATCACACATCTACACGCAATCCCGCATGTTTACGTAGGTTGGTTGGACAACCATGGATACGTTAACATTGGTATACTACATCTGGTTATACCACTTTCAAGAGATGCCGCATGCTTTACGATGTAGTTTTTTTTTTTCTTTTTCTAGAGGGCAAATTATCCGGATGGCTGGGCTGCCATTGTTGTAATTCTCCGTTCTATAATATCCATCTTGTAACCCATTGAATATTTTAGACTTACGTACCAGAGAACTTATTAATACGGTACGTTACTCTATGAACCTGTTCAGTGCAGATATCACAGTTCCATCCGTTTAGGTTCTGGTTTGAATTCGCTCTAGGTCGATGAGACCTGCATACCGTACAATCAGACCAGAGGTGTGCGGATCTTGAAATTTAGCGTCCGCGTCCGTCCGCGGATTTCTATCAATGATCCGCGTCCGCGTCTGCAGAATCTTACAACATTGGTCTGCGGACCAGTCCGCGCGTCCGCATAGCTGAAATTTAGCTGTTTAAATGACTTGAAATTTTTTATGGTAACGCTAAAGAAGATCCGCGTCAGTCCGCGAGTCCGCAACTTAACCATACAATGCGTCCGCTGTCAGTCCGCGGATTCGGAAAAGTCTGCGGATCTGCGTCCGCAAGCGGACGCGTCCGCTGTCCGCTCATCTCTGAATCAGACGTGGATCTCAAATCCGTTCTACCATTTGCGACTACCATAGTTGCCTCGCTACTTCAACATCTTGACTCAACATGACCAGTTTTTTTTTGGTTGTTGTTGTTGTTTTAAATTTCTGCTGTGTTTATAAATATTTAAAGAAATGGCATGGTGGGGGGGGGGGAATTGGTGGTGTGATTAGATACACAAGTATTTATAATTGTGTTCATTGTCTTTTGTTTTTTTTTCTACGTATATTTGATTGGCTTAGCAGCCGGGGCTATACATGCAGTGTACGGGTGTACAATGAGAGTGGTCTGACTTGTTACAACGATATGGTTCAGTTGAATGTCCAGTGGGTGGTATGTCTACCGTATGGAGTTACTTGATTCGCTATATATCCAGACATGAGGAATGGTCCACTAGGAGATGCGAGATAAACTTTTTGTATGCTGTTTTTTTTTTTTGGTTTTGCCAACGCTGACCTGCTGACCAGCGGTCTCCAGCTCCCTCCCCCCCCCTCCTGCTCCCCCGGCCATCACCTAACGTGTCAATGATCCACGCTGAAGATAAGATGCCCGAACTTTAAAGAAGAAAAAAAAACAACACATGCAGTCATTCATTCATTCATTCATTCATTCATTCATTCATTCATTCCTTCTCTCAGCGCGAGAATGGTGTGACCTTCACCTTCATCCGTCATCATGATATCGTTAGATTCATAGAATGAAGGTTGAGTATTTTTATTTTTGATGGTTGTGCACCAAACAATTTGACGTTTTAAACCGGGAATCAATATTGATCTTTATTTATGCAAATAGCGAGTTGAGGAAATGTGCCAGGGAAAAGACTCGTGCTAATCAAGAAGAAAGACTCACTTTTATCAGCTGTGGTCGTTTCGCATCTCACTCTTCGCATTAACAACCATTCTTTGAAAATATACTGGGGGCGGGGGCTAATCGCACATTTCAGCTTGTTTTTGTTTTTAAATGTAGCAAGAATACTTAACAGCGGTGTGCGATGATGGTCACTTTATCAAGATTGAGGCTATCATCGACCCCATGCATGGCCAACACACATATGTAGTCTAATATAGCCCCCCCACCCCCCCCCCACCCAAACTAAATCTTGATCTAAGGCGGCTCTTTCAAATATTTTTTCAATACGTGGGGGGGGGGGGGCGCAACGGACCGTTTGGTCTCATTGACCTAATTCGTGGATGACCCATTCCTGGTCAGGTCGATTTTACAGGATTAAGCTAGACTCAATCATCGAAAATCGTTTTATATGGAGCCGTTCCTCACCCAAAGGAAGCTCTTCATAGAGCACACTTCAGTTACCATTACAATTTTTCTGTAATTATGTTTTGTATAACCCATGATTGCTCCCATACATTTTTATAGAATCGCAGCGACTTGTCAGTTTATGTTCAATAATTTTATTTCACTTAAAAGACTCCCTACCCCCCCCCTCCCAACCACCTCCGAGTTTTCAAGTGGTTTGTTAAAAAAAAAATCTTTACTTCCCGTGTTTTGCGCTGGCCTCCTGACCGTCCAGTCACCACCAATCAACCTTTGACCTCTGGACATGGCCATTGAGAAGAGAGAAAAACAAGTATATCAGTACTTGGCGCTGACCGCCCGCACCCCCCCCCCCCTTTCCTAACCTCTCATCTTTTTTTTTTTTTGACTTATAAACCCCTTGCAGGATTTCGTTAATATCTTTGTAGTCGTTAAACAGGGTTAACTCCACACAGGCCCAGATAGGGGACAACCTACTTTTTGTTTCCAAGTGTGGGGAGCGAGGGGGGGGATTATACGTTCTTTAGTGTAGCTCACCTCAGTAGTAAGTCTCTCCCCCACGTCTTTCCACTGACCCCCCCCCCACTGGACCACAGCTTCACCCCGTGCTGTTGAATTAAAAAAAAGTAAAATGCTCCCTGCCCCCCCCCCATCAACTATGGTGGCATTGTTGAATTGGGGGAGAGGGAGGAAGTTAACTAGGCGGGAGGGTAAGAGAATGGGGGGGGGGAGAAGCATATTAACAGTACTGAGATGTTCCAGATAATAACAGTCTCTCTCTTCCATCTACCTCCAGTGCCTCGGTCTTTTCTAGCGTGTCGTCGGATCAGCTGATCTCACGTCAATGTAACGGTTCGCTACCCTCCTTCTCCCACTCACAGTATCTTTTCGTACCCCCCCTCCCCCCCTTTTCCCTTCATATTAATTTTCTATTTCGAATCATAAAATAGCACAGGAATGTCACTCCCACCCCGCGTGTTCGAATTTATATTTAAAAAAAAAAAGTAGTTCCGACCGTACGTAGACGAACTTGCACAGGATGGGGGAGAGAGAGGGGGGGTAGTGTGCTTTGACCTCTTCACTTTGGGAAATAATAATTTCTCTCTCTCTCCCCCCCCCCCCCAAAAAAAAATATTTGCCGTTTTTGTGTCGGCGTGAAAAGATCTTGTCGTCTTATATTTTATCCAGCGCTTGAGTTCAATTCAAAGAGTTTTCCACTAGAAATGCAGTTGCTTTTTTTATAACTAGTATTATTATTATTATTATTGACGTAGTAAAATTATGGGTGTGTGTCATTTTTTTCGTGTATTTTTAGTTTAAATAATTATTGAACTGCTTCCTGTGGGTGTTTATGGGTTGGGTAAAAGGGGGTGGGGGTGGAGGCATACGCGTACACTGTAACCGGCTTCTTTAATGAATATATCTAATGCGCATTCTCGTTGTTTTTAAATTGACTTCAAAAAATTGACCACACAGGTGTGTAGATAAATGAAATTTTGAAACACATTAGCGCTGTTGTTTAGCTGAAAATATAATTTTTCATTACTGTTATCGATGCTTTAAAAACAGCATTAAAAGCGTCCACCCCCTCAGCATTACATTAAATGAAACTGTTTACTACAACACGGCTTCTGTTGTATGTCATGTTTAAATAAGATAGATTTCCAACTGACGAGTTTTTAATGTCTGTTTTACTAAGGTGATAATTTACTCACGGGCAGACATTGTCTGTATTACTAAGGTGATAATTTACTCACGGGCAGACAAAACAACAGGCTGAATAAGTTGTATATTTGAGTTATTTTTCACTACGAATCTACACATATTAAAAGACGCTTTATTTTAACTACTTCCGCTGCTGAACCCGCCAAAACCATTCCCTGCTGTGAGAATTACCATCATTATAATCATTAACAGGCTTGCATTTGATTTTACATCTCTGTTGACCAGTCACATGAACTCCAAGATATCTGTTGTCCAATCACAAGAACTCCAAGATATCTGTTGTCCAATCACCTGAACTCCAAGATATCTGTTGTCCAATCACCTGAACTCCAAGATATCTGTTGTCCAATCACCTGAGCTTCCAAGATATCTGTTGCTCAATCATCTGACCTTCAGATATCTGTTGTCCGATCACCTGAACTTCAGATATCTGTTGTCCAATCACCTGAACTTCCAAGATATCTGTTGCTCAATCATCTGACCTTCAGATATCTTAAGTGACCCGGTGCTTCTTTGGCTGTGTGAGCCCGATCGGCTTGATGCAGTTCACGGGTGACCGGCTCATGGCTAATCATATCCATCAACTCATGTCATTCGTGATGGCCATTCGAGTCTGTTACTGTCAGGATGTTGCCTAAAGAGCAGCACGAAGACTGTCCCGTTAGCATTCACAGATTCAAGAAATTGGGCCGCTGCATGGGGGTGGGGGGCTGCAACCTCAAAACATCAGTGCGCCCCTCCCCCTTTGTCCTAAATGGGTTAGAATCAGTAAAGTTACAAAATGACCTTTCGATGAGCCAAGTCCGGTATACAAGATGACCTGTCGGCAGCCCTGCAAGAGACAAAGATGTCATTTTTTTTTTTAGGGACCTCATATGCTGTCTTGACGAGCTATTCTGTGTTTAATAAGTCGCTCTTTATTCGAAACCTGTCAAAAGACTCTTTTCCGCTTGAACGTTGATGATAACATACAGCAAAACGAACCGAATGCCCCCGTTTATGTAAAACTGCAATAAAAGAGGGGGGAGGGGGGAAAAAGACAGCTCTACATGCGGCAAAACGTCAACAATGTTCACTGCGAGCTGTTGAACAAACAACTCTCACGGCTTCCGTCAAGAAAATAATAACAGGGAATGGCGTCATGTTGAATGGAACTGGTTTCCTTACATTTTGCAGTGAGGAGTGGAGCCCCCGATTATTGTTTGTCATATTTTAGCGCCCCCCACCAGGCTCGGTGTGTGTCGGCCATTGTACGACCGCCCAGTGAAGATGTATATTGAGGAGCCACAGTCTGTTGGTTTATCAAGCAGCGTAGACAGAAAATGTATGTCTGGCTGTTGAGTTTCATTTTTTTTTTAAACCTTCTGTTTTAGTTGACCTGGTTCTGTGTCACATTCTCTCTTGTCACTCCTTGCTACTTTACTTAATCTTGGACTTTCTAACTAGGATCTTTAAATACAGAGTTGTGCCGACACACAGAGGTGTCTTGGTTAACGACGGCCCTAGTTATCGAGATACTTGGTTAACGACGGCCCCAGTTATCGAGATACTTGGTTAACGACGAGTAAAAAAAAAAAGTAAAAGTTCCCTTAGCCCCAAAGGGCCATTGAGGCAGATGATGGATCTGTTTCTTTAAAAACCTCTGCACATAAAGGGATTTGTGTGGTTAACACCCAATTTAAATCCTGTAACCATTTAAAGCTGAGTGTGATTTTAATAAACCTTCTCATGGAAACATTCACCTGATTTTCGTCAAGGATCGAACCCAGGACTCTCTGGTCGACAATTGAGTATCTTAACCACTCGACCATCAGTCCCACTAGTGTGTGTGTGGGTGTGAGGAGTGTGACGACGAGTAGCTGGAATTACAAAAAGAAAACTCTTGCGTAACGAATCAGTCTTTGGTTTGCGCTCTTAAAAAAAAGTGCTAATGATTAACGGATTTCCATTATCATACCTGTGGGAAATCCCGTCTGGGTCAACGACGGTAATCCTCTTACAGGTAACTCGTTAATCAAAACATCACTGTACACAGCGACACATACCTTTATGTATGAGGTATTGGTCGGATTACATGCGCGTGAGTGCGCACATTTTATGTTTAAAAATAGGCCTACATACACAGGTAAATGTATGTGACCGTTATAAACTTTACATTGTGCTCACTTCCCTCCCGTGCCCACTTCCTTCCCGGGTAACTCAGCATTGAAAAGATTCCCTAGTTTCAAACATTTTAAAATGACGAACAAGTCTGTGTGACGTATAAGTTAGTCTTCGCCGTGTGTCGTCAATACAGCACATTGTAGCCACCAATACTCTAGCTAGGTGTAGACCCAAGAAGATTCAGTGTTGCTCGGTTCTCTTTGGGACGGCTGCCTTTAATTCACACACACACACAGACACACACACACGGGCATAAGTGTTGGCGGGACATTTTGTGTTTGACCAATGGACCCACTTAAAAAGTCCGTAGCGATGTTGTGCCAGTGGCTTCCTTCTTATCACACGGGGACCTTTCCGATGTTCAAATAAAAGCAAATGTGTTTGGAGAGGTGTGTGTGTGTGTGGTGTACAAGGTCAGGCATTGAGTCCCCAATTTTCCGTCAAGTTTGATTCCCCCCTCCCTCCCCCCTTTCCCACGTATTTAAACCATTCGTCTCAAAAGCAGACCACGCAATTGAAAGTAGGTCTCGTGCTAGGGCAGTGGTCGGCAAACGTATCAGCCAAAGAGCCAACTATGAACATTACAACGATTTAAAAAAGAATTGGGAGCCAAATCTGCTTGTTTAGTAAACTTTTATTACACTAAATAAGTAGTACACTAAATAAAAGTTAATGCCAGAGCCGCACTTAGGGAGCCAAAGAGCCACATGCGGCTCTGGAGCCGCACTTTGCCGACCACTGTGCTAGGGGAAAAGGGCAATGGGTTGAACTTTAGATTGGTTTCGTCATTGTTTTAATTAGATAACATGAAACCCAAGAAGATTGGTGTTATATATTTAAGACGATGACATTGTGTCTGTTGATTGCACTATTGGAAAATCTATTTTTAAAAAAAAATCTGTAGGGAATGGACATTTTTTTTTATAAATACTTTTTCATTTATTTGTAGTCAAACCGTCTCCTGGTATGGACTGTAGTGTTTTAATTAATCTCCGTAGTGCAGTGGCCTAAAATACGCCTGCTGGCACGTCAGTCATGTAATGTTTGATAATGTCAGTAACGCTGAATGCAGTTTTTGTTTCTAACACCACGCGGTGTCATAGTTCAAATTAGCGGTCCGCGGGCTTCATGATGTTTTATCAGGACATCATTGCGGGCCCCTTAATAAACAATGAGTCGTGAAAAAATTGACATGGCCGGGGCGGTCGGGCCCCCTGGCAATGAACCCCCTGCCCCTCTCTCGGCGTGCCTGCTCACAGTTTCAATATAACGGACGTTTTTATAGGCGCCAAAATAATGACGATGGGCTAAATCATTATCTGTGACAAATTTCAACCTAATTAGCAGGTGAGCATGGCGTCACAAGGTGTATTGTATGTTGTTATATAGTCTAGCAACACGCTAGGTGTATTGTATGTTGTTATATAGTCTAGTCTAGCAACACGCTAGGTGTATTGTATGTTGTTATATAGCCTAATCTAGCAACACGCTAGGTGTATTGTATGTTGTTATATAGTCTAGTCTAGCAACACGCTAGGTGTATTGTATGTTGTTATATAGTCTAATCTAGCAACACGCTAGGTGTATTGTATGTTGTTATATAGTCTAGTCTAGCAACACGCTAGGTGTATTGTATGTTGTTATATAATCTAGCAACACGCTATGTATGTCTGGCGTTCAATTTTATGTTGCCGTTTAAGATTTATTTCATTACAACTAGTGTGACCCGTGCGCCCCCCCCCCCTCCAACTGCATTCCTTACATATATTCTTTCAGCCTACCATTTTTAATAATGCAGCCCGAAATTATGTCACTGGTGTAGTGAAAGGTCAAAAGATGGTTTAGGATGGTTCATTTTTTCTTGTGGGCCTGATTTGATAATGCCCCCATGTGTAACCCGCCCACTACACCCCCCACAGGTCATCATCACATAAATAAGGACGGGAATAGAAAGTGCGCAATACAGACGCACTAAAAGCGAGCACTCCGAGAAATTCTCCGACGATTATTTTTGTGTGTGTGTGCATAGAATGGAGATATTATTTCTTGTAAGAAAGAAAGAGAAAAAAAACAACGGAACGTGTTTGAATGAATTCATTTAAATAGCACAAGGTGTACCAGTCATAGTGGTGGCGGCGGGGGCGGGGGAGGGGGGACCATGAAGGAACATTCACTGCGAGGAGGCAGCGGGACGTTTTCAGCTGTTGCCATCTACTGATTATGAACAATCTTCCTGCTGCAATAGTCTTTGTGTGAAAGCTGTGACGTAGATCTCCTCCCTCCCCCCGCTGCATTTCTTTGTATGCCTGGTTAGTGGCATTTTGTTGGGGGGGGGGGTGGAAGTAGGTTGGGTCGGGCTGGGGGAGGTCACTGAGTTGAACTTTTCCCAGTCAGCTGTTTCTCCATGTATTAAGATATCTGTGTATCTGTCATCTATATATATCCCAATTTAGTTGTGAGGTCGCATCGAACTTTAAAACAGCCGGCTGTTAGTGAGCAGCTTTATCATGGCGGTAGTCGCGATGGCTTTAGTTGGAACTGTTGTCACTGTTTGTATCAGCTGTTGTTCTGAGACGTATAGCCTGTGGGTGGAGTTGGGGGCTGTAAACCCGGCCGGCTATACGGGTTCAAAACCTCCTGTAACGTTTAGCCTCAGCCTCCAAGCATTGGTCTCGTGTGAATCACCTCAATGTTCCTGTTGTTTTCCGGGCCGTGCTTGGGGGGAACAAAAAATCTCAACGGCTAGCCCAAAGGCGATCTCGTATCTCTTCTCAGAAATCCCTTTAGATACGTGGCCATTGACTCTGCTGTGAGAATTACCGTCATTACAATCATGAACAGGCTTGCATTCGATTTTACGTCTGTTGTCCAATCACATGAACTCCAAGATATCTGTTGTCCAATTACATGAACTCCAAGATATCTGTTGTCCAATCCAATTTTTTGTGTGTTATTTGAATTTCAAATGTTACATTTCACACTTAACTACTGATCTCCCCCCCCCCTGCTATTAACATTTTGTCCCAGATTTACTTTTTTTTTTCTACATCCGATGAATCGCTCAACAACGTAATACATTATTTACACACATTTTGTTTTCTAATTAAAAAAAAACAATCAAACAACAAACTGAACATATTTCGAGTCTAAATAAAGTAACAGATAAATAAAGTGTCTGCAGCCTAGACAGTTTTCTTGGATATTCTTTTCGGTGTAAAAGAAACAAGACAACAAAGTGAAGCTTGCCATTGATACAACATCCGGATGACAGTGGCTTCTGTTGATAACCTAATACGATTTAACGGTCATTACGATTGCCTGTACTAGATTAGTTTTCTTGCAGGGGGGTGGGGAGGGGGAACGAAAATGATCCTCTGCTGACCTTCTTCGACGCTCCCCCTTTTTTTTAACCTTCCCGCTGCTTCTCCCCCCTCCCCCCAACCAAACCTCCATCATTCATGTGTTTAGATGTAAGGTAAGACGACAAATACACACGAAAGTGGCGGAGAGGGGATGATCCGTGTGGAGGGGGTTTGGAAAGGGGGGGGGGGTCAAACAGAAGTGGAAATCAACAAAATAATTCCCCAATCCCAGGACCTTGTTTTTGCAGCTTGTGGTAATGGTAGCGGTGGTGGCGAAGATGAAAGGGCGGAGGTGTTTTTCCCATTACACGACGCCCCACACACCTCTCGCGGGGGGGGGACATTGTTCGTGAGAGTGGGGGGGTGGGGGACACAGCCCCCCCCCCTTACAAGCAACATCGTCCTTAAGTAGGAGAGTGTGCCGGGGGAATGTACATCTCCCAGACTAAAATGCCAAGAGTCAAGTAGTTTGGTCCCCCCCCCCCCAGAATGTCTTTATCATTTTGGGTTTCTGAATATTACTGGCTGTTAAGGAATTTAGGATTATACATTATGACAAGATGCATGTACTGCGTGAGTCGTTGACTAGTGTCAGTTTAATTCCGTGCTTCTGCTTAATGTGTTTTAATATGTTCGGTAGTTACTTTAATAGAATATCAATTTCTGAACATTGCACACTATAGATCTTAGTTTGAATAACAGTTTCATATGGACTATAAGATAATTTGCAATAGAAATTATCCCCCAAAGAAATCGAGTAGATTAGTTTTCAGTTGCTACCATTATTACACTTGAGAAATATTTTAATTCCTTTTGTAACCAGTTTCCAATGGGGAAGTTTGTGGAGGAGATCGGGGATTTATTCCTACCGGGTCTTTGTTCAACAGGAAGCCTGTTATTAATTTTTGTGTGTGCTAAGATTTAAAAAAAAAAATTTGTTTGGATTTTGTCTATTCGTACTACGAAACGTCAATATATAGAGGAGTAATCCGGCTTACCACCAGCTGCCACACACGGCGTAATACCGTTCATAGACGAGGGTGAGCAGCTATGTCTGGGATGGGGGTGGGGGGGGGGTGGGGGACATCGTGCAGCGCCACAGACAGGTTCAAGTGTAATGTGTGCGAGTCTGGCCACTACTTGCTGGGTGCGGGGTGAGAGAAAGTGACGCTGTCCCGACCCCAGTGGCGTGACCCAGTCCGGCTTTTGTCTAGATGCACATTTTTTTTTCTTTCTATTTTATTGGGTTTTTTTTTTTTTTTATTTTATATTGGCACGTGCGTTATCCCCATGAGTGTTCGGTAGGTTACAGTTGTCCCCATATTGAATTCATAACTTACTTTCATTTAACGTCGCTATCCGTGGATGGTTTCTTATAGCTATCTGGACTTTGTTACATATGTCGCACATATTCAACACATAACATTGGGTTCACTTTGTGCGTTCAGTCTCACCGTATGATGCGTAGTGATTCCATACACATAGCCCTTAGGTACTAGCAGTTCAATTAGTGCATTCAAAACTATCATATCTTGTTTCTGGTTTTTGAATGAGCGCTCTTTAGCAGTAGCTGTGATGCTGGCACATCTGTAGTGTATCCCTGTTATGTTTTTTTTTAATGAATTCAGACCATGACGCAGCTGTGGCGCAGTTGAACACAGTGGGAGAGAGAGGGCGGGGATAAAGTGACAAATATAAGTTTCTATTTTGGTCTGTATCGTCACATCCTCTTGACGTCATATGAGTGCCGTAACCTGATTTTCCCCCCGTGTCCAGCTGCCAACTTTGAATTTAATGCCCAGTTATTTATCGGAACCTTCACTTTACTCAAGTATGGCCCTTCCCCCCCCCCCGGGTCTCCCCGTTATCTAACTTAGTACTTCTCCCTCTGTCTGTGATTGTTATTCTCTTTTATCATTCCTCCTGTTTCTCACCACACTAAATGGGCCACCGCAAGGTGTAACAGCCGTAGCACTTGTGGTCCTTTTTATAATGTTATAAGGTGACTTGGCAGTTGATGGGCCCCGTTTTTCAGAGATAGTCAGGGGTCGGGGGGGGGTAAAGACTTTGTTGCGACGATCCTGCCCTCATCTATCCTGTCGTCTTCGTCTATATTTCTCTGTGTGTCAGGGTGTTGGAACACGATCTTAGTTTCAACTTCATATTTATATGTTCACTTGACACTGTTTTTTTTTTCAACAGTCAAGCAACTGGTATGTTCTAAAGAAGGCTACCGTGTATTATGATGAAATGCCGTGTATTACTAAACGACTGTCATCAGTAATTAGTTCCATACTGTGACCGCCAAGTCTAAGTGGGTCAGAGAAAGTAGATGTCGGTTGTTATCTCGTTCACTACGTGGAGACGGCCGGGCTCTGAATGACGTGGTGATTACGACATAATCAGTAAGACCGGGCTCAACAATGAAACAACACTGGTGCAGTACATTTTTTTAAAAACTTAGCAGTGACTGTTGGTTAATATGATTTATTTTTTGGTGCTGTCTCTAGTATGTCTCGTCCTCAGTTGTGGTGTATAGGCAGATACTAGAATACGATCTGTGTCCTAATGTTCATGAAATGCTAACCGACATTATATAAATGGTCTTACTCTCCACGTCTTTGTTTGACCAACGTACTCACGTATTTGTAGAATATTCTGAAAAATTTAAGACCCCAGTCCAAGTGTTGTGAATTTTCAGTAGTACTCTGTATTTGTACTAGTTACATTGACCTTAATTTTTTTTTTAGTAAGTCACCACCTTTAGTGTTTAAAAGAGTCAATTGTGCGTGTGAGTCAGTCATGCATACAAGAGTAATTTCATTCAACGGCAGAATAATAATAATAATATCATCTGTTTGGTTGGAATACACCTGTTGAAACAAGGTAACGTGTTTAATTGTTTTTGATGAATGTGCACCTCTTGATAATTATTGGCTCATGATGAGTTTCACTCCAATATTTCAGACAGTATCTTTGTTTGATCAATGGACCCGAGATGGGGGAGGGGTGCGTGCGCGCGTGTGCTGGTATGTTATAGCGCATGATAGTCAACCTGAACTTTGGGGGGGGGGGTAATGAAAGCGCCAACTTCTTTTGTTTTTGTACTGCAAACATTTGAACTTTGCTTGACCCCCATGAACATCACGGTCTCTTGAAGTGATTTATACTTTTAATTCGCTTAAGTTCAGAGAAAGTTGTTTTTTTACAAGCTATTTTTTTATTAATGTATTTATTTATGTACGCACGTACATCTATAGATAGTGTAATAATAGCAAGACGTGAAAGTTGTACATTTTCTGACCATTCCTGACTAGAGCTAATTTTTGACTCATTGTATGAAGTATTCGCTTAAGGTTAAGGTTGTTGCCCCCGAGTATCCTGATCTCAAATTAATACTGTTACTAAGCGGTTCAAAAGAATCGATCGGGCGTGACGATTCTTTACTTTAGGCAACTAAATAATCATGGGAGCCGTTTCTCGGGAGGACATCTGTTGAAACAATATATTACTTTTTGAGTTATTCCACCCCAGATGACAGGCTGCATCAGATGGCTCCCGCTCCTGTACCGAACCGTAGGTAATGACTCGTCAGTAGCAGCTAATTGAACTTTGTCAACCTTTTTATTTGCGTGTCGCTGGACTGAATCCTTATCCCTTCATTTTGTGGTCACCATAGTTTATACACAAGTGTCGCCCCCAATGGTGTACGTAGTATGAATCTATCTGTAGTCTGTAGTGTTGAACCTATCTGTAGTCTGTAGTGTTGAACCTATCTGTAGTCTGTAGCAATGTTCCCTCTAAGGTGTGGTATGAAGTGAGCAAAAAATTTTGTCTCTGAGCGACATTTTTGTTTGAGGCCAAAATTTGTGAGCGATTTAAGCGATGTTGTCCGTCGGAGTGAGCGATCGTACGTTTAGTATGAGCGAACGCTCTGAATTCGTGTGAGCGATCGCTCACGCGCTCAGCTTAGAGGGAACATTGGTCTGTAGTGTTGAATGTATCTGTAGTCTGTAGTGTTGTATCTATCTGTAGTCTGTAGTGTTGTATCTATCTGTAGTCTGTAGTGTTGTATCTATCTGTAGTCTGTAGTGTTGAATCGTCGGACACTGTGTTGTGTCGGAAGCAGCCTGTGTCCATTGTGAGATCCTATCTATGCACCGTCTTCACCAACAGGTGCCAAATACGATGACTTATTTGAGTGGACTAGTGGACTATGCAAGCACTAGAAATGGGATGCTTATCTTTACACCCTTTTGGGGGGAGAGGGGGATTTTTTTTTATAACTTGGATAACAGGGCAGGTGGTCGAGGCAGATATAGATGATGTATAACATGGAGGAATTGACAGGAAGAACTCTACCATGACCCTTCTAAACACACGGAGTACTTGTGGTGCACTAGATATTAGACCGGCGCCCCACCGATTCCATTAGAAATAAGTGTCCTTGGAAGGAAAGTGAGAGAGTTCAGATGGGCAGTCGTATGTCTTGTTCTTCATGTCCTTCACATTTTATTACAATGTCTGTTCCCCCCCCCCTCCAATTTTATTTCCTTATTTCACTAAGCCCCCTCCCCCCCCTTTATCGCAACAGGTATTAATAGTAATAATTGTTAACATTATCGAATGGATATACGTTGTTGGAAGGATCTAACAGACCTATACAAGGTACCGCCACACGCATTTTGATGTTTGTTTTATTTTTCTTTTAATGAAATAGTTGTATGTCGATTTCATAGGTTCAAACAAAACAACATAAATTACAGACTGCTATCGGACTGTTCTCTTATTTCATTTTTTTTGTTCTGAAGGCTCTACTCTAGTGCATTTTTTAAATTTTTGTTTATGTCCACTAACAACCAACTTGATCAACATTCAGTGTTTCAATCATGCTCTATCTACTCATTCAACATTCAGTGTTTCAATCATGCTCTATCTACTCATTCAACATTCAGTGTTTCAATCATGCTCTATCTACTCATTCAACATTCAGTGTTTCAATCATGCTCTATCTACTCATTCAACATTCAGTGTTTCAATCATGCTCTATCTACTCATTTACTATCTACCTTCACGTCACTTAATTAGGTCATAGGTAACTTGTTGTTATTGTTGGGCAGTTTTTGTTTCCTACCAGGAAGTGTATCACTACTTAGTACATCTCAATCTGTTGGCCATGTCGTTACCAGCCCGCCCACCCCGTGCACCTTACGATGGATTGTGTCCACCTGTTCCATTGTCTCACTCCCCCCCCCTGGTCAATTTGTCAATCTCTTTTATCCCCCCCCCTCCTTTCCACTTCGGTCTCTCCTCCACGTGTGGATTACTGGTTTAAAAAAAAATGCTTACAAATGTTTGTGTTATTACGTAGAGTACTTCTATGTCATGGTGACATGTGCGAGATAAGTTTTGATTATATCCATATATGCGTGTGTGTGTATGTGTGTGTATGGGGGAGTAGGGCATATGTAAACAGATGGTCACCTGGCCTGGATTTTCCTGAGAGTTTACTCCTGTATGCGACTGTGTACGACTCTGATGTAATGTTGTACAGTCACCGCGACCAGTGCACGGTGTACCGCAGAGTACTTCCTGGCCACAGTGATGACGGGGAAACGTGTGTAATATGTTCTGTGGACAGTTCTGGAATAAAAGGGTGGACTATTCCGCAAGATACGTGTAATATGTTCTGTGGACAGTTCTGGAATAAAAGGGTGGACTATTCCGCAAGATACGTGTAATATGTTCTGTGGACAGTTCTGGAATAAAAGGGTGGACTATTCCGCAAGATACGTGTAATATGTTCTGTGGACAGTTCCGGAATAAAAGGGTGGACTATTCCGCAAGATACAAGTTCCACATGTTCCCTTTTCCCCCAATCCTATATATTTTTTTTTTACGAATGGTAACAACAACAGTAACAGCATACGGAAAAAGGGGGGGGGGGTATTATTTTCTGTTGAAATGTTGGATTTCAGTTCCCAGCATACTCACGTCAATTTCCTATGGCAGCATTTGCAGCCTGTGCTCTGGTGGTGGAGGCAGAAAGACATAATAAATGTTCAGTTGTTAGTTGAGATGCTGCAGACATTCTGATACATGCCTGGTGCTCATAGTCATACAGATGAATGATTTTCGGTGGAAAGTCAGTCGCAGGGTCACGAAGACAAAAGTTCCCCGTCCGTACATGAGATTACAGTCAGTAAACACACACACACACATTCACACACATGGGTGGCGCACTCTGTATGAGCACATTAGTAAAATTAAAAACAACCTGAACGACAAACCAGCCCGACCCTGTGTCCCCATTGTCTGTCCACTGCGACAGGTGTCTGTGTGCGATGCTACATTACGCGTACGGCCAGAGAGACAGCTGAGATGTTTTGATGACCTGTACTATGCATCAGACGTGTAATCTCTTTGCACCTTAAACCGTCCCAGTTTTTGCCAGTGTGTGTGGGGGGGGGGCGCACGCTCAGGTTTGGGCTGACACTGGCATGTAAAAAAAAATAATTCACCAATCAACAAACAACGCACGGTGTGGATTTAATCTCTTGAACTGCTTTTTACCAATAATGTGCGCAACTATTAAAATTGCTTGTTCGCCCTCTCGCTCACTGGAGCGTTTCAGTGCGGCGCAAATGTTAAATATTGTGGTGCTCGTACACTAACGTAGAGAGCAGTAGGATGGCTAAGTCCGTCATTTGCTGCCTTGCGTTATATTAGTCATAATAATAAAAAAAAAACCAGTGTACGTGTTTTTTCTAATGATGGTGTCTTTACATTTAATAAAATAGATATGATAATTTCGTTGAATCTGATTTGCATATGAACTGTTTATCTTACAAAACAGGCATCCGTAAAGAAAATAGCTTGGGGGGGGGGGACTAAAAGTGCGGGATTTGGGATTGGGGGAGGGGGGAGGGCATATTGAAAACAAAATGTGGTCATTTATTAAACTAGGTTATCGCTGTAAGCAGAGTACAGGCAAATGGTTAATAGTTAGGGTTGCCATATTTTTTCACGGACCAACCGGGACAGTTCTGTCTTTTTTACTTTAGGTTTAGGGTTGTCGGTTCCTGGGGGGGGGGTTATGAAAACAGTAATGTAAAAAACACTTAAAATATAGAATAGATAATCTTTGTTATTTTATTCATAATGGTACACAAACATGATATTTTTACAAAACAAAACAGTTTTCTTCTTGTTGTACCACTCGTATTTTTCACTTCTGTAAATTTGTATCACTGTGTACTTACCAAAATGTTACTGATCACACAAGAGCAGATTAATCATTCTCTGATCTAATAATTTTGCTCAATTATTTCCAAGAAACTGTGCCCTGAATCTAAACCGGGACAATTTCAACAACCGGGCGGGACACCGGGACAACCCAGTATATCCGGGGCTGTCCCGGCCAAACCGGGACGTATGGCAAGCCTATTAATAGTGGATGCAGCTGATGACCTTGAATGTTTACATGAGCCGTCAGTCCCCGGAGCGGGGTTAACTCCCCCCACCACCTGGTTCACCTTCACCCCCGCTCCTTACAGCGATTATCATTTACAAGTCATACAGCTAGCCCAGCCCTTGCATCTTTGCTACGCAATAGTCGGTTTGGGTTGTCGGTTATTGCCCTTTCCAAACGGGAGTTATGCGATTGGCTAAACTGTGTCTGTGGGTCATGGAGACGGCGGCATCTCCCGCGGTAAAGTGCATCTTGTTTAAACGGTTTCTGTTTCTTGCCTCTGTGGCACCCACACATATCGGAACGGAAATTCTGAAGTTTTCCCTTTTTGTTGCCATTATAAATAAATGAAACCGACTACTTAACTTCTCCACTCAACATATTCGGAGATGTTTTTTTTTTCTTGCTCACTGGTTCTTACATATTTTCCCCCCTAAAGTCTATCCTTTCTCTTTTTTTAAAAAAAAACATCTTTGTTTACCTCAGATTTTTTTATGTGACTGCATACATTTATGTATTATAACACAAGGTCAAAGGCTTTCTGTCATATGTTGTTTTTTTTTGTTCCACGACCCATTTAAAGACTTGAGAATCGTCCTCGTACCGGCAGGTTTCGCCAATCGTAATTTGTTTACATTTGAAATGACCTACTTCTGTATCTCCCTCCCTCCCCCTCTCTCTCTATATATATATCTGTGTGTGTGTGTGTGTGTTGTTAGTTTTATTATGTGTGCACATGTTTACATTTTTGTTATACATCATTTTGTTTACATTGTCAGCCTCGTTATTTATATTTCTGTTCATTCATTGTCTGAACTAATGTTTCTCCCTGTGTGTAGCTGTGTGAATCAACAAGCCGGCCCACACGACTGTGATATATTAAATTGTACGTTTAAACACACACACACACACAAACACACACAATAGAATGTGAAGATTAAAGAAAGTTTGCATGAAAGCCACGGACGTGGTGATTTGAGCCGCGATGGAAAGTGAACAAATAACACAAACAATCCGACAGGCACTTGGACTCATAGAGTAAGACATGAACCAGCCCAGACATGACTTCAAGCGAGCGGTTCTACTGATGTAGGGGGAACTGTTATGGTGGGAGGGGTGATAAATTAGGTAAATGTACCTGCAGTTGGCGGCGAACCATGCAGGGATTAAAGTAAACTGTTAATAAAATATGATCGGAGGAAATTAGATAGTTGTGAATATCTACATACCGGTACACATCAACTGAATGTTGTATTGGAGTCAGTGATATACATACTGGTACACATCAACTGAATGCTGTATTGGAGTCAGTGATATACATACTGGTACACATCAACTGAATGTTGCATTGGAGTCAGTGATATACATACTGGTACACATCAACTGAATGTTATATTGGAGTCAGTGATATACATACTGGTACACATCAACTGAATGTTGTATTGGAGTCAGTGATATACATACTGGTACACATCAACTGAATGTTGCATTGGAGTCAGTGATATACATACTGGTACACATCAACTGAATGTTGCATTGGAGTCAGTGATATACATACACTAGTATATGCCTAGCCCGTGTTCCTCCATGATTTGTTATAATACTGCTAATGAGCATCGTTACCTTTCTTTTTTACGTGAACGCATTCGACCTTCACCAGTTTGTGTTTATTATTAGTACGAACTCTTTGTTTGTGGCGGACACATTAAGGCTGGGGCAGTGGATGACAGAAAAGTGCTCGGTTGTTTGGATAGGGGGGGGGGGGGAAATAAAAATCGTAGATCGTGTCTGAAATAGATCGAACCAGCGCCTCACTTCTGCTCGTGTTGGTAGTGGCGGCAGAGTTGTTATTTGTCGTGCAAGAATGAGGGGGGGGGGAGGAGAGAGTAAGGTCAAGGTGGCAGTCAAAAGTGGAGCGGTCATTGCACACTGGACCATGGTACGGTGCTGTTTAAATCATAAATATAGAACAAAGATATAAAAAAAACATCAACATAATGACACAGCAGTGTGACGTTGTATCATTATTGCACTTCACTCTATGTCCTGGTTTGCCGAATGTGGAGTTTGTGATGTTACCCCCCCCCACACACAACTGGTGTTTTAATAGTTTAAAATATGTGACCTAGATTTCCCTGCTGAGCGTTATGTGATAACATTTTTTTTTCATTGGATCGATCTCTCTCTCTCTCTCTCTCTCTCTCTCTCTCTCTCTCTCTCTCTCTCTCTCTCTCTCTCTCTCTCGCTCTCTCTCTTTCTCTCTCTCTCCCCACGTTTCTTATTATAACAACTCGTGTTATTTTGTTAAGTTATTTGTGGCCTTGATGCTGACGTGAAGTTGTTGTTATTGTTCCACTGACTGGTTCAGCTAAACACGCCCCCCCAAACCTCGTCCTTAGCACAATACCTTATTCAATAGAAATACAAATTCGTTCACGGACATACAGGCAAGTGCATGTTGACAGAGTCAATACGGGGGGCAGCACTTTTATACGTTTGACCCGCTTCCTCTTTTCTTACTTTTGACTGGAGTTATTTTGATATATCGTTAGTTAGTTTTCGGTATCATTTCAATTGGTACACCCAGGTCTCTCATCTTATCGTTAACATAAAAAAAAACATGTTTGTTCCCGTTTAAATAACAGTGGTTTGAACAATAACTAGAGCTCATAGAAAGACACAAAAGACATAATGGGTGTTGTTAATAGAACTTTTTTTTTTAAAAATTATATGTTAATAGTATTGTTTCCCCAGCAGTTTGTGCGCATGCGCGAGTGTTGTCTCATCATGCTGCTGCTGGTGTTGTTGTTGTTGTTGCTGCGGTGTTGCACCAGCCGAGGACGTCGTTGTTCTGTCTTCGATCACTCCGCATGTTTTATTTTTAGCGACTTGCTCATTGCCCCTTGACACCGTTGCGTCATATCTTGAACCGTCCGTAGCCCCGCCCTCCTTCACTTTCCCCCACCCTTTCCGCGGTTTGTTCGTTATGTTGTTTTTTTTTCATCTATTTGTCGTAGATCTGTTTGGAGCGCCGCTTCCCCCTGTGTGTCTGTATATATTGACCCGGTGAGAGACGTGTACAAGCAGTGGGCCGTCTCTAATTTTTATTGGCGCTTTTTGTTGTACGGAGACATCTTTATATTGC
Source organism: Bulinus truncatus (assembly GCA_021962125.1). Lineage (NCBI taxonomy): Eukaryota > Metazoa > Mollusca > Gastropoda > Planorbidae > Bulinus > Bulinus truncatus. Next base: position 5,835,234 of record JAGDYQ010000015.1, read on the forward strand.
TCGGTGTATTAATACAGAGGTTTTCAACCTTCTTTATGCTGCGGACCCCACAGACATTCCAAGCCCGGGTCGCGTACCCCCACAGCCCAAGGCGCCCAGAATATGTCTTAAATTCTGCTAAACTGTAGGCCTAGCCTAAGTTACGTGCAAAACATGTACAAGGCATTTCACATGTGAAATAGCTATCTATCCAAAAAATAAAACTATCACCGAGTATTTATTATAGTGGAATGTCTGTTACACAGTTTTCTGTTCAGTGGTAAGGCTGTGCCTGTTTTGGACTACAGCAAGATCTTAATTCATTCACCGATTGTGCGCCCCGGCAGTGACTTGCAGAACAAAAAGTCTCCCATGACTTCACCTTCCCAGCAGTATCGAACGTAAACCAACAATAGGGCTACATTCGCAATGTCTGTACTTTCGTGAAGCTGAATAGCGAATCTGATATGCTGAAGGCGTGCAATCTGTTGGCAGCGAACATCTGAAATGTCGGCAATTCGTCTGCTCACTGTGTTATCAGACAGTGGAATGGCTTTCAGTTTTCTTAGAACGACTTCGCATAATTCGATTGCTGTCGGTATAATTAGATCCTCTACAATTGTGTGAGGTTTTTTTGGAATGCGCTATTCGTAATGCTACCAACCAAAACACGAGGCTCGAAGAGATTTCTCGTTCACAGTAGTGCAGGCCATCAGTTTGCCTTTCTGTTTCAACTAGAGCTCTTTCTGCCTCTCAAAGTATTCCATCGCTTTACTAGCAAGTTTCGAATGCACTGTGATCAAACGGCGCCTCAATTTCGCAGGCTTCATCGCATCGTTCGATAATGTTTGCATCACACGACACAAAGAGGTTGGTCAGCATCGGTTACCACTGCGATGAAGCCAAATAGTATGTATTCTGGATAATACTTGCACCGTTTTCTTTTTCGTTCGTCTTGGGGCTGCTTGATCATCAAAATCTTCCAGGTTCTGGTCAATTTTCCTCTTCACAAATTTATCCATGCTACTGGCTTGGACAGTTTATTTATACAAATATTGATAAACAAATGACCAAAAACAGTTTAGTCCAGTTGAGTCAGATCTCACAGGAAAAAAAATTAGAGACAAAGTTTCAGAGTAGAGATGGTTAGAAGAGGTAATTATCTGTAAAAAAATATTTCACATTCTGATGACGAAAACTCACATTTTAAAATTAAATCGACTACTATGATAAAACAAATATTTTGAATTGTTTACTAAAATAAAAAAAAAATATTTTTCACATAAGCTAGTCACATGACAACAGAACAGCAAAATAAGTTCATTGCTAGAATTTCGCACCGTTTCATGGATGCGTGAGCGAAAAATTCTTATTAACGCTCAGGCCTACTTTCATATTAAAAATTTACGAAAAATCTTTTTCGAACCAAAACAATCTGTGGGTGTCTTTTTAAATTAATATGTGAAGTATATACCAGCTATTTGATATCTTAAACTTTTGTGTAAGCTTATTTCTAGGCCAATCTAGGCTTCTAATAATTGTAACCACTGATTAACCAGACTATTTATCAACAATACACACGCTTGCGCAGATCCGGATGTTTTAAGAGCGATATCAGACCTCAGTAAGAAAGAAATATTGTCTATATACCATGACTCAAAAACTCACTGCATAAGTACATGAAGTATGCATTCTAGTTCAAACTTCAGACAAAAATATAAGGGAATACCAGCAAAGTTTTTAATTAAGCACATTGTTGTTTGTGCCTGAAACATTCGCATAGCTAGTTTTTTTTGTTTAGCTAAAAGCTAACCAATCAACCAAGCCAAGCAATACTTTATACAAGAAAAATCAATACTTTCCTTGACTTGCCCACGGACCCCTTTGAAGCTCCTCACGGACCCCCAGGGGTCCGCGGACCACAGGTTGAAAACCTCTGTATTAATACACTGCACTTTGTTTTTTACTGGCCATTCATTTGACGGGAACTTTTTTTTTGTTGTTTTAGTCATAGCTCTTGCTTTCTTGGCCGGGTGGTGATTAGTCTCCTCAACACAACGACCTACTTACATGCAGCCTCCCATCTCCCCCACCCACTCCTGTTTACATGCCTCATAAAAAAGAAAGTTATAAAGTTTACAAAACGAATGGGGCTGGCGTTGGACGGAGCATAAAAGTCAACTGCGAGAAGAAGAGAAAGAGTGATGGAAACTTGACCGTTTGACCACTCGGCCTTGCTGGGGGGGGGGGCGTGTTGTCTTTTGAAAAGTTATTTACGCAGCACTTGTTTACTGCTCTCGAAAAAAAAAGTGGGGGGGGGGGGTAAAGTGTTCGTGAAATGAATCTCGATGTGAACCCATCTCTTTGCTGGGCTTAGCCTTCGCCGCTGCCGTGGAAAGTAAACACCAGGAGTACTGCACTGCTTCTAGAGGGCATGTATGTAGTATATAGGTCATGCCACAGTTGGATTGAGTTCCGCAGTCTACTTAGACGTTTTTTGTGTGGATGCAATGATTTATTTTTTTGAAAAGTTTGTAGTGAATTAGCATTTTTGGGTGTGTGTGTGTGTGTGTGTTTGTATGTTTTATGCCATTGTGGTTCTCATACTGTTGGGTTCCACAATTCATCTGCGTATTTTGGAGCATCGGGCGATGCGTGTGCGCTTCTTACCAGTGAACCTCACATTGTTGGGTTTCACAAGCTCAGTACGTATTTCTCAGTTTCTCCCAGCACCCACCAACAGACGATGGTTAATTGCACCCCTTCACTCTGCCATATCGGTTCCAGACTTTAGAAATAAAAAAAAGTTACCCTGTGTTTACAGTTTTATATTTTTGAGTTCTAATTACAGTTATTTTGTTTTTGTTTCAATATGGCGTATTTATAATTCAAACGAATGGTTGATAATCACGATTTCTCAAACACATCTGACTCAATGGCACAATTATGAATGATGAAGGGATTTTAAAAACATAAATAATATATCTACTAAAGTTGTTTGACTGTAAATAAAGACTCACTATACATTATCATTTTATTGTTATGGCTTTGTTTATATATATATTTCTGTAATACCGTTAGAGGGGAGGTGGGTGGCATACAGAATATATTTATCCTAGTGTTTTGTTGACACGGACACCATACTGACATAATAATCTCTATCTGCTGTGTGAATGACTGCTGGTGTCCAGGCTACTGACATCTGAGACTGCAGGTTGACACGGACAATACCCTCCCTCTCCCCCCTCTCTCTCTCACACATCATCACCTCCCCATTCCCACCCTGTATAGCACATTCCCCTCTTCCCCTTCATCGGCTCACTTCCCATCCCCACAACCCCATCCTGTATAGACCCATCTCCCCCATCCTACTTCTGTAGCATCCATCACAAAACATTAAATCCCAGGCTGATCTGCGGATCTGTTAAACTGGTAGATCAGACGAACACTACATCACTATGCAGCTCTCGACTTGACGGACGGTTGGTTGGTTGGTTAGTTGGAGAAGTCGACGGGTAGACGGGAAATGGCTAGTGAGGGTGTAAGAAAGCGGAGATGAAATCATTGAGCAGGCATTAAGGTAAAAAAAAAACCAGCATAAAAACTTCGCGGCGGGGTAATTGTGTGTATGGTTGACCTTATTATCTGCCGCGTTGGTGTGAAGGTCGTGTTTCTTGCACTACAGCTGTTGGCCATGTCTGTATTAAAGGTCATACAGTAAACATATTGTCTGTCTTGGGGTGGTGGTGGTGGTTGGGGGAGGGGGGCTGCTACATTCATAAAAAAGCCGTAGAATGAAGTCGTAAATTCCACTTTTGATATTCAGCCATATGTTTTTATTTATTTGTGCACACTGTGACCGCAGGGCCTGTCTCATCTGTGAATTTGATACTTTCTATCACTGCACATAAACTTGACAATCTTTCATCCGTAAATCTGTATCTACAAGCTCGCCAGAATCACGCAGTTGCAATGTGATATGGGCGAGCTAGTTGGAGATTTGGCTTTATTAATTAGACTGCCACCCTTACCATGAGACCCGTGGTTGCATTAATACCTGATCTGTTTTATATTCTATGAAAAAATAACGCTGACCTGACAAAAACTCACGATCTCGCAGATAGGTCGAGAACATTACGAAATTTTTTATGACCCTCGCATAAGTCGAGAGTATTTTTAAGCCCAAAATAACGAAATTTGTGTCATTAAATGGAGGAAGTTGTACTGACAGATACACGTATTTCCTAGAAATAGCTAGTCAGTGAGTTGAACCGTATACATTCCATTTACTTATGTTGTTAACTTCCCCCCCCCCCTCTCTTCACTTAACTATACATGTACTTTCTAGCAGTGTTGCCAATTTAGCATTTTTAATGCCAGATTTAGCATTTTTTTGTGCGATCTAGCATCAAAAATTTTGATCTAGCATTTAGCAGGAAATCTAGCATTAAAACGACATAAGTTAGCAGTTTTTTTTTTGGTCCATGAATAAGAAATATTGACAAAACATACATTTATAACAGTGAGATCCAACCATTCTATTTATCTCAGACTTGGCCCAACTATTTGCTATAAATCACTAGACTATATAGGAGGCGGTGTACTAATCGTCTAAAACTATAATGGTTGAGTTGGAGTTTTTCTTTATAAAACATTGTCTTGTGACAAGCTACCCACAACTTTCCCAGGGGATTAAGTTACCTAGTGCGGTCGTTTACGGTTACGCCCCTTACGAGCATACCTGTGTTGGTCAGTGTCACACTATTGTTTAGTCTAAACGGAATGTGCACAGATCTGACCCATCCACACCTGAGTGCTAGTTGGTTAGCTGCAAGAAATATGAATTTTATGGCTTATGCCTACAGCCCCGTAGCGTGAAAATTCTACACCAGGGGCCAGGCAATAGCAGGGGGGAGGGCAGGTAATACATTTTACTAAGTAGAACGAATAAGCAGTGGGGGGGCAGTCAAAACGCAGGGGAGGCAGGCCCCCGTCCCCCCCCTCGCACGCTACGAGCCTGTATGCCTACCAGTACGGTGTGTTGGACAGTGCCATACTATTGTTCAGTACTGTAAATGGAATGTGTCCCGATCTGACCCATCTAACCCTGTCAGCTACGGAGATAACAAGTGATGTTTTATGTCGGCTATTATTGTTGTGTGAAAAAAAAACTCAAAAATTTAGACGTTTTTTTTCCATCATTACAAATTTTACATCAAAGTCTGGTTATATGGTAGGTATTTGTATAGTTTGACTGTTCCCCTTTAGCTTGCTCAAAACTGAGTATGTTGCCAATTTAGCCTTTTTATATTTGGAGCAGTTATACAGCGGTATGAAAATCGGGGAAAAATAAAAATAGAAACAAAGTACTTTCAAGAATTCTCGCAGTGAAATATATCTCAAACGGGCAAAAATAGTGCTGCTCAAATCCTGAATTTTCTAAAGAAATATCAGGCTAAATTGGATACGTAGATTAGTACTACTTAATTAAAAAAAATAATTCATAAGATGTACCACCTGACCTATGACCTTATAATGACATTTTATTGAGGTTGTCATCAATAAAACATAATTAGTAAGTAAAAATACTTTTTGGCATTTTTTTCTGCACTTGAAAAAAAAATCTAGCATTTTCTAGCATGTTTTCTTCTAATATCTGGCATTTAAAGCAATTTTACATTTGGCAACACTGCTTTCTAGCCGTCTGAGATGTAAATGTTGCACAGTGACGTATGATTCAGTAAATTTTATCAGAGCCTAATTCTTTTGATTTTCAGTTAGAAAAAAAAAGAAGAAAATAGAACAAACTCTCTATTAAAACATGCGTGGTTATAAATGATCTGATATTAAACCCATGAAGGTATAGTTTCATCATGTGTGTGATTATCTTGTTGTCTATTTTTATCTCAACATATTGAGTTGCTGTTGACATATTGATGTGTGTATTGTTTTAAATCCACAACCTTGGCCTGTGTTTAAAAAAAACTCCCATTAGGTTTACTACTATACATGTCAACGTACTTGCTATCTACCACTTGACGACTTATTAAAGAACATTGAGTCACCCGTGCATGCTTTTGTCAGTTGATTCACACGCACACATATAGACGATTGGGGGATTAGGGGGGGGTTGGTGTCGTAGTACTTGACTGTGTCGGTGATGGTACTCCGTGACACAAGTGGGGGGGGGGGGATGCTGTCTTTCTGATAAAACACCTGGTGTGACCGTGTTGAGTGTCGGTAATGATCGACAGGTTACGTCTTCGGACAGATGATTAGCATGGAGAGTACTGTTTCATAGAAACGGTCTATTTTTAGGGTACATGTCCCATACCCCGAGCTTTGTAGATGGACTTTGTACCATGGTACCAACTGTTGTTTTAGTTGATTTTAATCATTTAAAGCCAGAATGGTAATCTGTTTTAAAATGTTTCTTGATATTGAATTACTTCCACCATGTTGTGACCTTTTGGATCATGCAGTTGACAATGTTACAAACACATCATGTATTGATTTTTTTTTTCCAATTTTCCTATTTATTCCTGGTCACGTGATTCAGTGTGTGTGTGTGGGGGGGGGGAACACCACATTTAACATAAGCGTTTGTTTACTACACTTGTTTATTGTTTGGTTCCGTGTTTGTATCGCATTCATGCAAGTAGTACTAAAAGGACCAAAACGTGAATAACATATTACTTGCAGCACCTGTTAATCTTATGCACTGAAATATGCGTCTCATGCACTCAAGAGATAACATTAGTCCACGTATCTGAGACTGTCTTTTTTTTGTACACAATAAGTAAAACTGAACGTGCACATTAATAACAATGTAAAGAATCATTTTTGAGGTGAGATCAACTTAAAGCGGGGGAGATGTGGGTTGGGGTGGAGGTCATTTGCAGCGAAACGTCTTCATAGTTCACAGACAAGTTACTAGGTGTTGTATGGTGTACCCATGGAAGTCTAGATATAGCATCAGGAAGGACAACCAATATTTTAAAAAATACGGTTTAGGCTGACACACCATCAAGTGTTTAGCGTTAGTCTTCATGTTTAATAGCAGTTTTGCATATTTGGTACTTATGTTTTTATGAAATAAACACAAACGCAATTAAAGTTTGAAAACTTTTAATAACAAATTTTTAATTTAAAATCTTTATTTTGTCAATTTAATTATTTTTCGTTTTTTCATTGGTTTTTCATGAACGGTCTCATTCAATTGCTTAACATAATTTTTAGACGAACAATTAAGAAATTTAACATAAATAAGTTCTTTTAAATTATGATTGAAATAAAAAAATAATTTCTTCAATCAGCAATGACTCATCAATTGTTACTCTATCAACAATTTAAACAATTTTTTTTTATTTGTTTGTTCTAGAAATAGTTTCAGACTACTTGCTGATCTTTTCAATGAATTGA
>JAGDYQ010000015.1:5843134-5895589 GCA_021962125.1 Bulinus truncatus
ATGTCAAATGTTTGAGGTTGATGAAACCCCGTTTCTGACATATTTGTGTGTTTCATTGGTTGAAGAAACCCTGTTTCTGACATTGAAATAAGACGCTCTATTAGTTTTTGACAATATTTCGTCTTGTCTAAACCTGTCGCACCAAGCCTGTCATTAGTGCCCCCCCCCTGCAATCCCTAGGTGAGTTATCTATCATTCTTGATTATCTGGCCCTTGACTTTGTTTCTTCAAAGCGTCCCATCTGATTAAAACAAATGAATCATTCACAGGTGATATATGTTGTATGTGTATATACAATTATGTTTCGTCTTGGTCTCAGGTTGATTAGATAAAAAAACAACAAAACTTGACATTGTATCACCAACCAATATTTCAACTCATGCTCCTCGGAAGTTTGTTTTTTTTATAAGCACGATGATTAATCTCATCATCAATAAGTTACTTCTATACTAGTACTCGACTATTAACAGTACTTGGGTCTTCTGGTACTCGACCATTGACAGTATTTGGGTCTTCTATCTCGATAATGAGTCATTTCTCTTCTTAGACTTGGAGGTTTTGAGTTAATACTGTACCGTGTCACATCTCGGAACAGTGGATACTGTTTCAAATTTCATTGGCTGACGAAGATACAGAACCGTAAATGACGTATTCTGTGGTTTTTGATGGCGTCATCAACAATTGTTTAGTTTTTTGGTTGTTTTTTTTTTTTGTTTGTTGTTGTTGCAGTGGTTACATGTGTTTCTTTCTTCTTCACACGCATGTCAGACAAAAGGGTGGGGGGCTGCTTGCAAGATGTGTGTAGGAAGTAATGCCTACAATTTGTGCGCATTTCTTTATTTAGAGGGTAGGGTGCATGGGGTGAGGATTAAAGATGGGGATTGTGCTGACGGTGACGTTTTTACCCTCAGGGGGGGGGTTTGACTTATCAGTCACAATGAGTTGCAGAAGACGTCACGGATATAAAGGAGTACAAACTTCGGGGGGGGGGGTAATCTATTTTAAAAAAAAAGAAATAAATATTATCTGTGTGTCTAAGCTTTAATCCCTCATTCACTCCAGGTAGCACAACACTAGAGAGTTGCATGACGCGTAGCTGACACTTTGCCTTTAGGCGAGATTTTTAGAGCATTTTCGAAAAAAAATGCTCTATTGTCCCCGTTTTGTCTGTCTGTCATCACCCTAGATCTCAACAATCATAAGTCCTAGACCCATGATGTATATATCATTTTGTAGGTCTTGGCCTGCCATGTGTGCAGCAAAAGTTCATTTCGCGATCTGACTTCTGAGGGGCGTAAAAGGAGGGCTTTTAAAGTACCGTTTTTTACTATATAAGCTATATTAATAAAGGAGCGCCATATATCTCAGCAACCATAAGTCCTAGACCCATGATGTATATATCATTTTGTAGGTCTTGGCCTGCCATGTGTACATCAAACGTTCATTTCGCGATAGGACCTCTGAGGGCCGGGCTTCAGGACTCCTAAGGGGCTTATATATTATATAGCCCCATTCTACACTGTGTACGTTCAATAACCCATTCATTTGGTGTGAAATACTGCAGCACGTAGTTTCACCAAGATTTATTAAGAAACTCATCAAATGAAATAGTAAGCTTGTGTTCTGAGTTTAATTGAAAGTATCAGAGCTATGCAACAATTGACGGAGTTTTCAGACGATTAAATGACTACAATTTCGAATGTTTTCAATTATGAGTCCTATTTCAGTAACCACAAACCACTTGTAGTTAGATTTAAGAGAAAATAATTTTTTTTCAAATATAAAGAAACGTCTTTATAATATTTTTTTTACAGATATATGCATTACACAATTGAATTTATAAACATTTCCAAAATTTACAAATATTTACTGAAAGCTAACAAACGTACTGATACATAACATGAAAATGCGCTAACACGTCCTGTGTCCAGAATGGAACAGGCTTAATTGCTTGTTTTATTTTCTTATTATTTAGCGCGGTCATTTTTTTTTCGGTAAGATAGTACCGTGCAGGAGCGTAGTCGATGGAATTAATGATCGGGGGGGGGGGCTTAACATGTCTCCTTGACCTTCGCCCCGGTGGCTTTACCCTCAGGCCGTAGACGATGATGGATGCGATTTGATTTTAAATGCCGGACGACGCCCTTGTTTAGCCATGCCCGGCATTGCACTTTTGACGGAGTCAACATGTGGGGAGGGGGTTTTAATCTCGGTCAAAGTCATTCCATGGCTGGCTTTAGACTTTGGCCTGTGTGTCTGTCAGCTGTTTTCGCACGTGTTTTTTTTTTTTACGGTAAACTTAATATTTACCTTAACCCTGTGGTCAAATCCCAACTCTAATCGTATACATACACGAACGTCGCCCAAGGTCTTTTTGTTTCTGACAATAAATGTAAATGTTCGAATTTTACACTTTTGTAAACTGATTGTTTTGATATAATTATTTGGATGTTTTTTCCCCCGTATTATCAGTTTGAGCACATTTACTTAAGAATTTGAATCTCATAGTTTTAAAAAAAAAAAAAAAAAAGCAACAACAATAAATTAAGTAAGCATTCAATGTTTTCGTATTCTGGTTTGTCCCATATCAGTTTAACAAGCAAGGTTCATTGTGTATGAAGTGGGCCTTGTGTGTTATTTCATTCAATTACGTTTGAGCCATACTCAACCTTGTAGTGGCTCCGCTAACGTAGTTGGGCGCATGCTGGCTCTTTTAATTTCAATGGACGCGGAATATGGGGGGAGGGGGGTAACATTTGTTTGCTCATGTTTCAGGTGTGGCTTCTTGAGTAATTACCACTTTTCCCTATGTGAGGCATTTAAGTTTCCTAATGCGTTAGAGAACTCGCCTAACTCGATATGGTTGGGAACACACACACACACACAAAATGTATCGAGTTATCGGTTTACGGTATCGTAGATCTTTCATATACTGAAGCATAATTGAAAAAAAAAAACTTTTTTTTTGGACCGGTTAAGCGCATTGTTTGGGGCTCGTGATAAGATGGGTTGACTTTGATTCTATTGAGATGTTGGTGGCTGATCGACTGTGATGAATGGTCATCTCTACGGTTAGCCTCTCACGTTGAGCACATTCATGTTATGTTGGTATGGGCTGTTCCTAGTTTGTGATGTTGGTCATTTGACCAGAGCGATCAGCACAAACACTGGAATGGGAATCTCAGCTTGTCTTCTTCAGCAGTTGTCATGTTGACCGCGGGCAAACACGGCAGTGGCTCGGGGAGCGTGCGGCGTCCGCCTGACCTCGCGGCCTTCACCTTTCACCCGACAGTTAGCTGTGCGAATTAATGTCTTGTGTCGTGATATATATATATATATATATATATATATATATATATATATATATATATATAGACCTTGGCGTTACGTATTTGGTGCATTGGATAGCACTGCCATCACATTTATACTGAAGGCTGTTTTATGTGTGTGTTCATTTCTATTCTTCTTATCGCTAATATCACTTCATTAATTCACGCCATGCACACACACACACACACTTATACGTACTTACTCACACAGCGGAGCCTCTTTACATATGCAGGCAAACAATGAACGAATGAAGAAAAAAAAAGCATTGTGAACAAACTGTTTCACTTCAGGATAACAGTTGTTGACTGAACCATCAACCATAAACCGACATAATATATATATATATATATATATATATATATATATACTAGTTGCAAGTACCCGGCTTTGCCCGGGTTTAAAATAAGGTTTTCTGTTTACCTTTTGTTTTCTCCCTCCCCCTCTCTCCCTCTTTACCCCTCTCTCTCTCTCTCTCTCTCCCTTTCCCTCCCTCCCTTTCTCCCTCCCTCCCTCTCTCTCCCATCTCTCTACCTCCCTCCCTCCCTCTCCCATCTCCCTCTCTCCCCTCTCCCCCTCCTTCTCTCCCCCTGTCTATCCCCCCTCCCTCTCTCCCCCTTCCTCCTTCCCTCTCTCTCTCCCTGCCCCCTCTCTTTCTTTTTCTCTTCCTCACATTCCTCCCATCCTCTCTCTCCCTCTCCCTCTCCTTCCCTTCCTCTCTCTCTCCCTCCCTACTCCCTCTCTCCCTTCGTTCCTTTCTCTTTCCTTCCCTCATTTTCTCTCTCCCTCCCTCTCTCTCTCCCTCTCCCATCTCCCTCTCTCCCCCTCCTTCTCTATCCCCGTCCATCCCCCCTCTCCCTCTCCCTCCCTCCTACCCCCCTTTCCTCTCTCTCCCCACCTGCCCCCTCTGTCTCTTTATCTCTCTCTCCCTCCCTCTCTCTCTCTGGGAACAGACAGACAGACAACAAATGCGTCTTATAAGTATATATATATATATATATATATATATATATATATATATATATATATATATATATATACTTGTATATGACTACATTAGCCTGCACGCATCCTTTACTGTTAAGTTGTTGATATTTTTTTTTCAACATTGATTCTTCACCTTCAAGTAGATATCACAGATTGCGAACCCCGTTGTAAACTGAGATAAGGGTTATGAACATGAGATCCAATGTTGGTTGATCCTATGAAGTAAAAAAAAATTCTTTTATATACCCTCTGATGTAGAATAATTTCAAATTGAAACCTATGTCTTGGTCGTTTAACGGGCCTGGATAGTAATTCTTCCACCCCCACCGGGCCACCAATGACGAGTAATGCTGTGATCGCAGAGGAACAGAGGAGGATATTATAACATGTCTACTATAAGACAGGTATATGCTGAGAGCATTTTGACTAACGCCGCTAATATTTGAACCTAGGATTAACGTCAAGCCAATAAGATTCGACCCAAACCAAGCGTGAAGACCGTCAAGTGTTGCAGAAACAGTTAAGTTGAATTGATGGCGGTGAAATGATAGTTTTAGATAGTTGTATTTGAATTATTTGGAGACCATCCTTAATATATTTTTGTGATGGTTTAAATTGTTTTAAAAAAAATGCACTTAAGTTGCCTGTGATAAATCTTCGAGATCTGAATGTTAGTGACTTGTTGTCTGTGAGACGTCCAGCCAACAGTTGTGTCTCGACGGGTGTATTGTACACGTTCCGTAATTACCGCTGGATTCGTAGGCGCGTACTAATCTCCGCCCATTGAGGAATGTAGACTGAGCAACAATACATTGGGCGCGGTACCTTGCAGTGGACGATAATGAAATACTGGTATAAAATAATGAAGCTGCAATAGATGTAGAAACGCGAAGGCGTAGTTTATTTCTTGACAAAAGTATATTTGACTGAAAGTATATGACCGTGGTAAATTATATCAATTAAAAAAAAAACATGCATTCAATGTTAGTTACAAGGAGGATGTAATGATGATGGAAATGACATCATTCAATGGGCGTACATGTAATATGGTTGGTTATTGTAATCCCCCCCCCCCATTCCTCATGTGTCATGTGTGTTTATCAAGTCTGACATCCTCAGTCTTCCCACGCCGACCCACATTCTCATCAATAAATTTTTTTTGTTTTTAAGATTCCGTGATTATTCCCCCCCACCCACCCAAACACTCGGTGAGCAACTGCACTTTAAAGTTAGACCAGTGACACTGTCAGATCGATGTCAGCGAAACCTGCTCTAGATAGTTGTCAGTTATGCTGGGCAGTCTACGGAAGGCGTTTATCATATGTAGGCGTTGAGGGCTTCATGCAAGACGCACGTAGGAGGTGTGTGTGTGGGGGGAGGGTATGTCTTGAACAGACACATATAATCACACAGACAGAACCGATCTTAGGTTTTTCAGAGATAATTTGAGAGCACTTGTAAAATATACCCGTCGGAACTTGAAAGACAAATTTGATAGGAATTAGTTTTCGAGAAAAAGAACGGGGGGGGGGGCGTGGGGAGGGGTTCACATTGGGTTCCTATGTAGTCGCCTATTTGCCTTATCAATCACACCGGCACTGATCGCACACATGCACATATCCATACATAAACACACAATATATATATATATATATATATATATATATATATATATATATATACTGTAACAATAGCTTTAGATAGGTCTATACAATTTTAGAACCACTGTCAAACTCATGGGTCCATGATACAGTCATATGTTTTGATAACTAGAATTCCAGCGGTTGATCTTTGTTTAGGGTAAAATTGGTTGTCACCACAGGTTATGACCCCCAGAGATAGGTGACGATAGATGTAATTAGGCAGACAAAGGAATACTTGCCCAGAGTGAGTTTTTAGCCGCACCAATCCCTAGGCCGGAATAAAAGTCATTAATATGTAGATGAGTTAGAAAGGGTGTTAGGGAACCAATCAAAAGTTCTGGGCGTTTGGGGCACGTGATAATTCACCAACACATAAATAACAGAGGTAACGGAAATTTGTACAGACCGACAGATCGACAGACTGACGATAGAGACATCAGGACACCAGTTGTAGAGATAATTAGAGGAGAAGTTAGTGGAGAAATAATAGAGGCACAAGCTATCAAGTTATTGAGTTTTACAGTACACAGTCAAAGTCTATTTTATTGAAGTATCTCTGAATAATCCTTTCGGGGACCCAGGATACTTAGTGTCAAAGTATGTCTGTATAATCCTTTCGGGGACACAGGATACTACGTGTTATATTGTGTACGAAGCATTTGTGAATACTGCTGCACAAAAGTTCATACTACATATGTTTTCTTATTGTTGAATAAATATAATTGAATCGTGGAACTTTGCCTCATTGATTGGTGTGTTGTTTGAGAGTGCAACGAGACTGAACGCTACTTAAGATTATAAACCATTTATGATATCGGCAGCTACATAAAACCAGTATAGTTATCTGAAGCAGCAGTGAGGAACACACAGTGTTACCTTGGAGAAGCATTACATCAACAAGTACATAACATTATATACAAAAATATAGTGTTACATATACATATATATATATATACCGGAGCCACATACACACTTAAACACACAATATATACATATACTGGAGTCACATACACACTCATAAATACACAATATATACATATAATGAAGTCACCTACACACGTATAAACACACACCTACGCAGTCTGTATCTAGTTTATAAGCAATCTGCTGCTTGTCATTGTTACATTTTCAACCGAAACCGGATACTGGACTGGAAATTTTTTTTTTTAACGCTTCAACATATTCTTGATAGTTTATAGCCTCTGTAAGCAAAACCCTTTCGATGTAAATTCTTTTGAAATCTTTTAATTCGTTATTTTTTATTCTATTTTTTTTTCATTTTTACTATCATTTCTCGCATTACCGTTTTGTGGTGATCATTATCATTTCTGCTCATTCACCCGTGAGGAATGGTGTGGCGGCTCTGTTGTAGGTCGAACAAAGTCCAAACCTTTTTGGGGGTCCATTGAAAATGAACTTTGTTATTGCCTTTCTCCCCCCCCCCCCCCATTCCATACAACCTCACCCCCCACCCAGCTATGTTGCCACCATGGTAGCGGGGAATTCCCAGTGTTTGAGAACCTCAAGAAACGGTTGTGTCCTAAGGTGCGTTTGTCCCACAAAGTCACTCGGTCGGAAACGCACGCACAATGCATGGCAAGAGTATTTAAACGGTGATACACATTCCTCTTCGGTGGCCCTTCGGTCACGGTCGACCTCTTTAGCGGGTAACTTCAACAAATAATTAAAAAAAATAACACATTCTCTTCAGGGCAATCTTTTATATTTTGTAAAGGGGGTGGTGGATCTCGGCTATTGAACGTGGTCACTAAATGCACACGGCTTACTTGTGCTTGACCTATGCATTGCAACGAGTGCATGCGTCCTACATTACACTCCTTATAATGACACGGCCTTCATTTGAAAATATTTACGGTTAAGTTGGATTCATTGGTATATGTTACGAACGTTCGGCCTCCAAATTTTGTCTTAGCACCCTGTAGCGCCTTCATTCCTCAGAGCTCTTGTACTTTGTTTGTAACATTCGCAAAGTGAGTGAATGAACAATAAAAAGTTTATTGTTGATTTCATTCATACGATGCAATTAAAACATAGCTGGATACACCTATGATCATTGACCGCTGCACTGTATGTCACCCGGGTCAGTGATCTCATCCTGATCTGAAACATTCTCCTTATTTATCCCCCCCCCTTTTCCTTCTCCAAATACAATCCCTGTATGTATTGTATTATTCTTTTTGAATTCCCAACTTGGCTGACTGCTGCTTTTACATCTCATTGGATATTCGAATCACGACAACCATGTATATATAATCTGATACAATTAATATCGGAAAGCTGGAGCAGCTGTCGCCTGAAATTAGGCCATAGGTCGCTGAAGTCAAGAATGGGTCGTTTAGCCTCCCCGAGGCGAGGAAGATTCAATTTTTAGACATATCGAATGTATGAGGTTAAAAAAAAAAAGAAACAAAACGAAAATGATCTCGTTATTATGTGGGTGAGTAACGAAAGTTGTATTAGTGAGTATTGATTGGGTGTCATGTGACCAACAGAGGCAGTTTTGGCTGCTGTGGTTTGTACGTGTGTGTTTTCAGAATTTGAATATCAGTAAGCCATTGAATATGCTCTCAGTGATTTATTAATTGTATATGTATATTGGTAATGGGTTTTTTTTTCTCCTCGTCATCGCCTGCTGTATGTGGGGGAACTGTCTGACCACCGGCCAGTGCCTGCATTACACATGGGGGGGGCGCTCTAGCGTGTTTCTCCCTGGCTTATACAAGTGGCTACCATCAATAGACGTAAATGCTGACTCGGGGGAACTCTCCCAACACACCCCTGACGGGGACACAACATTCCATCAGTCCAGGTGATTGTGGGCTAATTTCTTTCACCTTGTGAAAACAGTTTTCACTAGACGTGGACAAAAGCAAACCGTTGGTCAGCTTTGCATGTTCGATTTTTGAAAAGAGAAAAAAGAGTTCTAAAGGGGGTGGGGAAGGTTGGGGTGGCTTTGACTCCAGCCGAGATATTTAATTACTGGAACTGAAAAGTCTTGTGTGTGAGGTTGTCGAAAGTAGCGAGTGTGGATGTGTGTGTGTGTGGTGAAAGGCATGTAGGTTACCCTGTTCTCCTCAGCCTTCACCCGGCGACATCCATTGTTCCCCAACGTATAATTACCTCTTCTTAAAAATGTAAATTGCCCACAAGTTTATCGGTCAACTTGGCGATTGTCGGTGGTATTGGTTGTAATAACAAGTATGTCTGACATTGATTCTTTGTAAACAAATGTTATTGAGATATTGTACAACTGTATGAATACATGTTTTTTTTTTTAAAGTATTGATTTACGAAGTATTCACTGTTGATTGCAAGTACAATGGTTCCATGGTCACATTCAAACCTAATGCATGTTCGTATAGTTTTTTTTTTTTTTTTATTATTTCTGTGTAAGGGGCATGTGAAACTTATTTTCATAGGATGTCGGTTTCTGTTTTGTCACTTAATGGTTCTGTCGACTGAAGATGTGCAATTATGATTTGACACGTATATAATTGAATTTGAACGAATATTAAATACATATATTTTTTTGTGGTAAATATGTAAGGGTGTCGTAAAGTATGCTGTGAGTCTGTGACCCTCTTTGATACCTGCCCCGACTTTTGTTTTAATCAACTATAGCTCAAGTTGCTATCAATGTTACTACATTTTCAATCAATGATTACATTAAATATATCATACAGGTCTATATTGAAAGTTATTGTATCGATTGCTTCCTAATCAACTCTGGCAATTCTAACTGGGCAAAAGCTGGTATAGTGACATATTGAATAAGTTCACAACATTCAGTTATATATATATATATGTTTATTTTTTTTAAAAACCTAATTAGTTGCAATTTTAGTATTGTTTATCTGATGATGTCTTTTATAGTTGGATGGATTCAGTTTTACTTTGTCTCTTCACAAACACATATATATATATATATACACAAAACAACCTGTATACGAGTGGTGGCCACGTATGAGGGCGCTGAACTTAAGTAAAGAAAAAAAAGAAAACTTTTTAGAGCCGAGCCATATTCGATGTATGAAATCAGTGTAGTTCAATAATATTAACAAAATCTGGCTCTTTGGGAGCCATTCAAATCTCGTGGAAAAGTCCCATTAGGCCTTACTTGCTTTGTACAATTCGGAACACAGCGATGGTATCGCAAACAGTTATTGTACAATAGTTGAACAAACATTTTTTTTTTAAACCAGGAGCTTCACATTCCCATTCTAGATCAGTTATTGAAACAACTTGATTTTTGTTTTCAAATTAATTTGTATATTTTATTTACATTTGTTTGAAATCCACCAATGAATACTGCGTCATACATTTCAATGGAAACTAATTTTATTGCTCCATTTGCTGCGGGCATTTTTCCGTGGGCCTTTTTTTTTTAACCAGGATGGAAAAAAAAAAGGAGCACACCTTCCCGTGACCCCGTGGCAGTATTTATTTTTGAATTGGTCAAGTTTGACGATGGACTAGAGTATCTTAACACATTTTCGCGCCTGTTTTTTTTTACGCACCATTTTTCATTCGCTGGTCATGTTGGAATTAGGGCAGTGCACACACCAGGCTGTTGGACACGTGAATGCCAGTTGAACGAAACACACGTTTGCAAATACGCGCGCACAACCGCCGCCGCCGCACGGGCGCAAAGGGTGATCGGGGATAACAAACAATCACAAAGCACATTTAGTTTTTTTTTTATTCGTCAGTAGCATGTATGTCATGTCTGTCATTCTTTCAATTCTGCCTAACACATATATACAATGATAACGTGGAAAAAAATCATAATTGCAAAAAAAAATAAAATGTTTTCAATTAGTGTTTATTATTTACCCCCCCCCCCTTCCTCCCCAATCCCCTCCGCCCCCGCGCTCCTCACTTCCTTTTCTAAATCCTTCAATAAGCGAGTGAGAATTAAGTTAATGCAAGAGATTGTATGTCCAATGCTTTTGTTGTTTGTATATCACATTTGCGTATCGTTTAATCTGAAACACCCGTCTCAAATAATTCTGTCACTCTTTTAGCCTTGGTGCCCTATGTGTGTGCGGGGGGGGCGGGTGTGTGTGTGTGTGTAGATACCCTTGGGACATGCGTTAACTGCTGATATTTATGAATATTTTTTTTCTGTCTTTCTCACTGAGACTTGTGTTGTGAATGAACGTTAATATTTAGTTGGTTGGCACCGGTGCCAGACATACATGACTGAATTCCCCCTCCCTTCGTACTCCAGAGCGTCTTGTATAAACATTCATCTTTCATTACTCGGACAGCCCCAACAGGTGCCGCCGACTCCGGTGGTTCCCAGACCCGCAGGATTTCCTGGCATCGAATGGTCAGCGCTTCCGCCTGGGCGCAGGCATCCTTGGCCCAGATGCATTTGTTGATGGTTGCGGCGGTGGGCCTTCCGTGGGTTGAAGATGAAAGGGGGGGGGGTGGGGGGCGTGTGATGGACGGTGTTGTTTTAATTTAAATCATTTCCTGTCTGGAGAGTAATTCCCGATGGTAGGGGCCAGGTACAGAAGATGTATATGTTCACACCATATGTTTATGTTCGTCCCACCCACCCCACCCACCTCCCATTGAGCTGATAATGGTAGTGCGATAGTGGAATAGGGGGGAGGTTACACTCGCTCTCTTGTTCTCACACTCTTAGTTTACTGCTACTTCGAGTTTTGTTTTGTCTACTGTTTCTTTCTCACACAACTATGTACATAGATGTACGCCATTAGTGTATTGTACATAGATGTACGTCGTTAGTGTATTGTACATAGATTACGTCATTAGTGTATTGTACATAGATGTACGCCATTAGTGTATTGTACATAGATGTACGCCATTAGTGTATTGTACATAGATGTACGTTATTAGTGTATTGTACATAGATGTACGTCATTAGTGTATTGTACATAGATGTACGACATTAGTGTATTGTACATAGATGTACGTCATTAGTGTATTGTACATAGATGTACGTCATTAGTGTATTGTACATAGATGTACGTCATTAGTGTATTGTACATAGATGTACGTCATTAGTGTATTTGTCCTATTCGTTTATATGTGTGTGTGTGTGATGAAACAAAATAATTAATCCTGCCTCGATTGATCTTTTGAATATTATTCTTTTCGTTTCAATCATCATATTTGCCCCTAACTGGGCTTTAAAACATAATAGTATGGAAAGGAATTAAGGAATTTGTGATTGGCCATAATCGTGGACAAATCAGCGCTTTCTAGCTGGTGAATCTTGTGTCCCATTTAGTTGTCACAATGCAACTTTTATGTTTTTCAGTGCAGATGACACAAATTATACTGTTTTTATAACCCGTCATCAGCTGATTAGATATGTGCCTTACACATATGAACTAACTCATGTTGAGTGCATTGAAAAGATACGCCAATCACTAATGAAAGCCGTATGCGTAACACGACACTAAATGGCCTTGGAATATATCACACATCTACACGCAACCCCACATGTTTACGTAGGTTGGTTGGACAACCATGGATACGTTAACATTGGTATAATACCTCTGGTTATACCACTTTCAAGAGATGCCGCATGCTTTACGATGTAGTTTTTTTTTCTTTTCTAGAGGGCAAATTATCCGGATGGCTGGGCTGCCATTGTTGTAATTCTCCGTTCTATAATATCCATCTTGTAACCCATTGAATATTTTAGACAAACGTACCAGAGAACTTATAAATACGGTACGTTACTCTATAAACCTGTTCAGTGCAGATATCAAGAGTTCCATCCGTTTAGGTCTGGTGTGAATTCGCTCTAGGTCGATGAGACCTGCATACCGTACAATCAGACGTCGATCTTTATTCCGTCCTACATTTGCGACTACCATAGTTGCCTCGCTACTTCAACATCTTGACTCAACACAACCAGTTTTTTGGTTGTTGTTGTTTTAAATTTCTGCCGTGTTTATAAATATTTAAAGAAATGGCATGGTGGTGTTATTGGTGGTGTGATTAGATACATAAGTATTTATAATTGTGTTCATTGTCTTTTGTTTTTTTTTCTACGTATATTTGATTGGCTTAGCAGCCGGGCTATACATGCACTGTACCGGTGTACGGATGAGAGTGATCTGACTTGTTACAACGATATGGTTCACTTGAATGTCCAGTGGGTGGTATGGAGTTAATTGATTCGCTGTATATTCAGACATGAGGAATAGTCTAGGAGATGCGAGATATACTTTTTATATGCTGTTTTTTTTTTTTTGGTTTTGCCAACGCTGACCTGCTGACCCGCGGGCTCCAGCTCCCCCCCTTCCTCCTCCCCCGGCCATCACCTAACGTGTCAATGATCCACGCTGAAGATAAGATGCCCGAACTTTAAAGAAGGAAAAAACGACAACACATGCAGTCATTCATTCATTCATTCATTCTCTCAGCGCGAGAATGGTGTGACCTTCACCTTCATCCGTCATCATGATATCGTTAGATTCATAGAATGATGGTTGAGTATTTTTATTTTGGATGCTTGTGCACCAAACAATTTGACGTTTTAAACCGGGAATCATTATTGAGCTTTATTTAAGCAAAGTATTTTTTTTCTTTTCACATATTGTTTTCGATAAGAAATTTTTATTGTACAGTAGTGAGAAAAGCGAGTTAAGGAAATGTGCCAGAGAAAAGACTCGTGCTAATGAAGAAGAAAGACTCACTTTAATCAGCGTTTTTCAGTTGTTTTTTTTTTTTCAAATGTAGTAAGAATACTTTAACAGAGCTGCGCCATGGTCACTTTATCAAGATTGAAGCTATATCATCGACCCCCATGCATGGCCAACACACAGGTATAGTCTAATGGTGGTCAAATATGGCTCCACCTCCCACCCAAACTAAATCTTGATCTAAGGCGGCTCTTTCAAATATTTTTTCAATACTTGGGGGGGGGGGCGCAACGGACCGTTTGGTCTCATTGACCTAATTCGTGGATGACCCACTCCTGGTCAGGTCGATTTTATAGGATTAAGCTAGACTCAATCATCGAAAAACGTTTTATATGGAGCCGTTCCTAACCCAAAGGAAGTACTTCATAGAGCACACTTCAGTTACCATTACAATTTTTCTGTAATTATGTTTGTATAACCGATGATTGCTCTCATACATTTTTATAGAATCGCAGCGACTTGGCAGTTTATGTTCAATAATTTTATTTCACTTAAAAGACTCCCTACCCCCTCCCCCTCCCAACCACCTCCGAGTTTTCAAATGGTTTATTAAAAAAAAATCTACTTCCCGTGTTTTGCGCTGGCCTCCTGACCGCCCAGTCACCAATCAACCTTTGACCTCTGGACATGGCTATTGAGAAGAGAGAAAAACAAGTATATCAGTACTTGGCGCTGACCGCCACCCCTCGCCCACCCCCTTCCTAACCTCTCATCTTTTTTTTTTTGACTTATAAACCCCTTGCAGGATTTCGTTATTATCTTTGTAGTCGTTAAACAGGGTTAACTCCACACAGGCCCAGATAGGGGACAACCTACTTTTTGTTGCAAGTGTGGGGAGCGGGAGGGGGGATCATACGTACTTTAGTGTAGCTCACCTCAGTAGTAAGTCTCTCCCCCACCTCTTTCCACTGACCCCCCCCCCCCCACTGGACCACAGCTTCACCCCGTGCTGTTGTATTAAAAAAAAAAGTAAAATGCTCCTTGCCCCCCACCCCATCAACTATGGTGACATTGTTGAATTGGGGGAGAGGGAGGAAGTTAACTAGGCGGGAGGGTAAAAGAAGGGGGGGGGGAGGAGGAGCATATTAACAGTACTGAGATGTTCCAGATAATAACAGTCTCTCTCTTCTCCCTACCCCCACCCCCCAGTCTTTTCTAGCGTGTCGTCGGATCAGCTGATCTCACGTCAATGTAACGGTTCGTTACCCTCCTTCTCCCACTCACAGTATCTTTTCGTATCCCCGCCCCCCCCTCCCCCCTTTCCCCGTCATATTAATTTTCTATCTCGAATCGTAAAACAGCACAGGAATGTCACTCACACCCCGCGTGTTCGAATTTATATTTAAAAAAAAAAGTAGTTCCGACCGTACGTAGACGAACTTGCACGGGATGGGGGAGAGAGGGGGGTAGTGTGCTTTGACCTCTTCACTTTTAGAAAATAATAATTTCTCCCCCCCCCCCCCCCCTTAAATATTTGCCGTTTTATGTCGGCGTGAAAAGATCTTGTCGTCCTATATTTTATTCAGCGCTTGAGTTCAATTCAAAGTTTTTTCCGCTAGAAATGCAGTTGCTTCCCCCCCCCCCCTTTTTTTTTTAACTATTATTATTATTGACGTAGTGAAATTATGCGTGTGTGTCATTTTTTCGTGTATTTTTAGTTTAAATAATTTTTGAACTGCTTCCTGTGGGTGTTTACGGGTTGGGTAAAAAGGGGGGGGGAGGGAAGGAAGGCATACGCGTACACTGTAACCTGCTTCTTTAATGCGCATTCTCGTTGTTTTTAAATTGATTTAAAAAAATTGACCACACAGGTGTGTAGATAAATGAAATTTTGAAACACATTAGCGCTGTTGTTTAGCTGAAAATATAATTTTTTCATGACTGTTATCGATGCTTTAAAAACAGCATTAAAAGCGTTCACCCCCCACCCCCTCAGCATTACGTTAAATGAAACTGTTTACTACAACACGGCTTCTGTTGTATGTCATGTTTAAATAATATAGATTTCCAATTGACGAGTTTTTAATGTCTGTATTACTAAGGTGATAATTTACCCACGGGCAGACAATGTCTGTATTACTAAGGTGATAATTTACTCACGGGCAGACAATGTCTGTATTACTAAGGTGATAATTTACTCACGGGCAGACAATGTCTGTATTACTAAGGTGATAATTTACTCACGGGCAGACAAACAACAGGCTGAATAAGTTGTATATTTGAGCTATTTTGCACTACGAATCTACACATATTAAAAGACGCTTTATTTTAACTACTTCCGCTGCTGAACCCCGCCAAAACCATTCTCTGCTGTGAGAATTATCATCATTAGAATCATTAACAGGCTTGCATTCGATTTTAATCTCTGTTGTCCAATCACATGAACTCCAAGATATCTGTCGTCCAATCACCTGAACTCCCAAGATATCTTAAGTGACCCGGTGCTTCTTTGGCTGTGTGAGCCCGATCGGCTTGATGCACGGGTGACCGGCTCATGGTTAATCTTATCCATCAACTCATGTCATTCGTGATGGCCATTCGAGTCTGTTACTGCCAGGATGTTGCCTAAAAGGCAGCACGAAAACTGTCCCGTTAGCAATTCACAGATTCAAGAAATTGGGCCGCTGCATGTGGGGGGGGGGGAAGGCTGCAACCTCAAAACATCAGTGCGCCCCTCCCCCTTTGTCCTAAATGGGTTGGCATCAGTAAAGTTACAAAATGACCTTTCGATGAGCCAAGTCCGGTATACAAGATGACCTGTCGGCAGCCCTGCAAGAGACAAAAATGTCATTTTTTTAGGGACCTCATATGCTGTCTTGACGAGCCATTCTGTGTTTAATAAATCGCTGTTTACTCGAAACCTGTCAAAAGACTCTTTTCTGCTTGATCTTTGATGATAACGTACAGCAAAACGAACCGAATGCCCCCCGTTTATGTAAAACTGCAATAAAAGAGGGGGGAAAAAGACAGCTCTACATGCGGCAAAACGTCAAAAATGTTCCCTGCGACCTGTTGAACAACTCTCACGGCTTCCGTCAATCAGTTGAAGAAAATAATAACAGGGAATGGCGTCATGTTGAATGGAACTGGTTTCCTTACATTTTGCAGTGAGGAGTGGAGCCCCCAGTTATTGTTTGTCATATTTTAGCGCCCCCCACCAGGCTCTGTGTGTCGGCCATTGTACGACCGCCCAGTGAAGATGTATATCAAGGAGCCGCAGTCTGTTGGTTTATCTAGCAGCGTAGAAAAAAAATGTATGTCTGGCTGTTGAGTTTCATTTTTTTTAAACCTTCTGTTTTAGTTGACCTGGTTCTGTGTCACATTCTCTCTTGTCACTCCTTGCTACTTTACTTAATCTTGGACTTTCTAACAAGGATTTTTAAATACATAGTTGTGCCGACACACAGAGGTGTCTTGGTTAACTACGGCCCCATTTATCGAGATACTTGGTTAACGACGGCCCCAGTTATCGAGATACTTGGTTAACGACGAGTAAAAAAAGTAAAAGTTCCCTTATCCCCAAAGGGCCATTGAGGCAGATGATGGATCTGTTTCTTTAAAAACCTCGGCACATAAAGGGATTTGTGTGGTTAGCACTCAATTTAAATCCTGTAACCATTTAAAGCTGAGTGTGATTTTAGTAAACGTTCTCATGGAATCATTCACCTGATTTTCGTCAAGGATCGAACCCAGGACTCTCTGGTCGACAATTGAGCATCTTAACCACTCGACCATCAGTCCCACTAGTGTGTGGTGTGGGTGTGAGGAGTGTGACGACGAGTAGCTGGAATTAAAAAAAAGAAAACTCTTGCGTAACGAATCAGTCTTTGGTTTGCGCTCTTTAAAAAAAAAGTGCAAATGATTAATGGATTTCCATTATCATACCTGTGGGAAATCCCGTCTGGGTCAACGACGGTAATCCTCTTACTGGTAACTCGTTAATCAAAACATCACTGTACACCGCGACACATACCTTTATGTGTGAGGTATTGGTCAGATTACATGCGCTTGAGTGCGCACATTTTATGTTTAAATATAGGCCTACATATACAGGTAAATGTATTTGACCGTTATAAACATTGCATTGTGCTCACTTCCCTCCCGTGCCCACTTCCTTCCCGGGTAACTCAGCATTGAAAAGGTTCCTTAGTTTCAAACATTTCAAAACGACGAACAAGTCTGTGTGGCGTATAAGTTAGTCTTCACCGTGTGTCGTCAATACAGCACATTGTAGCCACCAATACTCTAGCTAGGTGTAGACCCAAGAAGATTCAATGTTGCTCGGTTTTCTTTGGGACGGCTGCCTTTAATTCACATACACACACACGGGCATAAGTGTTGGCGGAACATTTTGTGTTTGACCAATGGACCCTCTTAAAAATCCCGCAGCGATGTGCCAGTGGCTTCCTTATCACACGGGGAACTTTTCCGATGTTCAAATAAAAGCAAATGAGTTTGGAGAGGGGTGTGTGTTGTGTACAAGGTCAGGCATTGAGTCCCCAATTTTCCGTCAAGTTTGATTCCCCCTCCCTCCCCCCTTTCCCCTTAGTCTCAAAAACAGACCACGCAATTGAAAGTAGGTCTCGTGCTAGGGCAGTGGTCGGCAAACTTATCAGCCAAAGTGCCAACTATGAACATTACAATAATTTTAAAAAAAGAATTGGGAGCCAAATCTGCTTGTTTAATAAACTTTTATTACACTAAAAAAGTAGTACACTAAATAAAAGTAAATGCCAGAGCCGCACTTAAGGAGCCAAAGAGCCACATGCGGCTCTGGAGCCGCACTTTGCCGACCACTGTGCTAGGGGAAAAGGGCAATGGGTTGAACTTTAGATTGGTTTCGTCATTGTTTAAATTAGATAGCATGAAACTCAAGAAGATTGGTGGTATATATTTAAGACGATGACATTGTGTCCATTGATTGCACTATTGGAAAATCTATTTTTAAAAAAAATCTGTAGGGAATGGACATTTGGTTTTTTTTTTTATAAATACTTTTTCATTTATTTGTAGTCAAACCGTCTCCTGTAGTGTTTTAATTAATCTCCGTAGTGCAGTGGCCTAAAATACGTCTGCTGGCACGTCAGTCTTGTAATGTTTGATAATGTCAGTAACGCTGAATGCTGTTTTTGTTTGTCATAGTTCAAATTAGCGGTCCGCGGGCTTCATGATGTTTTATCAAGCACGATCAAAGTTACAAAAGCTGGTATAAATATTATTTCAGCTTTTTAATCTGTAATTTCTCCCCCCCCCCTCAGTTTAATAAAAAAGTCATTTTCAACTTAATAGCTTATAAACAATGACTCACATAGGTTACTCACAGTCAGGGGCGCCGAGAGCCAACAAGGGCCCCATGGCAGGACATCATGGCGGGCCCCTTAATGAACAATGAGTCGTGAAAAAATTGACATGGTCGTGGTGGCCGGGCCCTCTTACAGATGCGAGCCCCCTTATAGATGCGGACCCCCTGGCAATGAACCCCCTGCCCCTCTCTCGGCGTGCCTGCTCAGTTTCAGTGTAACGGACGTTTTTATAGACGCCAAAATAATGACGATGGGCTAAACCATTATCTGTGACAAATGTCAACCTAATTAGCAGGTGAGCATGGCGTCACAAGGCGTATTGTATGTTGTTATATAGTCTAGCAACACGCTAGGTGTATTGTATGTTGTTATATAGTCTAGCAACAACTAGGTGTATTGTATGTTGTTACATAGTCTAGCAACACGCTAGGTGTATTGTATGTTGATATATAGTCTAGCAACACGCTAGGTGTATTGTATGTTGATATATAGTCTAGCAACACGCTAGGTGTATTGTATGTTGATATATAGTCTAGCAACACGCTAGGTGTATTGTATGTTGATATATAGTCTAGCAACACGCTAGGTGTATTGTATGTTGTTATATAGTCTAGCAACACGCTAGGTGTATTGTATGTTGATATATAGTCTAGTAACACGCTAGGTGTATTGTATGTTGATATATAGTCTAGCAACACGCTAGGTGTATTGTATGTTGATATATAGTCTAGTAACACGCAAGGTGTATTGTATGTTGATATATAGTCTAGCAACACGCTATGTATGTATGGCGTTCAATTTTATGTTGCCGTTTACAGTTTATTTCATTACGACTAGTGTGCGGCCCTCAGACCAACCCTGTTACCCGTGCGCCCCCCCCCCCCTCAAACTGCATTCCTTACATATATTCTTTCAGCCTACCATTTTTAATAATACAGCCCGAAATTATGTCACTGGTGTAGTGAAAGGTCAAATGATGGTTTAAGATGGTTCATTTTTTTCTTGTGGGCCTGATTTGATAATGACCCCATGTGTACCCGCCCACTGCACCCCACGGCTCGTCATCACATAAATAAGGACGGGAATAGAAAGTGCGCAATACAAACGCACCAAAAGCGAGCACTCCAAGAAATTCTCCGACGATTATTTTTGTGTGTGTGTGTGCATAGAATGGCGATATTATTTCACGTAAGAAAGAGAAGAAAAAAAACTGAACGTGTTTGAATGAATTCATTTAAATAGCACAGGGTGTACCAGTCACAGTGGCGGGGGCGGGGGGGGGGGGGTCATGTAGGAACATTCACTGCGAGGAGGCAGCGGGACGTTTTCAGCTGTTGCCATCTACTGATTATGAACAATCTTCCTGCTGCAATAGTCTTTGTGTGAAAGCTGTGACGTAGATCTCCTCCCCCCCCCCCCGGGGCCGCATCTCAATTTCTTTGTAGGCCTGGTTAATGGCATTTTATTGGGGGGGGGGGGTGGAAGTAGGTTGGGTTGGGCTGGGGGAGGTCACTGAGTTGATCTTTTCCCAGTCAGCTGTTTCTCCGTGTATTAAGATATCTGTGTATCTGTCATCTTTATATATATATATATATATATATATATATATATATATATATATATATATATATATATATATATCCCAATTTAGTTGTGAGGTCGCATCGAACTTTAGAACAGCCGGCTGTTAGTGAGCAGCTATATCATGGCGGTAGTCGCTATGGCTTTAGTTGGAACTGTTGTCACTGTTTGTATCAGCTGTTGTTCTGAGACGTATAGCCTGTGGGTGGAGTTGGAGGCTGTAAACCCTTCGGCCATACGGGTTCAAAACCTCCTGTAACGTTTAGCCTCAGCCCCCAAGCATTGGTCTCGTGTGAATCACCTCATTGCTGCTGTTGTTTTCCCGGCCGTGGTTGGGGAAAAAATAAATAAATCTAAACGGCTAGTCCAAAGGCGATCTCGCATCTCTTCTCAGAAATCCCGTTTAGATACGTTACCATTGTCTCTGTTAGATCTGTCTAATTTGTGTGTGTTATTTGAATTTCAAATGTTACACTTCACACTTATATACTGATCCCCCCCCCCCCCAAACCACCCTGCTATTAACATTTTGTGACAGATTTACTTTTTTTTGTTTTCTACATCCGGTGATTCGCTCAACAAAGTAATGCATTATTTACACACATTTTGTCTTCTAATTAACCAAAAAAATCCAACAACAAAAAACTGATGAGCATATTTCGAGTCTAAATAAAGTAACAGACTAATTGTGTCTGCAACCGAGACAGTTTTCTTTGATATTCTTTTCGGTCTAAAAGAAACAAGACAACAAAGTGAAGCTTGCCATTGATACAACATCCGGGTGTCAGTGGCTTCTGTTGATAACCTAATACGATTTAACGTTCATTACGATTGCCTGTATTAGATTAGTTTTCTTGCAGGGGGTGGGGGGGGGGACAAAAATGATCCTCTGCTGACCTTCCTCGACGCTCCCCCCTTTTTTTTTAACCTTCCCGCTGCTCCCCCCCCCCCCCCCCACCGAACCTCCATCATTCATGTGTTTAGATGTAAGGTAAGACGACAAATACACACGAAATGGTCCGTGTGGAGGGGGTTTGGGGAAGGGGGTCGTCAAACAGAAGTGGAAATCAACAAAATAATTCCCCAATCCCAGGACCTTGTTTTTGCAGCTTGTGGTAATGGTAGCGGTGGTGGCGAAGATGAAAAGGCGGAGGTGTTTTTCCCATTACATGACGCCCCACACACCTCTCGCGGGGGGGGGGGCATTGTTCGTGAGAGTGGGGTGGGTGGGGGACACAGCCACCCCCCCTTTACAAGCAACATCGTCCTTAAGTAGGAGAGTGTGCCTGGGGAATGTACATCTCCCAGACTAAAATGCCAAGAGTCAAGTAGTTTGGTCATACCCCCCCCCCCCCAAATGTCTTATCATTTGGGGTTTCTGGATATTACTGGCTGTTAAGGAATTTAAGCTTATACATTTTTTTAAAGATTCTAAAAACACATTAGAAAGTTATAAAAATGTAAAACACGATTAAAATGAAAAAAGATATTTACAAAAATGTACATAATGCCCACTGGTTTTATGTAAACCAGCTGGGTAATGTAGTTATTTGTTGAGTATACTCGTCTACAGTCATGGTATTGGTCCGATTGGTACTGACACCTTTTTGATGTGAATACGTAGATGTATTTCAATGCAAATATATCGGTCAGTTATGGATGTACAAAGAAGTTGATCTTACTATAAGGTTTGTGTAAACTGGGGGAATTACACGCTGGAGACACACATTATGACAAAATACATATGCTGCATGAGTCGTTGACTAGTGTCAGTTTAATTTCGTGCTTCTGCTTTAATGTATTTTAATATGTTCGGCAGTTACTTTAATAGAATATCAATTTCTGAACATTGCACACTATAGATCTTAGTTTGAATAACAGTTTCATATAGCCTATAAGATAATTTGCAATAGAAATTATCCTCCAAAGAAATCGAGTAGATTAGTTTTCAGTTGCTACCATTATTACACTTCAGAAATATTTTAATTCCTTTGTAACCAGTTTCAAATGGGGAAGTTTGTGGAGGGGATTGGGGATTTATTCCTACCGGGTCTTTGTTCAAGAGGAAGCCTGTTATTAATTTGTGTGTGTGCTAGATTTCTTTTTAAAAAATGAAATTTGTTTGGATTTTGTCTGTTCGTACTACAAAACGTCAATATATAGAGGAGTAATCCGACTTACCACCAGCTGCCACACACGGCGTAATACCGTTCATAGACCAGGGCGAGCAGCTGTTTCTGGGATGGGGGGGGGGAGGGGGGACATCGTGCAGCGCCACAGACAGGTTCAAGTGTAATGTGTGCGAGTCTGGCCACTACTTGGTGGGTGCGGGGTGAGAGAAAGTGACGCTGTCCCGACCCCGTGGGCGTGATCCAGTCCGGCTTTTGTCTAGATGTACACTTTTTTTTTCTATTTTATTGTTGTTTTTTTTTTTGTTATGTTATATTGGCACGTGCGTTTTCCCCTTGAGTATTCGGTAGGTTATAGTTGTCCCAATATTGAATTCATAACTTACTTTCATTTAACGTCAGCTATCAGTGGATGGGTTCTATAGCTATCTGAACTTTGTTACATATGTCGCACATATCCAACACAGAACATTGGGTTCACTTTGTGCGTTCAGTCTCACCGTATGATGCGTAGTGGTTCCATACAAATAGCCCTAAGGTACTAGCAGTTCAATTAGTGCATTCAAAACTATCACATCTTGTTTCTGGTTTTTGAATGAGCGCTCTTTTGCAGTAGCCGTGATGCTGGCACATCTGTAGTGTATCCCTGTTGATATGTATTTTTTTTATGAATTCAGACCATGACGCAGCTGTGGCGCAGTTGACACAGTGGGAGAGAGAGAGAGAGGGCGGGGATAAAGTGACAAATATAAGTTTCTATTTTGGTCTGTATCGTCACATCCTCTTGACGTCATATGAGTGCCGTAACCTGATTTTTCCCCCGTGTCCAGCTGCCAACTTTGAATTTAATGTCCAATTATTTATCGGAACTTTCACTTTACTCAAGTATGGCACCCCCCGGGGTCTCCCTGTTATCTTACATAGTACTTCTCCCTCTGTCTGTGATTGGTATTCTCTTGTGTCATTCCTCCTGTTTCTCACCCCACTAAAGGGCCACCGCAAGGGATTGGCCCTTCTGGTCCTTTTTATAATGTTATAAGGTGACTTGGTAGTTGATGGGCCCCGTTTTTCAGAGATAGTCAGGGTTCCGGGGGGGGGGGGAAGACTTCGTGGCTACGATCCTGCCCTCATCTATCCTGTCGTCTTCGTCTATATTTCTCTGCGTGTCAGGGTTTTGGAAAACGATCTTGTTTTCAACTTCATATTTATATATGTTCACTTGACACTTTATTTAAACAGTTAAGCAACTGGTTTGTTCTAAAGAATGCTACCGTGTATTATGATGAAATGCCGTGTATTACTTACTAAACGACTGTCATCAGTAATTAGTTCCATACTGTGACCGCCAAGTCTAAGTGGGTCAGAGAAAGTAGATCTCGGTTGTTATCTCGTTCACTACGTGGAGACAGCCGGACTCTGAATGACGGTGGTTATTACGACATAATTAGTAAGACCGGGCTTAACAATGAAACAACACTGGTGCAGTACATTTTTTTAAACTTAGCGGTGACTGTTGGTGATTTTTTGGTGCTGTCTCTAGTATGTCTCGCCCTCGTGCACAGTTGGTGAATAGGCAGATCATAGAATACGATCTTTGTCCTATTGTTCATGAAATGCTAACAGACATTATATAATTGGCCTTACTCTCCACGTCTTTGTTTGACCAACGTACTCACATATTTGTATAATATTCTGAATAATTTAAGACCCCAGTCCAATTGTTGTGAATTTTCAGTAGTACTCTGTATTTGTACTAGTTACATTGACCTTAATTTTTTTTTAATAATAAGTCACCATCTTTAGTGTTTTAAAGACTTCAATTGTGCGTGTGAGTCAGTCATGCATACAAGAGTAACTTCATTCAACGGCAGAATAATAATAATAATATGATCTGTTTGGTTGGAACACACCTGTTGAAACAAGGTAACGTGTTTAATTGTTTTTGATGAATGTGCAACTCTTGATAATTATAGGCCCAAGATGACACTCACTCCAATATTTCAGTCAGTATCTTTGTTTGATCAATGGACCCGAGATGGGGAGGTGTGTGTGTGTGCGCGTGCGCTGGTATGTTATAGCGCACGAGTGTCAACCTGAACTAGGGGGGGGGGGAATGAAAGCACCAAGGCATAGTGCTAGCTACACCAACTTCTTTTGTTTTTGTACTGCAAACATTTGAACTTTGCTTGACCCCCATGAACATCACGGTCTCTTGAAGTGATTTATACTTTTAATTCGCTTATGTTTAAAGAAAGTTCTTTTTTTTTTTACATCTTATTTTTTTTTACGTTATTTTTTTAAAATTATTTATTTATGTACGCACGTACATCTATAGATGATGTAATAATACCAAGACGTGAAAGTTGCGTATAATCTGTGCACATTTTCTGACCATTCCTGACTAGAGCCAATTTTGACTCATTGTATGAAGTATTCGCTTAAGGTTGTTGCCCCCGAGTATCCTGATCTCAAATTAATACTGTTACTAAGCGGTTCAAAAGAATCGATCGGGCGTGACGATTCTTTATTTCAGGCAACTAAATAATCATCGGGGCCGTTCCTCGGGAGGACATCTGTTGAAACAATATAATACTTTTTTGAGTTATTCCACCCCAGATGACAGGCTGCATCAGATGGCTCCCGTACCGAACCGTAGGTAATGACTCGTCAGTAGCAGCTAATTGAACTTTGTCAACCTTTTTATTTGCGTGTCGCTGGACTGGATCCTTCATTTTGTGGTCACCATAGTTAATACGCAAGTGTCGCCCCCAATGGTATATGTAGTCTGTAGTGTTGAATCTATCTGTAGTGTTGTACCTATCTGTAGTCTGTAGTGTTGAATCTATCTGTAGTGTTGTACCTATCTGTAGTCTGTAGTGTTGAATCTATCTGTAATGTTGAATCTATCTGTAGTCTGTAGTGTTGAATCTATCTGTAGTGTTGAATCTATCTGTAGTCTTTAGTGTTGAATCTATTTGTAGTGTTGAATCTATCTGTAGTCTGTAGTCTTGAATATGTCTGAAGTGTTGAATCTATCTGTAGTCTGTAGTGTTGAATCTATCTGTAGTCTGTAGTGTTGAATATGTCTGAAGTGTTGAATCTATCTGTAGTCTGTAGTGTTGAATCTATCTGTAGTCTGTAGTGTTGAATTTGTCTGTAGTGTTCAATGTGTCTGTAGTATAAAAGTAGTGTTGTATCGGTCTGTAGTCTATATTGTTGAATCGTCGGACACTGTGTAGTGTCGGAAGCAGCCTATGTCCATTGTGAGATCCTATCTATGCACCGTCTTCACCAACAGGTGCCAAATATGATGACTTATTTGAGTGGACTAGTGGACAATACAAGCACTAGAAATGGTATGCTTATCTTTACACCCTTTGGGAGGGGGGGGGTTGTAACTCGGATAACAGGCAGGTGGTCGAGGCAGATATAGATGATGTATAGCATGGAGGAATTGACAGGAAGAACTTTACCATACCCTTCTAAACACACGGAGTACTTGTGGTGCACAAGATATTAGACCGGTGCCCCGCCGATTCCATTAGAAATAAGTGTCCTTGGAAAGAAAGTGAGAGAGTTCAGATGGGCAGTCGTATGTCTTGTTCTTCATGTCCTTCACATTTTATTACAATGTCTGTTTCCTCCCCCCTCCAATTTTATTTCCTTATTTCACTAAGCCCCCGCCCTTTACCCCAACATGTATTAAAAGTAATAAGTGTTAACATTATCGAATGGATATACGTTGTTGAAGGATCTAACAGACCTATACAAGGTACCGCCACACACATTTTGATGTTTGTTTTATTTTACTTTTAATGAAATAGTAGTCTGTCGATTTCATAGGTTCAAACAAAACAACATAAATTACAGACTGCCATCGGACTGTTGTCTTATTTCATTTTTTTTGTTCTGAAGGCTCTACTCTAGTTAATGTCCACTAATAACCAACTTGATCAACATTCAGTGTTTCAATCATGCTCTATCTACTCATTTACTATCTACCTTCACATCACTTTATTAGGTCATAGGTAACTTGTTGTTATTGTTGGGCAGTTGTTGTTTCCTACCAGGAAGTGTATCACTACTCGCTACTTCTCAATCTGTTGGCCATGTCGTTACCAGCCCGCCCACCCCGTGCACCTTACGATGGATTGTGTCCACCTGTTGCATTGTCTCACTCCCCCCCCCTGGTCAATTTGTCAATCTCTTTTATCCCCTCCCCCCCCTCCTTTCCACTTCGGTCTCTTCTCCACGTGTGGATTACTGGTTTTAAAAAAAATGCTTACAAATGTTTGTGTTATTACGTAGAGTACTTCTATGTCATGGTGACATGTGCGAGATAAGTTTTGATTATATCCATATGTATGTGTGTGTGTGTGTATGGGGGAGTAGGGCATATGTAAACAGATGGTCACCTGGCCTGGATTTCGGCAGTTTTCCTGAGAGTTTTCTCCTGTATGCGACTGTGTACGACCCTGATGTAATGTTGTACAGTCACCGCGACCAGTGCACGGTGTACCGCAGAGTACTTGCTGGCCACAGTGATGACGGGGAAACGTGTGTAATATGTTCTGTGGACAGTTCTGGATTAAAAGGTGGACTATTTCGCAAGACACAAGTTCCAACTGTTCCGTTTTATCCCAATCCTTTATTATAGCACAAGAGCTGCTCACATCCTTTATTATTATTTTTTTTTTACGAATGATCAGTTCACCAAGGTAACAACAACATTAACAGCATACGGAAAGGGGGTGGTGGTGGTGGTGGTGGTGAAATGTTGGATTTCAGTTCCCAGCATACTCACGTCAATTTCCTATGGCAGCATTTGCAGCCTTTGGTCTGGTGGTGGTGGAGGCAGAAAGACATAATAATAAATGTTCAGTTGTTAGTTGAGATGCTGCAGACATGTCTGGTGCTCGTACAGATGAATGTTTTTCGGTGGAAAAGTCAGTCGCAGGGTCACGTCGCAGGGTCACGAAGACAATAGTTCCCCGTCCGTACATGAGATTACAATCAGTAAACACACACACACACATTCACACACATGGGTGGCGCACTCTGTATGAGCACATTGGTAAAATTAAAAACAACCTGAACGACAAACCAGCCCGACCCTGTGTCCCCATTGTCTGTCCACTGCGACAGGTGTCTGTGTGCGATGCTACATTACGCGTACGGCCAGAGAGACAGCTGAGATGTTTTGATTACCTGTACTATGCATCGGACGTGTAATTTCTTTGCACCTTAAACCGTCCCAGTTTTTGCCAGTTTAGGTAGGGAAAGGGGGGGGGGAGGGGCACACTCAGGTTTGGGCTGACACTGGCATGTAAAAAAAAAATTCACCAATCAACAAACAACGCACGGTGTGGATTAAATCTCTTGAACTGCTTTTTACCAATAATGTGCGCAACTATTAAAATTGCTTGTTCGCCCTCACGCTCACTGGAGCGTTTCAGTGCGGCGCAAATGGTAAATATTGTGGTGCTCGTACACTAACGTAGATAGCAGTAGGATGGCGCGTTATATTAGTCATAATAAACAAAAAACAGTGTACGTGTTTTTTTTCTAATGATGGTGTCTTTACATCTAATAAAATAGATATGAGAATTTCGTTGAATCTGATTTGCATATGAGCTATTTATCTTACAAAACAGGCACCCGTAAAGAAAATAGCTTGGGATTTGCGGGATTTGGAATTGGGGGAAGGCATATTGAAAACAAAATGTGGTCATTTATTAAACTAGGTTATCGCTGTAAGCAGAGTGCAGGCAAATGGTTAATAGTGGATGCAGCTGATGACCTTGACTGTTTACATGAGCTGTCAGTCCCCGGAGCGGGGTTAACTCCCCCCACCACCTGGTTCACCTTCACCCCCGCTCCTTACAGCGATTATCATTTACAAGTCATACAGCTAGCCCAGCCCTTGCATCTTGCTACGCAATAGTCGGTTTGAGTTGTCGGTTATTGCCCTTTCCAATCGGGAGTTATGCGATTGGCTAAACTGTGTCTGTGGGTCATGGAGACGGCGGCATCTCCCGCGGTAAAGTGCATCTTGTTTAAACAGTTTGTTTCTTGCCTCTGTGGCACCCACACATATCGGAACGGAAATTCTGAAGTTTTCCTTTTTTGTTGCCATTATAAATAAATAAAACCGACTACTTAACTTCTACACTCAACATATTCAGAGATGTTTTTTTTTCTTGCTCACTGGTTCTTACATATTTTTTCCCCTTAAAGTCTATCCCTTCTCTTTTTTTAAAAACATCTTTGTTTACCTCAGATTTTTGTATGTGACCGCATACATTTATGTATTATAACACAATGTCAAAGGCTTTCTGTCATATGTTGTTTTTTTATTTTTGTTGTTCCGCGACCCATTTAAAGATTTGAGAATCGTCCTCGTACCGGCAGGTTTCGCCAATCGTAATTTGTTTACATTTGAAATGACCTACTTCTGTATCTCCCTCCCCCCCCCCCTCTCTCTCTATATATATATCTGTGTGTGTGTGTTCGTTAGTTTTATTATGTGTGCACATGTTTACTGTTTACATTTTTGTTATACATCATTTGTTTACATTATCAGCCTCGTTATTTATATTTCTGTTCATTCATTGTCTGAACTAATGTTTCTCTCTCCCTGTGTGTAGCTGTATTCATTGTCTGAACTAATGTTTCTCTCTCCCTGTGTGTAGCTGTATTCATTGTCTGAACTAATGTTTCTCTCTCCCTGTGTGTAGCTGTGAATCAACAAGCCGGCCCACGACTGTAATATATTAAATTGTACGTTTAAACACACACACACACACAAACACCCACGATAGAATGTGAAGATTAAAGAAAGTTTGCATGAAAAGCCACGGACGCGGTGATTTGAGCCGCGATTGAAAGTGAACAAATAACACAAACAATCCGACAGGCACTTGGACTCATAGAGTAAGACATGAACCAGACTAGAAATGACTTCAAGCGAGCGGTTCTACTGATGTAAGGGAACTGTTATGGTGGGAGGGCTGATTATTAGGTAAATTTACCTGCAGTTGGCGGCGACCCATGCAGGAATTAAAGTAAACTGTTAATAAAATATGATCGGACGAAATTAGATAGTTGTGAATATCTACATACTGGTACATATCAACCGAATCCTGTATTGGAGTCAGTGATATACATGCTGGTATATATCAGACTGAATGTTGCATTGGAGTCAGTGATATACATGCTGGTACACATCAACTGAATGTTGCATTGGAGTCAGTGATATATATATATATATATATATATATATATATATATATATATATATATACTGGTACACATCAAACTGAATGTTGTATTGGAGTCAGTGATATACATACTGGTATATATCAGACTGAATGTTGCATTGGAGTCAGTGGTATACATACTGGTATATATCAGACTGAATGTTGTATTGGAGTCAGTGATATACATACTGGTACACATCAAACTGAATGTTGTATTGGAAACAGTGATATACATACTGGTACATATCAGACTGAATGTTGTATTGGAGTCAGTGATATACATACTGGTACACATCAAACTGAATGTTGTATTGGAGTCAGTGATATACATACTGGTATATATCAGACTAAATGTTGTATTGGAGTCAGTGATATACATACTGGTATATATCAGACTGAATGTTGCATTGGAGTCAGTGGTATACATACTGGTATATATCAGACTGAATGTTGTATTGGAGTCAGTGATATACATACTGGTACACATCAAACTGAATGTTGTATTGGAAACAGTGATATACATACTGGTATATATCAGACTGAATGTTGTATTGGAGTCAGTGATATACATACTGGTACACATCAAACTGAATGTTGTATTGGAGTCAGTGATATACATACTGGTATATATCAGACTGAATGTTGCATTGGAGTCAGTGATATACATGCACTAGTATATGCCTAGCCCGTGTTCCTCCATGATTTGTGATAATACCGCTAATGAGCATCGTTACCTTTCTTTTTTACGTGAACGCATTCGACCTTCACCAGTTTGTGTTTATTATTAGTACGAACTCTTTGTTGTTTGTGGCGGACACATTAAGGCTGGGGCAGTGGCTGATAGAAAAGTGCTCGGTTGTTTGGATGGGTGGTTGGGGGGAGGGGCAGGGGAATAAAAATCGTAGATCGTGTCTGAAATAGATCGAACCAGCGCCTCACTTCTGCTCGTGTTTTCTCCTATGTTGGTAGTGGCGGCAGAGTTGTTATTTGTCGTGCAAGAAGGGGGGGGGGGAGAGTAAGGTCAAGGTGGCAGTCAAAAGTGGAGCGGTCATTGCACACTGGACCATGGTACGGTGCTGTTTAAATCATAAATATAGAATAAAGATATAAAAAAAACATCAACATAATGACACAGCAGTGTGACGTTGTATCATTATTGCACTTCACTCTATGTCCTGGTTTGCCGAATGTGGAGTTTGTAATGTTACCCCCTGACACACAACTGGTGTTTTAATAGTTTAAAATATGTGACCTAGATTTCCCTGTTGAGCGTTATGTGATAACATTTTTTTTCTTTGGATCGATATCTGTCTCTCTCTGTCTCTGTCTCTGTCCCTCTCTCTCTCTCTCTCTCTCTCTCTCTCTCTCTCTCTCTCTCTCTCTCTCTCTGTCTCTCTCTCTCTGTCTCTCTCTCTCTCTCTCTCCCCCCCTCCTCACGTTTCTTATTATAACAACTCGTGTTATTTTGTTTAGTTATTTGTGGCCTTGATGCTGACGTGAAGTTGTTATTGTTCCACTGACTGGTTCAGCTAAACACGCCCCCCCCCCCAACCTCGTCCTTAGCCATACCTTATTCAATAGAAATAAAAATTCGTTCACGGACATACAGGCAAGTGCATGTTGACAGAGTCAATACGGGGGCAGTACTTCTATACGTTTGACCCGCTTCCTCTTTTCTTACTTTTGACTGAAGTTATTTTGATATATCGTTAGTTTTCGGTATCATTTCAATTGGTACACCCAGGTCTCTCATCTTATCGTTAACATCAAAAAAACATGTTTGTTCCCGTTTAAATAACAGTGGTTTGAACAATAACTAGAGCTCATAGAAAGACACAAAAGACATAATGGGTGCTGTTAATAGAACTTTTTTTAAAAAAATTATATGTTAATAGTATTGTTTCCCCAGCAACGTGCATATGTGTGTTTGTGCGCATGCGCGAGTGTTGTCTCATCATGCTGCTGCTGTTGTTGTTGTTGTTGCTGCGGTGTTGCACCAGCCGAGGACGTCGTTGTTCTGTCTTCGATCACTCCACGGGTTTTATTTTTAGCGACTTGCTCATTGCCCCTTGACACCGTTGCGTCATATCTTGAAACGGCCGTAGCCCCGCCCTCCTTCACTTCCCCCATTCCGCGGTTTGTTCGTTATGTTTTTTTTTTTCATCTTTGTCGTAGATCAGTTTGGAGCGCCGCTTCCCCTGTGTGTATGTATATATTGACCCGGTGAGAGACGTGTGCAAGCAGTGGGCCGTCTCTAATTTTTATTGGCGCTTTTTGTTGTACGGAGACAGCTTTATATTGCTCGGTGTATTAATACACTGCACTTTGTTTTTTACTGGCCATTCATTTGACGGGAACTTTTTTTTGTTGTTTTAGTCATAGCTCTGGTGATTAGTCTCTTCAAGATAACGACCTACTTATATGCAGCCTCCCATCTCCCCCACCCACTCCTGTTTACATGCCTCATAAAAAAGAAAGTTATAAAGTTTACAAAAAAGTGTTATTTATTTTTATTTAAACGAATGGGGCTGGCTTTTTGCCGGAACATTTAAAGTCAACTGCGAGAAGAAGGGAAAGAGTGATGGAAACTTGACCGTTTGACCACTCGGCCTTGCTGGGGGGGGCGTGTTGACTTTTGAAAAGTTATTTACGCAGCACTTGTTTACTGCTCTCGAAAAAAAAGGTGAGGGTGGGGGGTGGTCTAGTGTTTGTGAAATGAATCTCGATGTGAACCCATCTCTTTGCTGGGCTTAGCCTTCGCCGCCGCCGTGGAAAGTAAACACCAGTGGTACTGCACTGCTTCTAGAGGGCATGTATGTAGTATATGGGTCATGCCACAGTGGTCCCCATTTCGTTTGGATTAAGTTCCACAGTCTACTCAGACGTTTTTTTTTTGTGTGGATGCAATGATTTATTTTTTTTAAAAGATTGTAGTGAATTAAACATTTTTGGGTGTGTGTGTGTGTGTGTGTGTTTGTTTGTTTCATGCCATTGTGGTTCTCATACTGCTGGGTTCCACAATCCATCTGCGTATTTTGGTGCATCGGGCGATGCGTGTGCGCTTCTTACCAGTGATCCTCACATTGTTGGGTTTCACAAGCTCTGTGCGTATTTCTCAGTTTCACCCACCAACAGACGATGGTT
Organism: Bulinus truncatus; assembly: GCA_021962125.1. NCBI lineage: Eukaryota > Metazoa > Mollusca > Gastropoda > Planorbidae > Bulinus > Bulinus truncatus. Next base: position 5,876,217 of record JAGDYQ010000015.1, read on the forward strand.
GATTGCACCCCTTCACTCTGCCACATCGGTTCCAGACTTTAGAAATAAAAAAAAAGTTACCCTCTGTTTACAGTTTTATATTTTTGAGTTATAATTACAGTTATTTTTTTTTTTTGTTTCAATATGGCGTATTTATAATTCAAACGAATGGTTGACAATCCCGATTTCTGAAACACATCTGACTCAATGGCACAACTATGAATGATGAAGAGATATAAAAAAAAAAATAATATATTTACTTAAGTTGTTTGACTGTAAATAAAGACTCACTATACATTATCATTTTTTTTGTATGGCTTTTGTTTATATATTTAATTCTGTAATACCGTTAGAGGGGAGGTGGGTGGCATACACAATATATTTATCCTAGTGTTTTGTTGACAGGGACACCATACTGACATAATAATCTCTATCTGCTGTGTGAATGACTGCTGGTGTCCAGGCTACTGACATCTGAGACTGCAGGTTGACACGGAAAATACCCTCCCTCTCCCCCCCTCTCTCTCTCACATCATCACCTTCCCATTCCCACTCTGTATAGCCCATTCCCCTCTTCCCCTTCATCGGCTCACTACTCCCATCCCCACAACCCCATCCTGTATAGACCCATCTCCCCCATCCTGTATAGACCCATCTCCCCCATCATGTATAGACCCATCTCCCCCATCATGTATAGACTCATCTCCCCCCACGCTGTATATACCCATCTCCCCCATCATGTGTAGACCCATCTCCCCCATCCTGTATAGACCCATCTCCCCCATCCTGTATAGACCCATCTCCCCCATCAAGTATAGACCCATCTCCCCCATCATGTATAGACCCATCCCCCATCATGTATAGACCCATCTCCCCATCCTGTATAGACCCATCTCCCCATCCTGTATAGACCCATCTCCCCCATCATGTATATACCCATCTCCCCCATCCTGTATAGACCCATCTCCCACATCATGTAGACCCATCTCCCCCATCCTGTATAGACCCATCTTCCTCATCATGTATAGACCCATCTCCCCCATCCTGTATAGACCCATCTCCCCCATCCTGTATAGACCCATCTCCCCCATCATGTATAGACCTATCTTCCCCATCATGTATAGACCCATCTCCCCCAGTATAGACCCATCTCCCACATCCTACTTCTGTCGCATCCATCACAAAACATTAGATCCCAGGCGGACCTGTTAAACTGGTAGATCAGATGAACACTACATCACTATGCAGCTCTCGACTTGACGGACGGATGGTTGGTTGGTTAGAAAAGTCGACGGGTAGACGGGAAATGGCTAGATAGGGTGTAAGAAAGCGGAGATGAAATCATTGAGCAGGCATTAAGGTAAAAAACAAGCAATTAAGCCTGTTCCATTCTGGACACAGGACGTGTTAGCGCATTTTCATGTTATGTATCAGTACGTTTGTTAGCTTTCAGTAAATATTTGTACATTTTGGAAATGTTTATAAATTCAATTGTGTAATGCATATATCTGTAAAAAAATATTATAAAGACGTTTCTTTATATTTGAAAAAAATTATTTTCTCTTAAATCTAACTACAAGTGGTTTGTGGTTACTGAAATAGGACTCATAATTGAAAACATTCGAAATTGTAGTCATTTAATCGTCCGAAAACTCCGTCAATTGTTGCATAGCTCTGATACTTTCAACAAGCTTACTATTTCATTTGATGAGTTTCTTAATAAATCTTGGTGAATCTACGTGCTGCAGTATTTCGCACCAAATGAATGGGTTATTGAACGTACAAGGTGTAGAATGGGGCTATATATAATATATATATGCCCCTTCGGAGCCCTGAAGCCCGGCCCTCAGAGGTCCTATCGCGAAATGAACTTTTGATGTACACATGGCAGGCCAAGACCTACTAAATGATATATACATCATGGGTCTAGGACATATAGTTGCTGAGATATAGGGCGCTCCTTTTGTTAATATAGCTTATATAGTAAAAAACGGTACTTTATAAGCCCCCTTTTACGGCCCTCAGAGGTCAGATCGCGAAATGAACTTTTGCTGCACACATGGCAGGCCAAGACCTACAAAATGATATATACATCATGGGTTTAGGACTTATGGTTGAGATCTAGGGTGATGACAGACAGACAAAACGGGGACAATAGAGCATTTTTTTTCGAAAATGCTCTAAAAACTAACATAAAAACTTCGCGGCGGGGTAATTGTGTGTACGGTTGACCTCATTATCTGCCGCGTTGGTGTGAAGGTCGTGTTTCTTGCACTACAGCTGTTGGCCAGGTCTGTATTAAAGGTCATACAGTAAACATATTGTCTGTCTTGGGGTAGGGTGGGGGCTGCTACTTGCTACATTCATAAAAAGCCGTATAATGAATTCGTAAATTCCACTTTTGTTATTAGCCATATGTTTTTATTTATTTGTGCACACTGTGACCGCAGGGCCTGTCTCAACTATGAATTTGATACTTTCTATCACTGCACATAAGTTTGACAATCTTTCATCCGTAAATCTGTAGTTGCAATGTGATATGGGCGAGCTAGTTGGAGATTTGGCTTTATTAATTAGACTGCCACCCTTACCATAAGACCCGTGGTTACATTAATACCTGATTAGTTTTATATTCTATGAAAATAACGCTGACCTGACAAAAACTCACGATCTCGCAGATAGCTCGAGAAAATTACGAAATTTGTTATGACCCTCACATAATTCGAGAGTATTTTTAAGCCGAAAATTACGAAATTTGTGTCATTAAATGGCGCAAGTTGTACTGACAGATACACGTATTTCCTAGAAATAACTAGTCAGTGAGTTGAACCGTATACATTTCATTTACTTCTGTTGTTGACTTTTTTTCCCTCTTCACTGAACTATACATGTATTTTCTAGCCGTCTGAGATGTAGATGTTGCACAGTGACGTGTGATTCAGTAAATTTTATCAGAACCTAATTCTTTTGATTTATCAGTTAGAAAAAGAAAATAGAACAAAACTCTCTATTAAAACATGCGTGGTTATAAATGATCTGATATTAAACCCAATGGAGGTATAGTTTCATCATGTGTGTGATTATCTTGTTGTCTATTTTTATCTCAACATATTGAGTTGCTGTTGACATATTGATGTGTATATTGTTTTAAATCCACTACCTTGGCCTGTGTTTTAAAAACTCCCATTAGGTTTACTACTGTACATGTCAATGTACTTGCTATCTACTACTTGACGACTTACTAAAGAACATTGAGTCACCCGTGCATGCTTTTGTTTTTTGTTAGTTGATTCACACGCACACATATAGACGATTTGTGGGGGGAAAAGGGGGGGAGGTTGGTGTCGTACTTGACTGTGTCGGTGATGGTACTCCGTGACACAAGTGGGGGGGGGGGATGCTGTCTCTCTGATAAAACACCTGGTGTGACCGTGTTGAGTGTCGGTAATGATCGACAGGTTACGTCTTCGGACAGATGATAGGCATGGAGAGTACTGTTTCATAGAAACGGTCTATTTTTAGGGTACATGTCCCATACCCCGAGCTTTGTAGATTGACTTTGTACATATAAGTATACCACGGTACCAGCTGTTGTTTTAGTTGATTTTAATCATTTAAAGCCAGAATGGTAATCTGTTTTAAAATGTTTCTTGATATTGAATTACTTCCACCATGTTGTGACCTTGTGGATCATCCAGTTGACCTTGTGGGTCATCCAGTTGACCTTGTGGGTCATCCAGTTGACCTTGTGGATCATCCAGTTGACCTTGTGGATCATGCAGTTGACCTTGTGGATCATCCAGTTGACCTTGTGGATCATGCAGTTGACAAACAAACACATCATGTATTGATTTTTTTTTAAATTTTCCTATTTATTCCTGGTCACGTGATTCAGTGTGTGGGTGTGTGTGTAAACACCACATTTAAGATAAGCGTTTGTTTACTACACTTGTTTATTGTTTGGTTCCGTGTTTGTATCGCATTCATCCAAGTAGTACTAAAAGGACCAAAACGTGAATAGTATATTACTTGCAGCACCTGTTGATCTTATGCACTGAAATATGCGTCTCATGCACTCAGAGATAACATTAGTCCACGTATCTGAGACAGTCTTTTTTTTTGTACACAATAAGTAAAACTGAACGTGCACATTAATAACAATGTATAGAATCATTTTTGAGGTGAGATCAACTTAAAGCGGGGGGATGTGGTGGAGGTCTTCATAGTTCACAGCCAAGTTACTAGATGTTGTATGGTGTATCGTATTAAATTTACAAGACTTGATGAGTGACTGTCAGACTGTATGCATGTACAATAATTCTGTGTTTGCATGTAGTATATGTTAGTGTATGTGTGTGTGTGGGGGGGGGGTACGTAGTATAGTAACAAACATTTTTGAGCCCGGGGCTGACTCCACATTCCAGTGCTAAACAAAAAGAGTGAAAATGTTGCCCCTTGTTGGCGGAAAAGAAAGCCATTGCCGCTCCGTGCGGACCGACCCTCCACCCCTCCCCAGTTACGCCACAGGTTGTACAGTACTACTCCCCTGTGTTGTTTCACGTTCATGGCCGTAAGAAAGACTTTCAGTGAATCTATTCTGGGACTCCCCGCATGTCAATGTTTTACACATGCCTATGTGAAGTAATAAATGTCATGACCTGGTCAGTTTGATCTGAACTACCAACCAGGTCGTTAAACTGCCCTCCATGAATCGACCATGCGAAGATGTAATGGGGGTTGATAGTCGCTGCCATATAACTGTCGGCCTTGAGTAGCTTGTGTGGGTGGGGGGGGGGGTCTCTTTTTGGTGGAGTTAGTTTCTTTCATTTTGTTTTACTGGTAGGTATCTTAGACTTTGCAAGACAACTATAGCATGTCTAAATGACGCAACGTCTCAAACACAACATACTTATACTTAGACGTATGTAAAATTAGCTCACAACTATCCGGCCTCCGTACTATCCGGCCTAGATCAAGAAAAAAAATATTCGAAATAAAATGAATAATTTACTTTGTCATGGCTATACCAGTAGGCAACTTCCAAGTTTAAAAAAAAAAACAACTTTCAATTCTGGCTGAAACTCAAATCGATCTTTTCTCATTTGTGTAATGATTTTATCAGTGGCCGTTGATTTAATTAAGTTGATCTGTTTGCTGTAAGAATGGACAGTATTAGAGTACTCATTGTTTTAATTTCCTCAAGAATGTGGCGTTTAGTTTTACATCTTTGTTCATTTCAGAGCCCCCCAGGCGTCAGACTGACGGGAGTTGACAGCGAGAGCTACTCGGGACGTCAACAACCTTTCCACAACACGGGCGCCGCGGGTGGCGTCGGGAGCCCCCCACCTCTTCGTTGTAACTCACCGCTCGTGAATAGCTCTCCGCAGGCCGGGCCGACCGAGTCGTTCATTAATGTACGGTCACAGCTTGGCGTGGAAAATGTCACAGCGACATGTCCAGATCTGACATCTGACCCCTGCGTGGACACCACGGACGCCCAGTCACACACACACGCAGTGTGCACCAACGGCGAGGAACACGATGGCGGCGCTCGGCCCTACTTATCACACGCGGACCCGGGCGCCGAGAAGTCGGCGCACGCCCCTGACGTGGAGGGAGGCGCGGACGAGGCGCTGAATAAGCTGCTGACCCGGAGCCCCGCGGAGCTGTACGCCGAGCTCCAGCGGGTGGACCCTGATGTGGCGCTCCTGCACCACCCGAACAACAAACGAAAGATCGTCAGGTCAGAAATGTGGTTCTCACTCTGGAAATAGTTTTGTCGCTCAGTGAAAAAGTTTTGTATACAGTGCTTATAGTTTACTTCGAATTGGATAGCAGCTGAAAAGTGTTATATAAGGACTGTACAGAGTCAGGAAATTAACAGGTCTGGAGAAACACGCACACACCCACACACACAAAGATCCCTAAACCATAAGGTTACAGTTGCATCACAAAGATCCCTTAAGATAGCCGTTAGTGTACAGTTTTCGGGGCAGATGATGTTCAGCTGAAAGCCTAACGACATACACATTGACGTTGTATAGCACAGTGGATCTCATTGTATAGCACAGTGGATCTCATTGTATAGCACAGTGGATCTCATTGTATAGCACAGTGAATCTCATTGTATAGCACAGTGAATCTCATTGTATAGCACAGTGGATCTCATTGTATAGCACAGTGGATCTCATTGTATAGCACAGTGGATCTCATTGTATAGCACAGTGGATCTCATACTTGTAAGCTTGGGTCCTGCTTTGACGTAGAATTTTGGTTTCCCTACAAGCCATAAAAAATATGTTTGCGGTCCACATGCGAAGCAAAAGTATAATAAAAAAAAGATGATAAAAGTGTCATGAATTGTATATATATAAGTTCCCCCGTTTTGATTGATTTATTTAAAAAAAACAACTTTTAAGTTGTGTAGCATTTAGAGAAATAGAATAATAATTATGCATACTTTAAATTATTGCGACTCATCTGAAACCCACACTTTCAAGAAACACTGGACTAGCACACAAACCCCAGACACATAATGTCAGGTACCCATTTTAAGCAAGAACTTCCATTAAGTGCCCCCCCCCCTGGACCTCTAACGACCACACCCCCTGTTGTGTGTCGCACATCGGTATCCGGACAAAACCCCCACTGGACCTCTCCCCTATTTTTTATTATAAAATTATTATTTGACCCTCATTTTTATATAAAAATGTAACATATAATACCTTGATGAAAATATATACAAAACATACGTATTTTTAAGGGAATTTTTTTTTCAAAGTACCACAATAAACTGCATTAGTGGTCAAAAGTCAATCTCTTGTTAACTTTACATCAACAGACAGCTTATCCTACAAGGTAAAAAAAAATTAAAGGTTTTGGGGGTTATGTCCGCTAGGGGTTATGTCCGCCCGCTGCGGGTTTTGTCCTACACTCCGCACATCATCTACACTTATCAGTAGTATTTATGTTATTATAGTAAAGAATTGTAGTGAAACTACATACATTTTCATGTCTCGACAATTGAAGCAAAGCTATTAATGTCTTTTTTTGTGTTTTGCCTGCATGGCTATATTCATCTGGCATTGTGTACTGTTGTTGTTGTTGCAGAGCGCTGCAGGTCTTCTACCAGACCGGCCACACCATGACCTCACTACTGAAGGAGCAGCACATGGGCCAGGACAACGTGAAGAGCGGGCCGCTGCGTTACCCCAATCCCTGCATACTGTGGATCAAATGTGATCAGTCGGGTAGGTCCATCCATTTACTGTAGCTGACTGCCGCCGTATACTTCAAGTGTCATGCGGATCTCTAGGCTAGGTTGAGCAAACCTTTTTTCTTAACCTTTGGCCTTGGTGGGCTGGGCCAAGGGCAGACAACTGGCTCAATTTCCGGTACATAAGGGCTGGACGAAGTGTTTATAATAGCTTTTATGAATGAAATGTAAGTTACAAAAATCTTAGAATCTGAATCGGTCCAAACAGCCAAATGGGGAGAACTTGATGCGGGAAGTAGTTTGCCCATCTGCACTAAGTGTTACTAAAGTCATTAAGTACCCGATAGATAGCTTCTTGTATCACAGTATCACACATTTCCTGTCCGTAAATCAATAAATATATATATATATATATCAAAAAGAAGTACTTCTAAACGTTTTGTTTTTATCATAGCTAAGGTTGTGCATCACAGTAAATCACATATAGTGCAGAAATATTCCCACTTAGTGCACAAATATTCCCTGTTAGTGCACAAATATTTCCACTTAGTGCACAAATATTCCCACTTAGTGCACAAATATTTCCATTTAGTGCACAAATATTCCCTGTTAGTGCAGAAATATTTCCATTTAGTGCGCTTTCTTTAACCTACACGATGCGAACTGATACCTGTCTTTCTGATCCTTTATATGTTAATTAGTACCGTGGCAATCAATGAACAGGGTGACCAACATATTAGTTCATACAAGTATGTGATTGATGGATATGGCACTTTTTAACAAGTCATATGGGCCCTTAGACTTTGCCAAGTGCTGTTTGTTTAAAACCCACCTATTTGTTGCAGTTGTTCAGTCTGTTGGTTATAGTTCATTTGACGGCCGTCTAAGACTCTAAGTGTTAAGGGAATTCATTTGATTGAATGAATGCTGATAACATTTAAGTTTGTTTTTTTCCTCCCTGAAAAAGTTAATTTTGCTGTTCTAGAATTACATGGTCCGTTGTTTGTTTGATCGTTTGCTTTGAAAATATTTGTTTGCTTTGAAAATATTTGCGTTGGTCGTAGGAAAAAAAACGAAGTGAAACTAGTTTAATACATATTTATTTATTTATTTTCTTTTTTTACAATTTTTGTTAAATGATAGCTTGGTAATTCCCCCAAAAGGTCATTCTGACCGGTGATGGTGGACGGTTGACAGAATCTGTGGTCACACTGGTCAGTCCGATCTCACCCCCCCCCCCGGTTGCTAGGACAGCAATCCAAAATATTTTTATTGAAAGCTGTCAAACAAGCCAATCTTTTCTATGATTAGGTTTGTTTTGTTATTTCTTCTAAAGCTATTGTTGGTCCTATTTTTTTTTCGCGTTCCTCCCCTTTCAGCTATTCACAGCCCGTACACACACACACACACACATACACACAAATCATACGTGGGCACTGGGCTAATCGTGACCAGTAGCTGTCAGCGCTTGACCATCATAACTCATCACTCAGAAGACCGGACAGTGTTTGGGGGTGGGGGTGGGAAGAGTTTGTGGGTCAGTTAAAAAAAAAAACTTCTGGTCAGGGACGTGGAGGTATTCGGGACATCACGTGACATAGCTATGCACTTGGCTTGCTGTAGCCAGGGCCGTGTCTTTGACCCCCCCCCCTGTCCCTTCAAGGAATGAACACGGCTCTTTAAAAAAGTATTAAAACAGGAAGGTGTGGTCATTTGAGTGTGGTCATTTTTTTTAGTTTCTTCCTGGTTCAGTAGATTTTGTTGATGTCCAAGCTGTGGGCATTATATTAGGGTGACATCCTACCCCCACCTCCCCACCGCTTTGATGTTTTGATTACATTTTCGTATCCCTCAACCAAAAAGAAACACTTATTTAAAAAAAAAAATTTGTGACCCAGGGACGAGGCTGGAGTGTTGCCGACCATTGTCATATTTATAGAAAATGCTATATAATGGTCATGTGTTTATTGAATATAATTAGCATTACCATTCATGATAAAATGACTAAAAGTTTTAAAAGTGTATAACTTTCATTTATATATAAATCGTATGTGTTTGTTAGTCTAATAATGTATACAAATATATAAATCCATTGTTTGTTTGTACTTCGCGTATAGCATAAAATAAAGACATAGATTAACAGTTATGACCGGCAACCACCCGCGCCTCGTCCCTGTAATGGTGACCAACTGCTCAGTGTATCATACCAAAAGGATTTTCTCTTTTGGAACTTAATTTGAGCCGCCAACGACCTCAACTTCTACAACGTCAATGTAAACTAGCCATGTTTAGGCGGTTTTTTTTTAAATTTTGTAAAACTGGCCATGACATGGTCATTTTAATTAGACACCTTGATGAATGAGCGACTGAAAGTTTTGGACAGGCCTACAGCAATCTGAAGGTCCGCAAAAGGAACCAAACCCCCTCGGGAATTAACTCTTTTAAAACCCCCCGGGATTATTTCCGCACTAGATAGATAACTCCTGGGATATGACGTTCTGGACAGACAGTAAATCTCTTGGCCTTGATCTTTTCATGCGAGTAAACTTTTCTCTATCGCACACACCCCTCCGACCCCCTCACCCCCCCCCCGCCACAATCGCCTTATTTTCCCTAACTTTAACCTGTCCCTCTCATCCCCTCGTATAGTCATATCACCCACACATACCCTCACACACGCACACACACATGGTTGAGTCTAAAGTTAAACTCCCTAAGTATCCAGCTTCTCAAGGTCGAGAATTTTAATCCCGATCAAACCGGACAAACCTCAGGAGCTATACACTAACAGATTAAGAGCTTAGATTTCGCCGGGTCAGGGGTGGTGGTGGTAGTGGTTCAGAGGTCACCAGTGACGTAACGTGTCTGTCCAGCGACCATTGTCCAGCGTGACACCCCCCCCCTGTAAAGTTGTCACTCAAACACAAAACTGCTGAGTGGTAAAACGGAACGCGGTAGGTGGCTTCACCCGTGGTCATCTACACTGAATAGGTCAAGATGGCCGTACTCCATCACTCCCCCCCCCCCCCCAAACACAAACACTCCTCGCCCAGAAGTAGTTTACGCTGTAAATAAAGAAGATGGAAAAGGGAATGGGGTTCTTAGATCACACTATAGAAGAGTGACCATCATTATATGTCCGGTAGCCGAGTGAAAAAAACACAACTACTGTCGAGCTCACCTGTACAATGAACGTGTTATGGCACTCTCAGCCCACCCCCTCCCCTCCCCCTTCAGCCCCCCCCCCCCTTTTGTTGGACGTGTCGAGCATTAGCGCCTCACTTCCTCCTCCCTACAGACACCTCGACAAAGCAACCCTATTTTTTTCTTTTGGGATCCGCACATGACGTCACGGTGTGCTTCTGGCTGTTGTGTGTGTCCGTACTTACGCGCGAGATTTACTGGAGGTCATTAAAAACACATTAATTGGTGGGTCATGGGTCAATCTACGTCACACGGGCCATGGGAGAACTACAATTTATTGTCTGGGAATGTTGGTCGGGAGGAGGGGTGGTGGTGGTGGTGGGGGGGGGAAGAAAGATGGACTGCTGTGACGGTGTGTGGGATCTGTTGATGTGTTGCCATCCATGGGAATCTGCGCTCTTCGTCTCACTGGTTATGTTCACTGTATGTCAGGTGTAGGCTATGGAGCTGACACGGATGGTCAGGTGACACCATTCCGAGCATCTCACTGTTGTAACGCCCATTCAAACGGTTTTATTTCTGGGTTAGGTCGTTTATCTCGCGATTTATATTTTATCCATTGTTTAGCAAACTCGTTACTTCATTCATAGAACTAATCGACTTCATTTGTAGAACTAATCAACTTCATTCATAGAACTAATCGACTTCATTCATAGAACTAATCATATTTTGACTATGACACCTATCTGGGGGGGGGGCTTCCCTTGAAGTATTTTTACTTTATAAACTGTAGGAATGCAGTTGTCATAAATGACACACCCATTCATAACATATGGTCTTATATTTTGTGTAAATAATAAATATTACATGTCATATTTTCTATTCACAGTCCTTGATCAAAGACTGGACAGCAGGGTGGACGACATGATAGAGCGAGGTTTGATAGCAGAGCTGGACAGTTTCTACAACAAAGTGCAGCAGATAGAATCTCAGCACCATAGTAGGTACAATGATGGTTGTATGTAGTGGTTATAGGTACAATGATGGTTGTCTGTAGTGGTTATAGGTACAATGATGGTTGTCTGTAGTGGTCAGGTGTGTTTGCAATGACTAAATGAGCCACTGTGTGTGGTAATAATACCAACATTTCTACAGAATACTCAAACAAATGAGAGAAGAAAGCATGTAAGAACACCAGATTTAATACTAGGTGGCTGGAGGGTATGACAGACTTCTGGGTGATATGATTGACCTTAAACTATTATTGGTATGGTGGGCCCGTTAGTTGAGTATACTACCCATACAGTCTCCACACATTCCCAGTTTCCCTTCATGGATCAGAGTAAATGTTAGACAACAGACGGGGTATATGTGTTGACTTGGTGGTTTTAACTTATTGATTAGTTGGTTAAAGGCTGGTAAGTCACACTGATACTAAGTACACTTGCTCAGCTGATATAAGTGTATAAACTTACCATCTTTATCATCAAACGAAACATCATCATCTAACATATACTTTTTAGTATCACCAGTCTCTCAACGTTCATTCTTTTGGTGACTTCAGTCTACATTAATAGTTGAATATTGCGAGAGTGTCGAGTGAGAGGTCAGAAGGTATAACAACCGTGTTCCGGGGGACCATCTCCCAATATCAGTTGTCTTTAATTTCTACAGACTCTGTATTGACGGCCTGGGGTCATATCCTCTGATACTCTTTGACAGTTGGGACATCAAATAACGCCAATGGCCATGGCGCTCATTTCATCCAGGGCGCTGCCTGACGACACAGTGTGATGTTGGGCGTCCACAGACGTCAAGCGCTGATGTTGACGTCTTCTCTTTAGGGCGTGTCATCATTTCCTCTCCACCATGCAAGAAGAGATGCATTGGGCGTCATTGTTGCCGATAGAATCGGTTTTCATTATTTGCGCCCCTCCCTAATGATTGACTTAAAGGAGGGTGCCTTTTCTCCCCATCAGTAATCTTCCTCTCCTTCATCCAACATGTCTCTGTGATCAAATTGTTTGAGATTAGATCATTGACTGGTAACTTTCCAGGCGGAACGTCCTGACACACACACACACACACACATCCTGTGTTACTTTGACCTCACTTACTGTCGCGCATGACGCAGGTTGTAGTTGGTTTCCATGTTGGGGGCATTATATGTTCCCCCCACACACGACCGTTGCATCCACTGATTTATTTTGTTGTTGTTGTTGCGGCTCCAGTCTCGCGCATTGTGTCAGGTTATAAAGCTGGCGACCCGGATGTTATGAAACAATAAACAACTGTGTGTGTGTTTGTATGTCTGAACATCCAGCCGGAAGTATTTCAGTTTTAAAACTATGTAATCACCTCGGCCGTGCCGTGTTGTTGTTCTGTCCGGTAACAGTGGATGTTGGAGAAATTCCTGGTGCGTCATTAGTACAGCAATTGTCATTAATTATTGGTGTCACCATGGACCTGTTACATCTCTTTTTCTTCTCCCTCCCCCAGCCACTTTAAGTTACTTTTGGTCGGATTATATAAAACAAGCAATTTAAGTCTTTTCCGTTTCGGACAAAGGACATTTTAGAGCATTTTCGCCGGTTACGCCGGACGAAATCCGTATTTTTTTCCGGGTTTTGATAGAGAGGGAAGTAATCATGTTGAATAACTGTTACAAAAATAAATAATGATTACGCCCCTTTGATTAGCTTTTATTATTTATATTTAAAATATAAGCAAAAACGGTACCTAGGAAAGTCTAATATTCGGCCCTGAGATGTCAGATCGCGAAATGGACTTTTGATGTACACTTGGCAGGCCAAGACCTACAAAATGATATATACATCATGGGTTTAGGACTTATGGTTGCTGAGATATATGGCGCTCCTTTGTTAATATAGCTTAAGTAGTTAAAAACGGTACTTAATACGCCCCCTTTTTCGGCCCTCAGAGGTCCTATCGCAAAATGAACTTTTGAAGTACACATGACAGGCCAAGGCCTACAAAATGATATATACATCATGGGTCTAGGACTTATGGCTGCTGAGATCTAGGGCGCTCCTTTGTTAATATAGCTTATATAGTAAAAAACGGTACTTTATAAGCCCCCTTTTATGGCCCTCAGAGGTCAGATCGCGAAACGGACAAAAGGGCAGGCCAAGACCTACAAAATGATTTATACATCATGGGTCTAGGACTTATGGTTGTTGAGATCTAGGGTGATGACGGACAGACAGACGGACAGACAAAACGGGGACAATAGAGCGTTTTTTTTTCGAAAATGCTCTAAAAAATTCTGTACTGAACACAACCCGTTTTTATGTCTAGGCAACCATCTGACTAAGGTCTCTCCTCTTAAGTACTCATTTCTTCTAATCAATTCTCACCCCCAACAGATCATTTTTGACTTACAGCCCTCTCTGCTCAGTCACTTATCCCCACCAGAAGACAAAAAGAACAAACTGTATTACTGTGTGGAAGACAGGCAATAATCGCATTGTTTAATGTATGTGTGTGTTGGGGGCGGGGACAGTTGGGTAGGTCATACCGGGTTCGAGGTTTTATTTGGACACAAACTCACCCAGTTCATGTTACTGTATTTGTCATTGTCCATAATCATGTATTATACAATGTATATAGGAATTTATATATATATAGAGAGAAAATACAATACAGAACAGAATGAGAAGTACAAAACCTTCAGAGTACATGAGTGCCCCCTTCCTCCCCAGCACACGTTACATTATGTGAGTAAATGTATGTGTGTCTCTATAGGCGTGATCATTATCCAGGTGACGAGCTGGTCTGGTCTCGATGTCATTCGATACTCACATGTTCGCGTCGTGCCTACTCCCTACTTGCTCACATTGAAGCCCGACATAGAGATCCAGGTGCAGTCTCTCCCGTCATTTAGTTTTTCGTTTGTTACCCCCCCCCTCACCACCACCCTCTCGTTCCATGGATCCAGTATTGTTTGTCTTTATTTATGTTTGTGGGCGAATGTCCAGATGGTATTGATTGTGACTTACTTAAGAGTATTAAAAAAAAACGGCTGTATAAATGTGGGGTTTGTTTACATTTGCGTATTTTTTTTGTCTTAAAGACTCACATCGAGGTTCGTGGTTTAATAGAATCTATAAATAGAAACGTGGTCAGTGTAGTTGCTACAGACTTCGTTGTGTAGGACATGTGTGCGTGTCATACTTGTGTGTGTGTACAGGACATGTGTGCGTGTCATACTTGTGTGTGTGTACAGGACATGTGTGCGTGTCATACTTGTGTGTGTGTACAGGACATGTGTGTGTGTCATACTTGTGTTGACATTCATGAATTATCCAGGCCATCATCTGTCTATTTAATCCGTTTAAAGTTTAGCTGGAGCCGTAATTTAGTTTAATGAACAAAAGAGGTTTTAAAAAAGTACTAAAAAATATATTGAAAGGACCAATAGAGCTGTTAGATATGTAATGTGAGTCTGAACCGATAGACCAATAGACTTTGTTATTGTAAACTGAACACAGCAGTAATGAAAATGATAAGAATGTACATAATAATAAAATGACCAGATAAAACAGAAAGTTGATTGTTGCGATACATTTTTGAAAAAGTTGCTAAGTTTCTTGTACAGTCATATAGTAAGTATCTCGGTTACCTAAGAAAAATGTAATCTAGTCGCTGAGATAAATTCCTCTCCACATAATTACTTGACAACAGATAGTCCAACAGATCACTGGTACAGATAATCTGTATCTGCGTGGTAAGATAGCATCTCCCCCCACTTTTACCTTACTCTCACACCTAGTCAGTCTCCCGATTATCTCTACCCCCTTTCCCCCTCTCCCCAGATAGGACTCAGTTATAATATATTCGCCAGAGGAATGAATTACATAGAAATCAAAGGTTAACTAGTGACGTCACCAGCAGACGACGAACTATGCATGGACGATCCAAGGAAAGTTATGTTTTTTTTCCTTTCTTCCTTTTTGTTTAATTTACTGTGAAGTGAAAGGTAGACAGGCTGGCGGTCATGTCTCGAGTTGAAAGTTTTAGTCACTGGACTGACATAGTCTTGTGGATACATCGAGTTGACTCTAGGAACGTGATGGTGTTGAGATGTAGCACGGACTCTCTCTCCCCCCCCCCCCACCTTAATCAATTAAAAAAACACATCCCATGTATTATTCACCTTTCTGAATTCTATTCTGACGATTTACTAAACACCAATTGAAAAAAAAATAAATAAGTGCGGTAAATAACATATTTTTTTTTACAATACATGTAGTTTGAATTTGAAAAGACATTAGTACTAAACACTGTTGTAGCTACTGGAAATGGACCATGTCTATCTACTTTACCCCCCCCCCCCGGGGGAAAGGGAAGGGGGGGGTCAGAATGTTGAGTTTTGAAGAACGTATTCAATGGTGACGACCCCCCCCCCCAAACTAACCAGACATCGCTGATTTGTTGAAATGAATTTAGAAAGTCTTTACGCGTGACAGCAAAACTATGTATAGTAGCTGGTTTGATTCTAGTCAGTGGATGACATTTTGTCTATCTCGGATGTGGTCGTTTGGTTTGAATCATTTGTTTTTTTTAATGAGTTGGGATACTTTTAAAAATATTTTATCAGCCGACAATAGTTCTATGTGTGTGTTCAACAAATAGCAATAAACTGTGACGGACACTTTTGGGCAACACCTGAATATTTTCAACCCACTGATGTGTGTCTACACAAGGAGAGTTTTTGAAACACAAGAAATAAGGATGCTTTGTTTATTCACCCACTTGGAAGCACAGTGTAGTTTAAAATACTAAAATGGCGGGACCAGTCAACAGAAGGCCCTATATACCTGCCATTTTTCCTGAATATCCTAACAAGACCAACACACACACACACTCACTATAGAGCCACCATCCTGGGAGGTAGATAGAATAGTTTTCATTATCATCTGTAATCAGCCTCCTCCTCTCTCGACTGAAGGTGTAATCACCCTTCTCCATCAACTAGACCCGGCTATCCTCTGTCCACTTCACACGTCTGCTGAACAGGTAGAGGCTAGTCACGATTTTATCTTTCGCACCCCCCCCCCATCCACCGCCCCTGACAATTTTTACGTTAATAACTAGAAGGGCTTGGACCTGTTTCATTCTCTTGGTCCGTATCGTGTATCATGTATCGATATCTTTGACAGTCGCCAGGGGAGGGGAGGGGGGGGGGTTCTCGTCCCCCCCCCCACTTCCTTTCATGTCGTCCCATCTCTTAAGGACATTAAAACCTGAATACTCTGTCGTTGTTTTTGAAAGATGTGTTTATGCTCAAGATAAAATACGCCCACCTTCATGAACATTTTAAAACTGTATAAAATATGTTGACACACTGACTGATGGTGAATGTATGTTTAGTCCTACACCCAACATATGAACTCTGCATATTTTGAATGTATGTTTGGTCCTACACCCAACATATGAACTCTGCATATTTTGAATGTATAGTATGAAGAAGATACTAATCGAGGAAGGCTATATATATTATTAGGCTATTTACTTTTTAAAAGTGTAATTGCAAAGTAAGACATTTCTTGCATCATTATGTGTAGCTGCTTTTATTTTGTATTCTGATTGTAGTATTTCTGTACATGCGAGACTTGAGACAATAATTTAAAACCTTTCTCGACCTATGTATTTTTGTAAGAATTTTAAATTTACTTTTTAAATGTTTGTTTACAACCTTTGTGGGTTTTGGCTATGATAGTCTTGAAGGACGGAAGTTGCTGCTGTATGACAGGAGTTTAATTTGGTGGCTTGTTTTCAATATTGAAATAAATGTTTTGCGTGCACCCGCAACTTATCATTTCCTTCTTCTGTAGCAAACTCTGTGAGTCTGTTATGTCTCTAAACTCTACAGTACTCTACACGGTTGTCTGTAACTTGTGTGAATAAATGTTTGGTCTTTCTCCACCAACTGTGACAGCGCTGAGTCATTCGTTGACATACAACAGTGCAAGGGAAACAACTGGATTATTTCAACATTAAACTTAATTTTGCCTGTCTTGAAAGAAAACACTGATGTTTGTTTTGTTGTTAAATAGATATTAAATAGTTTTATTATTTAATTTTGCATAATCAATTGGTTTTATTATAAATAAATAAATAAATAGATAAATATATATATATATACAAAATATATATTCACCTTCAGAAGATGAACAAGCTGTACATAGCATTGTAAAGTTTAAAAATAAAAAGTGTAAACAAATTAATCCTTTTAAAAATATAGTTTTTATGACAACTGGTAAAAAGACAGTGTTTCTCAATTAATTATAGAAAAAATACATTCAGTTGATTTATCAAGTCTATTTGTAGTGCTTCTCTTATTTTTCTGTTCCATCTTAAGCAGTAAATACAACGTTTGGTGGAGCTGGTGAAAAAAGTTGTTCCATCTGAGATTATATTCAATATTCTAATGGACTCCTTTGTAATAACTCCCTTGTAATTCCTTACTTGTAATGACTTCTCTTCTTATCAGTCCAACAGATGATGACTTCGACTATATGCACGGTGTCCTCCAGATGATTGGATTCAAAGAATTTGGCAGTTACCTGAAACTCACACCCGAAGAGCGAGCCAGTGACAAAGGGAAGAAGGAGTTTGATAAAGGTGAGTGATATGGCACCAGAGCATGTGTGATGGTGGTTGTTCTGGATGTATGTGTGATTCCCTACATTTTTAGTATCGTTGGGTTGAAGTCTTCTCTTGGTGCGTTAAAGGCCATTACAATCCCAGCATGACGGGGGCTGCCGAACTGTAACAATAGCAGTTAGTGTTCATTCTAATCCTTGTACACAAAACAACATTGTGGACTGGCTTGTGGAGCTTTGTTATATAAATAGGGTATTTTAAGCTTTCTAAAAAAACATTTAACTTTCAGTTTCTAAACACTGGTTTACTGGCTGATAGAGACTATGGATGATGTCTTTTTCCTTTTTTTGGTTAAACACACATTTGGAACTATTTTGCAACTAAAGAGATACTTACTAGCTCTATCTCTGCGCTAGTTCAAATTTCTGACATGCCTATGTTTCTAGCATTCCTGCCAGACACAAAGAAATACAATGTGTACTTTACAATGTCGTCAAGCTAAATGGATGTGAAACTTTATTATTAAGAGCGCCCTAAGTTAAAAATTTAATTACTTTTAATTACGAATTTCCATGAATGTTTCTAGCTGCCAAAAACTGTGTATAAGTAGTTTGTATAACCTACAATACTAGACGTCTTCAATTTTGTGTCTTGTGCAGCCCTCATGACAAGTCTGTGTGTCCCATATTCCCCTAGGGGGTAGTCTACTTCGACATGCCTGATGTAAACAATATTATGTTTATCAGTTAACACTACTTCTGTACTCTATTGATATTTATATATTTTTGATGGAATGGTAAATTGGGAAAAAAATATTCTGGAATTTTCATTGAAGTTGGATGAGATATATATATATATGTGTGATTTTTTTTTTTACTTGTTTTTGTTAATCAATTTTTGTATCTTATAGGTTTAACTGATCTTAAGAATGCCACCAGACGTTATGCCAGAAAACAGATTAAATGGATAATGAACAGATTTTGTGGTCGTAAGTTTATGGAAAGAGAAATTTTTTCTGTGTTGAGTGGAAGCATGATAAATTCTGCATCTTATTTATTATTTTATTGTTAATTTAATAATGTAAACATTTATTTACTTTGGCAGACACAGATAACAGGTTTGCTGTCCGTGTTTCATGTGTGGGTAACAAAATGATTTTTTTTTTATTTCCCTAGGTCCTGGTCTAAATGTCCCTCCAGTTTATGCCGTGGACTCCACAGATCTTACCAACTGGTCTCAAACTGTACAGGAAGCATTGGATGTGGTCACAGCATTCGTTAAGGTGAGGTCTTTTTTAAAGGAAGATAACTGTGTTTGAAAAATACCGCTTGATAATTTACACCCCCTTACCCTATTATTTTTAGAGGGAAGTAAGTAAGACAGTAATACAGTTAATTTAAAAAAA